>BLSH010448438.1:1363936-1376964 GCA_018402905.1 Glandirana rugosa | reverse complement strand
GATTGTTAAACTTTCTGGAATACACATATTGTATTGTGGTGTAGGATCTGGGCCTGCTGTCCCTCCATCCCAACTTCTTTCCTTCCTTCTCTTCTCTTTCCTTCCCTCCCTCCCTATCTCTTTCTTTCTTCCTCCCCCTTCCCTTGTTCATCTCAGACGTGAGCCACACCCCCAAAACCACGGGCCTTTAAACCACGCCCACTATTCCATTTAGACCACACCCATTTTTCGCCGTGGCGCGCTACGCGTGCTGCATTTCTTCGGGCTAGAGCCCCTGGTCTTTTTCCCACCTAGCAACGCCCCTGTCTGTCACTACTTCTGGAGTCTGTAGCAAACTTTTGTTTAGTTTCCAGAAACGAGTCCTGGAAAACTGTATCGTCGAGAGAGTATATTGAATGGTTATGGGTGCGTGATCTGACCATGTTACGTGGCCTATCGTTGTGTTGGTCACTGCTTGTAATTGGCTATGTGGGATTAGGAAATAGTCGATTCTTGAGTATACTTTATGTGGTGCCAAATAAAACGTGTAATCCCTTTCACCTGCATGTTGTAGTCTTCAAATGTCAATTAGTTGAGCTTCGTGCATGCCTTGTGTCATCTTCCTATGGATATTGGTACGGACTGAGGACCTCCCCGTTGACGTATCTACCATTGGGGCTATAGGAATATTCCAGTCTCCCCCCAATATCAACTGTCCCTCTTTATATTCCTGTAAGGTATCCAGCATCTCCTGAGAAAAGGCGTCTTGTCGGTCATTCGGGGTGTAGACTGTCACCAAGGTCACTGTCACATTACCAATCAAACCTTTTACAAAAACATAGCGTCCTCCGCTGTATGCCAAAACATCCTTAAGTCCAGGGTACTTTACCAGACAGGAGGATTGAAAGCCCTCTAGTCTTAGCGTCCGCATTTGTTGCATGGTAGACTAGAGGGAAATGTCTATTTTTTAAACAGGGTGTTTTATCTGTTCTAAAGTGCGTCTCTTGAATGAAGGCCACCTCTGTGTGGGAGTGCTTCAATACATGCAAGAGCATACAATGTTTTTCAGGGGTGTTCAGCCCTTTCGTGTTTAAGGAAAGTATCTTAATATTGTCCATAGCCACCAGGACCCCGTTTTGGGATGGAGGGGAAGAAGGGAAAAGAGGAGGGGTAGAAAGATCAGGAAATTGTTAGAGGAAGAAAAGTAAAGTTTATATAGTAAAGAGTAAAGACTAGAAGTTCAGGGATATGGAGTATAGAAGAAGAAGAAGATATTCAGACGGCCTATTCCAGTTAAAAATCACTGGTTAACTGTGTCGTAACCTAAGTGGGAGAGAAGTTAGACCTGTCCAGGCGAGCACGTCCCTCCCCACCCATCTACTCAAGCATGTATCGTACTAACATTGCACCATCTCGAATAGTCTCTCTGCGAGGAAAAGGAGAATTTTTATCAAAAACATATAAGGCAAAGAAAAACCCCTTCAAGTAAAAGAAAAATTGCATCTATTGGATGTATCAGATATACCCAAGGGCCACTCCCATGTCTGACTGCTGAAGTCTGAAGTCTGCCTTTGTGGCCGCATCAACCTACTTCTGCAATGGCCTCTCTACCCGCTTCCCCATGGAGTGAGGGCGGAGAGGTCGACTAGTATTTCCCCTGGTGGTCCGCCTGGCCCCACTGTCAGTCAAACGCCCGGCCCACCCCCAGGCTCTCAAACCCATCAGCCTGTTTGCAGTGTTTGTTTCTAGCTGGCCGGCTCCCCTCAAATTTGTTATCTCAATATTGCCATAATTATTATTTTCAAGAGCCTCTGCTCAGCCTCTGCCCACTTCCCGCACAAACATCACAGAACCTTAGGTAGGGTAACTAAAGCATTGGGCAACTGAGACCTTGGGCTCAAAAGTATCCCCAATTATATGGTACTTTGTGTTGGTATATCCAGCTGACTGTGGTAAATCATAGTCAGTGAAGATGAAAGGGCGGGGGTGTAGGAGGGGAGGGGACCAGATGCAGGGGAACAGTCTGTCTTTGGACCCGTTCCCTCCAAGGCTTTCATCACATTTAGCGGGCTCATTTATTAGTTCCAATGACCATCAGTCTGAGTTCTCTCTGACATTGTTCCCTGGTGCCTTAATTTCCAGTCAGTCTGGTTTCAACTGAGCAAGACCCGCTTCCGAGTCTCTTGGGATAGGGCCCATATGGGATGCTTATTCAGTAGTTGTACCAAACATGGGCAACAAGGTCAGCTTCATATAGTTAACTTTTTGGAAAATAATTCAGGTACGGGACTTTCAGCCCAACAGAAGAAAACAAAAAACCCAAACAATGCGGGCGTCTCACCTCAGAGAGAGCCAGGTATGTACATCTCAAGAATGTATCAGTGGGGAGTAGGGAAGGTCTCTTTAGCGGGCGGTGATAGGAACAATGTGCTAACGTTATCTGGGGTCCACACAATCTGTCATCGTGTAGGTGTGCAGTTAGTGCTTACACCTTATCTTTGCGCCATTGCCACTGTCATTCTTCAGTTTTTATAGTTCAAACTCCCCACTGGAATACTGATTAAATCATTATTCCACTCTATGTCTCCCGCATGTCTTCCGGGGAAACAATGTGGGACGGACGCTGGCTTCTCTGTGGTCTTGGGGATGCAGGTCGCCAGTATCCAGACGTAGCCTTCTGGTCTGTTCACCGGAATGTTGGTTGCGGCAATAGCTGAAGCCAATTCGGGACTGTAACCGGGGGCACCTCCAAGAAGGTAAATAAAGTTGGGAGTTTGTCGGGTAAACACAGCGTGAATGATCGCAGCGCCCTAGGAAATGTAGCTGAGAGGGGGGAGCCCCATATATATGTAGCCTTCCCTTGACAGGCTACTTCTAATACTGGTTTCAGTATCAAGCGGCGCTGGAGGGTTGCCCGTGACAGGTCCAGCAGGATTTTTATATGGGCTCCGTCAAATTCCATTTCACCTACTTCCCAGGCCTTCCTCAGTATAGTCTCTTTATGTGCATAGTCGTGAATTTTGCAAATGACATCTGGTGGCCTCCAATGGCCAATCGGCCGAGGCCCTAGTGCCCGGTGTAGTTCGGTCTAAAGTTCCAGAATTCCCTGTTCTTGCTAGAGTTTGTTTAGTGGTAGTAAAGTTGAAAGACACACGTTTAAACTGATTAGAGATACACAAGGAAGGTTTTAGGTTTAATAGGGCTTAGTAGGTATTTTTGGGATGTTATCTCCCAAGACAGTGTAAACTAATTGGTATACCCTAGTCCAAAACCTTTTGTTTCTAGGGCATTCCCACCAAACATGTTCCAGAGTGCCAAATGAACCACAGAGTCGGGTCCATTGTTGTGGCTACAATATCCCACCCAAGTCTTTTTCCCATTGGGAAGCATAGGCTGTGGAGTCATACATATCACTACCTAGAAGAGATTTTTTTTAGATCAGGACAGTATACCTTTGGAAAGAGGATCATTTTAACAAATACAGTTTGTTCGAAGAGAGTGAGAGTCAAAAGGTCAGTTTCTAGGTTTTAAACCCGATTTTAAAAATTTGTGAATTTAAAGAAATTGAAGGAGAGGTGCAATGAGAAGATTGTAATGTGGTAAAGCTTAAAGTGGTTGTAAACCTCAGTCATGGAAGCTGAGCAAAGCACATATCTATAGTGTTTACCTATCTCTCTCCAAAGCTCTAAGTGTCATTTCTCTCTGGTGCTCTGTCCCTCTATTATTATTAGCCCTTATCAGTCCCTTCTGAGAAGTTTTCCTGACACATGAGATAAAATTTGTGTAAGGATTGAGCTCAACACAGACCTTGTCTATTCAGAACACAGTTCTTCTGCTGTGTGAAAGTGGGTGTGTTCCTTTCCTCAGCTCTCACACAGTATAACTGCAGCCTCTCCACCTCCTCCTCTGTTCTCCTGACAGATGAAGAAAAATTTTAACACGTTTCTGCCCTTTTAAAGAGATGTAGGGAAGAGAAGACTGCAGATAAACAAGTAAAACCTACGTAGGAGGGATTTGTTTAATCTCTGTGTATCATCTGAGGCTGTTCACTTCAGAGGGTATATGTGAGGATTTACAACCACTTTAACATGTCATTCATAGTTAACAGGACATACACCCAACTAAAGCCTGATTGGTCCTACCACTGAAACCTCTATGGTTTCTCATTGCCTGGGCAAAAGGAAGGGTTGTTGATTAGGGTAGCAAGATGCCCATGTGAAATGTAGCCATGGCCCTGACCCCTAGAGGCCTAATGGTGACCTTCAGAGTCAGGCAGAGCTGACATCCCTCTTCAGAGTGTGGGTTACTAGGCATGGTGGGTGTAGATAGGTAGAATAAGTTGGGCGCCAGTCACTTTGTGAATACAAAAAGATTTATTGTCTCTTAACAGGAACTAGGGAGAGAGGGATTAGGGCCAGGACACCCTTAGGCAGATGCAAAAGCAAATGGCAGACTCCAAGATAAAAATAGATATAGGAAACAGCTATACAGTACAGTTCAAGAGCCTTTAAGCTGGATTTCAGCAAACTGTATCTGTAGACTGCTGTCTCCTATAGCAACGAGACTTCCAACGCTCACTGTAGATCTGAACACTTAACTCACGGTATCACCTTGCAGATCCCCTCTCACATCTCACAGACTGTTGTGGTGCACCATGTGAATTATTATAATTTCATCTGTGTGTATAATTTGGTTTATTATTGCTCTGTGTCTTTAAGCCGTCTGCCTCTGTTTGAGCTGAACCCTCTCTCCCACCATAGTTTTGTATATCCCCTCCCTTTCTTTCTGTTTCATTACTGAGTATGCTGCCTTCATGTACAGATCTTTCCATGTAGCTTACACCTTCATTGCTTTTCTACCTATGAATATCCATCATTAAGCGGAACATTCAAAAGGCTGTCTCCTTAACGTGAGTTTATTCATTGAGTTAAACTGTCTGAATTGATGCAAGGGATACAAAGATCACCAGATCAGTGTAAGCCCTATATGATGCTGAAGATAAAGTTTATGGTAGTCGAGTCAGAACACAGACTCTCACTGTAGATCTTCTCACTGAACTCAGTCTTCTCACCAGACCTTTAGATCCCAGCCACCCGCTGGATCCCCTGAGCTCTTCCACAGCTAACCCCCTGTACACTCCAAGCGTTACCCATACTGACCCGCTGGGTCCTTGGCTTGCCTTTCAGCTAACCCACTGAATCCTCTTCAAGTGTCACCCACGCTAACCAATGGGTCCCTGATTTGAATGCTGAAGCTTTCCAAACTTCTTCACCATCCACAGCTAGTATAAAAGGCTGCTCTGGTACTTCTTCAGACTTCACAAAACCTGGCCTCTGATAACAGGAGAGATGGTCCCTTGCTGGCAGCTGTGTCCCCTTTACCTTGGGCTCTGGTTCTCAATCACCTCTGGTGACAGGAGCAGTCATCTCTACTGACAACTGCTTTCCTTCACCTATGGCAGCAACTTAGTTCCCCATCCGACAGAACCCCTGCAACGTGGTTGGGCTCCAAGCTCGAAGACCCAAACCCATGCTGCTTTTTTTCAAGCTGGATAGGCCTCAGACCGTCTAGCAACCAGGTACTTCCGGATAAGCCACAGGGTTCTGGCCTAGCAGCTGGGAGCTTTTCAACACACGTCCACCTATACAGCTGTCCAGGTGGTACAGAACCCCAATCATAGACTTCATCTGAAAATAAAATAAAAAACGACATGAGAGAGACAGGAAAAATTCAATGCACAGTTTTTCATTTTAATTTCAGACAGAGAGATCAGACAGTATAATCAAGGAATCATTGTTAGGCAATATTCTGGTTGTGGCAGTGCACTGTAATAAGCCTAAAAAATTTGAAAACACGATTTAGCCTGCATCAAACCAGAAAGAAATTCCACTGAGGAGCAGCATGTGGGACTATTAAAGTATAGCTAAAGGCAAAACTTTTTTTTTTTTTCGTTTTGGAAAGAGTAGAGAGGGATTAGCAAGCTTGTCAATTTTTATTGCTGTCTGTGCCACTGTTAGGGAGATTCACCCTCTCTATTTGTCCTGTTTACCACTATCATCGAAAGTGAAAGTAAAAGAAAACCCCAAATTTTGGGTTGTCCCCAGAAAAGTAAAATATGGAAAATTTTCCAATGGGGACACTACATCTGGTGACCTGGGGTCCCTGAGAAATTCCTTAAACTTGCAGAGATTTCCTCTCACTTCCTGTGTGGCTTAGGGACAGGAAGTGAATGGAAATCCCCGCAATGGGACAGAGATGGCAAAAAAAAAATCTGACAGGGGTTATAACCGCCTCTTGCTCTATCCATTTTGAAAAAAAAAAAAAGTTTTTTCCATAGTGCTACTTTCAGTGTTGTAATTTTTTAATGCCAAAGGACCGTAATGCAATGCAAACATTAAAGTGTTACTAAAGCCAGGACCCTGCATTCACTTTATCTGTTCTCCCACGGAACATGGAAGTGCAATTATTTTAGTAAATATAAACTGCTAAATACCTTTTCTCATGTGCAGTATATAGCAGTCTTATTACTTATATCAGTGTTTGGTAAAGCTAGTAGGAGTTTTCATTCCCCTCTGACTGTTTTATGAGGCTGCAGGACCCCTGATCCTCTGTCTGGACTGTGTGGATTGGCCCTGTGCTGATCACATGCACCCCCCCCCCCAAAAAAAACCCCTGAAAAAGCAATACACATCAAACTAAGCATGTGCAGAATGCTGCCCCAAGGCTGTGCACTATCAGGAAATAGATTGGGGACTGTGGAAGAAGGGGAGGATCAAACAACCTTTTTACACAATGCATAGGATTAACCCCTTAGGTTCCACAGTGAGTGAAACAAGCATGCTTTACTGCATAAATACAGATTGATCACATTTTACTGTTGTGGGTTTAGTAACACTTTAATGAGCAATGCATTAATGACCTTGCAGAGAAAAAAAATGTAACCTTTTTACACCTGAGAAAAAATTACAGGAACATTTGGTGTGGGCCTTAAAAGTGCTGTAGCAACACACTATAGTTCAGTGGTTCTCAATCCCGGTCCTCGGGACCCACCAACAGGCCAGATTTTAAGTATTACCTTGGGGAGATGCAGACTAGAACACTGCAATCACTGAGCAGCAAATGATATCACCTGTGATGGATTTCAGTTATCCTGCAAACCTGGCCTGTTGGGGGGTCCCGAGGACCGGAGTTGAGAACCACTGCTATAGTTGTAGATGCAGGATGAGATGGTACTGATAGCAGGGGATGGTTAAGGAGTCAGGCCATCAATGGTAAAATAAAGTTGTTAATGGTGGCAGGATGTGGTCATGATGTCAGAAGATGGTATTGAAGCAGGGGAATGTATATTGTTATAGGCCTGCAGCAGTGGAAAGAGTTGCTTAGGCTGTACCTTAAAATAATAATGTTGCTGAGTCCAGAATCAGAACCAAAATTTTATCATTAGGAAGAGCAGCAGGGGCTTAGGACTTATCACTGATCCAGGACTGGTTCATTTTTACAAAGGTGAGCCATCAACTGTGTCTGGGGGACAGGTGGGCTCTTTTTCCTGTAACCCCCAACTAAGTGCCCATTTTGAAAGCATAATGGCTGCAGGCCAGCCCAGCTCAAATTCATACTGGGCAAGCTATGGCTAGCGGTCCATTCTAGTTATTCATTCTGAAGGTGTCAGCATCATATAATCAGCCACCATATGGTTTAGGCACTAGCTATAACTCCCGCAGCAGACAGCCCTAAGCGCTGTGAAAGCTTCATTTAGGCAACCACCTTTCACAAGCACAAGATCATAAATTAGCCCAATCGCCACAAATTTCTACCGGCAGTTATCTTCAACTATCTCCCTCCACTCACATACAACTCCGGAGGACCCACCCAGATCTCCTGAGCCGATCCTCATGAAATACTTTCTCAAATACTTGTTCACAGCCCGCTGAAGCAAATGCAACATGCCCAAGCTTATGGTGGTGGGGAGGAAGGTTGAGTTGCCGCCAGATGTTAGCCAGCTAAACACTGGCTGGTTACGACCATCTGAAGTGGCTACACACTCTTCTGGCCTGCCTTAGACGCATAGGTGTGTGCAGCTTATTGCATTAGGGTGTGCACCCCAAAGCTCAAACACACATGCGCAGTAGATGGTGTCAATAGTTCTTTGTTTTTATTTTATTTTTTACAGTTGCATTTTGTTTTTTTGATAATATTTATTTTTTTTACAATTTGTTAGGAGTACCATTGAGGGGCTTTGGGGAAATAACAGAGAAATTGACTGAGGACAGAGATTCCCCAGTCCCTTTCTCTGTAGCCTCAACTGCCACAGATGTAGAGGCATTCAGCAGGGGCAATCTGTGTCGCACAAGGTGATTAGGGTGTGCCTATACTTAGAAGATCATGTATGTCAGGGTACCTAAGACCTGCTGTACCACCAGGTTGAGGACATGTGCCAGGCAAGGCACATGTGTGAACTTTCCCTGCCAAAAGGAGGACAGCTGTTGGTGTGGTTACACACGACCTTTCCTGGTACAAGGTATGGTGTTGGCCACCTCTGGGCCTGCCGCTGCAGAGCTGATGGAATCTCTTCCCTAGTGTGCTTCCTGTTCTTCAAGCATATGAGCTACAAAACAGTATTGCAGCAATATGTCTGAGCCATTTCATAGATGCTTGGTTGCATAGGAAGGAAAAGTGGTTTTGAGGACAACTTACCAGAAGAGGCAAGGGAGTGTGTTGTTACTGATCTGTCACTGCTACCAAGTTTCAGAATGCGGATCAGCACTACCAGTTCCAATGGTGTGCCCCATTCTGCATCCTTCCTGAATGCCAGCATTGTTACCTAATGGGCATTGAGACTCCGAGCACAGGGGTGACTGGTTGCATATTTTTCTTATGTTTCAGCAGCTGGAGAAGAGAAACGACCTGCTTGATGATACAGTTGGAGATGGCAAAGTGGACGCTTTAGACTTAGAACAAGGCTGCAACCCTACACTTGCTCCTACTAAGGTAAAAAGCAACCTACAAGTTACATTCTCCATAGGTCATGGGCCAGCTGCACTGGTTCTGGATGAGTCATATTCTCTTGGTTACTCCGCACCACCCTTTGATCCACATTCTTTAGCACTTGAGGACCTATGTTTCTTTTTCCTACTAAGGTAAGCATTTTATACCACCAGTAAGACTTCCATCTTGATTGTTAGAGACTGCAGATTGAGAATCTCCTGTAGTGGGGGGCAGGGGTGAAAAAGGAGGAGAGAGAAGGAGGCCTTTTGCTGCAGACCTGTAGCATTCATACACTGCTCCCACACAACTCTGTGGGAACAGCACAGACTCTTCATGTATGTGGTATCCAAATGACCAACATTTTTGCCACACCTGATATGCTGCTGGCAGAAACTGCAAATCACTATGGTGCTGTCTGGAGCACAGGTGTGGAAAAAGGCCCACACAGCTCAGCTATGGGGAGCAGACCAGGAAGTATCAGCAACCTGGAGTGCCATCCAATTGAATAGGGCAACTGTTCTCTTCACTCCTCTGTGAGGAGGACAACATCCATATTCACTAACTTTGTGCCTCTGTTCCCTCCTCTGCCCTAGCACCCAGGTGCATTCAAAATACCTCTCTACCTGTTGTCCCCTCCCTCTATGCTTCCATTGCTCTCCTTCTGAACCCCAGAGGAAACTAATTACTGCACATGTTTGTGCAGCAAGTAACTGAAGCTGTGCTCAACTAATTCAGTGGACTCCTCCGTGTAAGTTTGCGGGGCAACAGCAAGATTAGTGGTTTATTAAAAAATATATAAACCCAGCATTTCATCTTCCTGATATGTGCCTGGTGTACCATGTACTTGTATGAAAAAGTATCCTGCTCTCTTTGTATCAATTCCTATGTGTGAAACCCTACCAGTTCCCCTGCTTTCCTATTACAAACTGACCACACTAAGCAGGACAGCAAAGTGCAGCCAGTTCTCTAGCTATGCTGGGAAATCAGCGTGCTCTCCTCCAATGATCAGACTTGCCCTGACACGCCGCCCTGCTGCACAGCCATTCACTAGGAAGCTCAGTGTCCTGTTGCTTCTCCTCCCCCAGCTCTTATGCAGCTGATTAGAGAAGGAATGTGATCACATTTAAAAAAAAAGTTAATTTATAATAACTTTAATATCTATACACAATTGTTTTACCTTTCGTTCCTATTTAAACTGAATGGGTTGTTCTACAAGGTGAGGGCTTACATATACTTTAAGAGAAAGAACTGAGCGCATTTTCAGTCGCAGATGGCATTGCACTACTCTGCACCTGTAAAAGAGGATGACGAAGGCTTGGTTATCCACCACCTTCCCCACATGCTCTGACTGTATAACAAACCAAATACAAGAAAATAAAGGCAGACTTGCCTTTTGAAGGTGCGCCCCAACCATCATGGCCATGACACGTGAACAATTTGCCTCTCCATTTAGGCCTCCCAGACATGATGGATAATGAGTGAAAAACTGTAGTTTTAAAAGCTATCGCAATAGCTGGATGGGGGAGTGATTTGGCACTTTGCTGTACTTGACACAGTGGTGCTCTTGTGGCCTCAACAGTACAATAGTATGTGGTGCTCTGCTGCTAACAAGGGTCAACTTTTGCTGTGTCAACAAGTTCACACTGCTACTGACCCCAAAAAAAGTCCCTGTGAAAATTATACAAAAATAAATATACTTTACTTCCCATAAAAAATTAGATAACCAAAACCTATACCCTAAACTGGGGGTCAGCAACCCATAGACCGTGGTCTGGGCTTGCTGACCCACCATTCCAAAGCGTCAAACAGAGTACAATGCAGAGAGACTACTTGTAAAGTTGAAACTGTAGTAAAGAGCAAGAGCCAAATAAGCCAATGCCTTCTCTGTAGTGCTGGCTCCTGTCCCATGTGGAGTGATACCAACTGCGCTCCACCTCTTATCCTGGCTAGCGGTCTGCAGAGTGGTGCCAGCAGCAAGAAAGAAGAGATTTTCAGGTCAGACTGAAGCAATACACCAGGCATCATAGTATAGGGCTGCTCCACACTGATGTGCTGCAGTTTACCCACACCGCGGGTGTGCAGTGTACCTGCAGGTTTCTGTGCTTAGCCATAGACTTTTATTATATCCTGCGAGTTTGGTGCACTTTCTGAAAGCGCACCAAAAGTCCTGAGCACTATACGTGTGAACAAGCCCTAACCGTGCTGCTGCCGAATGCAATTAAGGTCTCATTCACAAGTGCAGCAGGCAGTGCTGCTCCCCTGTAAAGCAATCAGAGTGTGTTTGACAGGTGGCGAGGGGATTTAAACCCATGATTGCCATCCAATGCACACAATTGCGACACGGTAGTACAGCAATTAGAGGTTTCAATCAGGTGTGAGGAAGCAACACTCTGCCCAGGGATCTTTGACTTCTCCCATGTTTTTCAGGTAGATCTCCACCTCTTTAAGGTTGCCTACCCCTGCCCTAAACAAACACTAGAACAAAAAAATATATATATATTACATATATATATATATATATATATATCTATATATACCCAAGAAATAAAACACCCCAAAGCAACAAAAATATATAAATGGAAACAACAGCAAACGATACATAAAACAAAAAGAAAAAAAATGTAGAGCTAAAAAGGACTGCTGTATCTATTGAACACATGTAGGCTCACATTCCACTAACTGCAACTCACTATCATATATCAGTGGCGATATACAGCGCTACAATCCACTAGCACAGTACTCTCTTTCCATGAAGTTACAGCCAACTGCCCCTCACTAACTCAAACACACACTGACAAAGGGCTCTTGGGAGAGTTGACTTTTATAATGAGGGGGCAAGCACATTGTTCACAACACATGATTGGCCCCAGTATTGCATCTGACCACAGTTCAAACACAAATTTAAAGGAGAATTCCATCTTTTGTAAAAAAAATAAAATAAATAATAATAATAATAAATGCACTCATATTGCTCAAAGCAAAAATGTGCATTTATTGTTTTTTTTTTTACATTTGGGCCTGTAAAGTATGCGGTTGCAATGCTCAGGCTTCTGCAGGCCCTTCCTCCTGCTCAGTACAGACCTTCAGTTACAGAGCTGAAGGAAATCTCATCACACATGCCCCCCCCTTTTTTCTAAATTTCCTTGTGAACGGTTCGCCTCTATGCGACTTCCAGTCACACTTTTTATCGCATGATTTGTGTCCCGCCTAAGACGCAGTCTGCGATCTACATATGTAATATATCCACTTTTGGCCTCATCTAGACGCCTTGCACAGGTTCCCGTAGGGTGTCCCACCAGGACCTGCACTCCACTGTGCATTACCTATATATATTAATCTATACATATATATATTTTTAATTTTCTATATATATTTTTTTATATATATCTTTTTATAATTTTAATACTTTTCAATTTCTGATGCGTACTCTCTCCCACATATGTGATTTTTTATACATATATCTTAAACATCTGTTAAATATATTTGCCTGTTTTATATTGTATTGTCCCCCTTTTTACATAAGCTCTTCTAGTTCCTAAATCGCTCATCGATGTCTATTGCATAGTGTAACATTATGTGCTCTTATGTGATTGCCTCAGGTATACCTCCTCTGCATACACTTCCTTGTTTTCCCCCCCTCCCTTTCCCCGGATGGAGCTCCGGATAGGTCACTCTGACTGGCCCAATCCCATGCTCGCTCCTGCCTATATATATCCTCCCCTTCCCCTATCAGCTAGTCCTTGCCTGAGGAAGAGGCGCGGTCCTTTTGTCACCTGGGCCGTTTCCGCCTATGAAACGCGTCGCTTGTTAGTGACGTCACTTGCCTGCGCCCCGTCTCCCGCGTTCCAAGCCTCGTCCTGGGTCTCCAGCCGGCTGCTTACCATCTCCCCTGGACAACATACTTGCTTACAGCATCCGGAGACGCTCCCCCATCGCAGAGAGTCGCAGTGACGCCACCATGGACTGATCTCTATGCTGATTATGCTGCTACACTGAGTGCACATCGTCGTATTAGTCGTATCTCTAGTCAGGTACCACCGCAGTGACGCTGAGAGACGCTACCC
>BLSH010448438.1:1348106-1359077 GCA_018402905.1 Glandirana rugosa | reverse complement strand
TACTCCGACCCTTTTGGTCCCTGTCTGCCCGGAACGGCTCACGCCAATTTATGTAATTCACTGTCATGGGTACTAATCTTACCTAGCAAATCCTTGTACTCCTTTATCTATCTGCGAAGTTGAACCTAATATTTCCTGTACCTTCTTGAAAACTTCAATAAAAACCTTAAACAAGAAAAGGGAGGATCGCGTCCAGTAAACTAAAAAATCCCAGGATTGAACCCACCAAACCCACGCTCATTCCCTTGGTTGGGATGTTCCAATGCCGTAAGGCACTCTGCAAAACGTGTGCCTATGTCAATCATGGACAATCCTCTTTCGAAGCCAAAGGAAAGGTTTACCCACTCAAACAGTTCTATAACTGTTCCTCAAACTTCGTGGTGTATGGCCTCACGTGCCCTTGCGGTCTACTCTACGTAGGTCGCACCATTCAACCCTTAAGGTGTCGCTTTGGAGAGCACCGGAGGCTCATAGAAGAGGGAGAGGACCATCATAGTGTTCCGAGACACTTTTTAGATAAACACAAAAAATCCACACAAGGTTTGAGGGTTTGGGTCATTGAACAGATCCCCTGCACGTTACCTGAGGCAGAGCGTTTTAAAAAGCTCTGCGCTCGGGAAACGTATTGGATTTTTTCATTAGATGTCCTCTCACCGGGTGGCCTTAACGAGAGTATCGAGACATCCACCATTTTATAGTTGGATACATCCACCTATCAGCTTCTTTACGGGATTCCCATTACCTACAACCTTACACAGTCCCTAGACAGGGTTGTGCTCTTTAGTATTACATATACGCCTACCAGTGACCCTAGTATCCTACTATACATCACCAGTGGTCCTATGTACTTGTCTTAAAAAATTGCACAGGTTCCCGTAGGGTGTCCCACCAGGACCTACACTCCACTGTGCATTACCTATATATATTAATCTATACATATATATATTTTTAATTTTCTATATATATTTTTTTATATATATATTTTTTTATATATATCTTTTTATAATTTTAATACTTTTCAATTTCTGATGCGTACTCTCTCCCACATATGTGATTTTATATACATATATCTTAAACATCTGTTAAATATATTTGCCTGTTTTATATTGTATTGTCCCCCTTTTTACATAAGCTCTTCTAGTTCCTAAATCGCTCATCGATGTCTATTGCATAGTGTAACATTATGTGCTCTTATGTGATTGCCTCAGGTATACCTCCTCTGCATACACTTCCTTGTTTTCCCACCCTCCCTTTCCCCGGATGGAGCTCCAGATAGGTCACTCTGACTGGCCCAATCCCGTGCTCGCTCCTGCCTATATATATCCTCCCCTTCCCCTACCAGCTAGTCCTTGCCTGAGGAAGAGGCGCGGTCCTTTTGTCACCTGGGCCGTTTCCGCCTATGAAACGCGTCGCTTGTTAGTGACGTCACTCGCCTGCGCCCTGTCTCCCGCGTTCCAAGCCTCGTCCTGGGTCTCCAGCCGGCTGCTTACCATCTCCCCTGGATGACATACTTGCTTACAGCATCTGGAGACGCTCCCCCATCGCAGAGAGTCGCAGTGACGCCACCATGGACTGATCTCTATGCTGATTATGCTGCTACACTGAGTGAGTGTTTTTATTCCATTTGTTAATAAATTACTTGTAATACTGCACTTAGAGGCGCCTCCTTTGTTTTTCTCTTTTCAGGAAATATCAATGGACTACAAGTGTAGCAACATCACCACGCTTGTGGTCCATTGAGAACTACTGATTGCAGATGAGACTTGCAATTTTTTTCATTCATAAATCTCTGTGAATAAATGACGTGGCTATAGGAGCAGAGCCCCCATTCACACTACTATAGAGTGACACCAGGCAAATTTTTATGAGTTGATGCATTTCATGCATATGGCAGCCTATTCTTTTTAATAGGCTACCCTACATGCAAATAAAAAAAAATGCAGCCATAAAAATCATGTATTTTTGAGAGCTCGGAGTGTTTTTAACCATTTTCAGCTCGTTCTCATGTTTGGGGTGCCACTAATAATGATTGGCACTGCAAGCACAAACCACATTTTCTGCGTGTATCCTAAATGCACACAAAATCATCTGTTTTTGTACTAATTCACACGCTATATAAGTATGACTGCAGGCTGAATATGGGTGTAACATGAAACAGTGGAGTCCAAATGGTGGAGTTAGTTTGTAACATTAGCGCAAACACAAATCTCATCCTTAAAGAGGTTTTAAACCCAAAACCAAAAATGTAATGTATTACAGCTTACCAATCAGTAGATGCGGTGGCTGCATTTGCTTTCTCTTTTTAGGCTTCTTTCTCTCTGTTTTCACCTGTTGATCTGGCCAGTAAAACACCTCCTGTATTGGTGAAACCCAACTCTGGATGAATGAGCAGAAGAGGCACAACAGACAGCACCATTGTCAGTTTTGGGGGAGGGTAGTGTTAAATGCATTGGCAGTTTTAAATACACTTAGGCTACTTTCACACTGAAGCGTTTTACAGACGCTATTTAGCTAAAAATAGCGTCTGTAAAGCGGCTCAAAAATCCCCCCCCAATCCACCCCAATGTAAAAGCCCTGAGTGCTTTCACACTGGGGCGGTGCGCTTGCGGGATGTTACAAAAAGTCCTGCAAGCAGCATCTTTGGGGCGGTGAGGGGAGTGGTAATATACTGCTCCTCTACCGCCCCTGCCATTGAAATGAATGGCAAGCGCTTCCGAAGTGGCTGCACACCACCTCGGTAGCGCTGAGCGCCGGCACTTTTAACCCCTTGTGGGGGGTTAAAAGCGCGGCGCTATCGTCCGCATAGCAGAGCCATATCGCTGGTAAAACTCCGCTAAAACTAGTGGGGTTTTACCGCGACCGCGGCTGCCGCTCAATGTGAAAGTAGCCTAAGAAATTGAACCCAACTCCAGTTTACACTTTATAAACAGTTACAGCAAACATTTGTTTTCCTTTTGGGATAAAGATCCTGTATAATAATTTTACGTAAATAAATAAAAGCTGATCATTGTAAGCATCCCTGCTAGTGTTGAATGGTTTGTCTCATATCTGTAACTATTGCATTTGAAGGCGATCTTATTGTGTTAAAAAACAACAGATGGACTGGCCAGATCACCAGGTAAAAATAAAGGAAAAAAAGCCTTAAAAAAACAAATGCAGTCACCACTTCTAAAGCCTCGTACGCATGCTTAGATTTTTGGACAACAGAGAGTCCGTTTTTTGTTGGATGCTTGTCTCATGTCGAAAGTGAAGAGCGTACTAACAAAAATTTTTCGTGCGACCGAATTAAACATGACGTAATGTGTTGAATAGCCTTGCTTTTATATTAAGCCCTCATGCACACTGGGTGTTTAGACCTGGTGCATGAGGTCCCAGATCTCCCAGATCCCATCCACTCAAAGTGAGCAGTTACATGTGAACAGTGTCAGAGCTGGCAATTGATTTGTACAGTGCCAACACTGACAGCTGCTGTTGGTCACAAGGGCAGCGCTAAGACCCATTTTTCAGGCGCTTTAGCACTAAAAATAGTATCTGTAAAGCACCTGAAAACCGCCACCCAATCCTCCCCAGTGTGAAAGCCTGAGTGCTTTACACTGGGGCGGTACGCTTTCAGGACAAGAAAAAAGTCCTGCAAGAAGCTTCTTTGGGGCGGTGCGGGAGCATTGTATACACCGCTCCTCAACCGCCACTGCCAGCGCTTCCGAATCGGCTGAACACCACTTCGGAAGCACAGCGTGCGGGCGCTTTTAACCCCTACTTGGGGGTTAAAAGCTCCCCGCGTCCACCTGAATAGTGGCGCCAAAGCACTGCTATAACAGAGGTAAAGCGCTGTTAAAACTATCGGTACTTTACCGCTAACGCCCTGCCCGCCCCAGTGTGAAAGGGCTCTTAGTACTGCTAAAAAGCGCAGGAAAAATGTTTCCCTTTAAATTCTGTGTGGCTTCTCACAATAAAGCACTATACCAAAAACGCAGGTCCCCACTTAAACGAATAGAAAATACTTGCGTTACGGTGCATTTTTGGTGCATTTTTTTTTTTTAGTCACATGTCAAAGTTTCACAGGTGCTAGGTAATAGGCACCCAGAAAATGCACTGGAAATGCATCAAAAACGCATATACATTTTTGACGCATTTCTTTCAGAGGAGCAGTATGAAAGCAGCCTAAGCTTTGACATGCCAAATCGCTGCAATGTGAA
Source organism: Glandirana rugosa (assembly GCA_018402905.1). Lineage (NCBI taxonomy): Eukaryota > Metazoa > Chordata > Amphibia > Anura > Ranidae > Glandirana > Glandirana rugosa. The sequence continues at coordinate 1,354,881 of BLSH010448438.1, read as the reverse complement.
CCAGGGCTCATACACGCATATTCAGGCCTCATACACACGGGCATATGTTAAAAAATAAGCAAAACGTCAGGCCCGACGTCAGGGAATAATCTGCGCTTTTTTCGTCGTCTTGCATCGGCATTAGTGAGCGTTAATGCGCCTTAGTGAGCGTCGGCGTCAATAGGCATTTTTTTTAAAAAATCAGTCCTCTGATATTTTTTAACCTAAAAGTGCCGGTTAACGTCGGTATGGTGCTAGTGAGGGTTTTGCCGATTTAGCGTCAAAAACGCTAGTTACAGCTCACTAACGCCGACGCCCTCTACTGCTCAAAAACTTCAGCGTTTTTAGGGGGCCATTGAATAACATAGCTGCAAAAAATGCCCAAAAATGTGGCGTCAAAAAACGCCCGTGTGTATGAGGACTCAGAAGTACTCACAGGAGTCTTCCAAATGAATCAGCTGGGTAAAATTAGAGAGGATTACACATCAGTCCCCAGAATTGTAGACATTCCCTCTCTCACTTGATAAAAAGTCCAGATTGATGGATTTAATGGCACATGTAGTTATACAAGCAAATTTGCAGCAGCTGTAGACAGAATCATCTCCAACTGCTACATTCAAAATTTACTTATGTTGTCTAGTATAGCGGGTAAAGATCATAGTACATTTTCGCTTCCTACAACACAGTTAACCACTTAAGGACCGGGCCTCTTTCTGAGATTCGTTGTTTACAAGTTAAAATCATTTTTTTTGCTAGAAAATTACTTAGAACCCCCAAACATTATATCATTTTTTTTAAAACACCTTAGAGAATAAAATGGCGGTTGTTGCAATACTTTATGTCACATCGTATTTGTGCAGTGGTCCTACAAGCCCAATTTTTTGGGAAAAATTCACTTTTTTGAATTAAAAAATAAAACAGTAAAGTTAAACAATATTGTGAAAAATAATGTTACGCCGAGTAAATTGATATGTGGCGACAAACTTTGGCACTTAAAAATCTCCATCTGCGACGTTTAAAAATGTCTACAGGTTACCAGTTTTGAGTTACAGAGGAGGTCTAGTGCTAGAATGCTTGCTCTCGCTCTAACGATCACGGCAATACCTCACGTGTGGTTTGAAGACCGTTTTCATATGCGGGCATGACTTACGTATGCGTTTGCTTCTGCGCGCGAGCTCGCTTTAAATTTTTTTTTTTCTTATTTATTTTACTTTTTATTTTTACACTGTCCTTTTTAAAAAAAATATTTGGGTCACTTTTATTCCTAATACAAGGAATGTAAACATTCCTTGTAATGGAAAAAAGCATGACAGGACCTCTTTAATGTGAGATCTGGGGTCAAAAAGATCTCAGATCTCACATTTACACTATTTACACTTAAATGCAATAAAATATATAAATAAATAAGTGTCATTTGAGAAAAAAAAAAAACACGAAAATTCCCCTTTAGGAGCATTGGTTTGACGTCGCTTCTGTCATCCAATGTTATGGTGCAGAGTGGGGGCCATCGTTCCCTCACTTGGCATCCAGACTCTGAGGGGATAGGATCGGATCGTCTCCGCCAGCCAGGAAAGTGACGGGGGGGGGGCACCTCTCCCGCTGCTGATAAAAGTGATCTTGTGGTGAATCCGCTGCAGAGACCACTTTTATCTGAAAGAGGACCGCCAGCTGTTCAAAAAAATACCGGGATTATGGCAGCTACCTGCTGCCATAACAATGGTACTCCACGGCAAAGTACCGCCGTATAATGATGGCGGGCGGGCTTTAAGTGGTTAAAGCAGTATTAAACCCAAAATCAAACAATTATTATACTGTAGCTTACCGATTCTTAGATGTGGTGGCTGCATTCGATTTCTTTTTTAGGCTTTCTTTCTTCTATTTTCATCTGGCGATCTAGCAAGTTACGTTTATTGTCTTTTAACAGAAAAGCTCTCTTGCAGTTACAGGGATGAGATAACAAAACCATAAAACCCTGACAGGGGTGGTTCAAATAATCAGTTTTTACTTATTTATGTAAAACCTTTAACCCAAAAGTAAAAAAAAAAATGTTTGCTGTAACTGATTATAAAATATTAGCTGGAGTTCAGCTTCAATTTGCTAGTGTATTTAAATCTGCTAGTCCATCTAACACTCCACTCCCCCCAGACTGGAATTGCTAATGTCCAAAGGTGCCCCCTGTGCTCCTTCATCCAGTGTTGAGGCACTATAATACAGAAGGCGTGTTACTGGCCAGATCACCAGGTGGAAACAGAGGGAAAGAAAATGTAAAAAAAAGAAGATTAACGCAATCACCACATAAAATGATTGGTAAGCTGCAATATATTACATTTTTGGTTTTGGGTTAAATACCGCTTTAAGTACTGCCATAAACATCTTTCTACTTGTACTGACAGTCACTTTTTCAGAACTAGTGATTAGCCAAACATGGGTTTGGTTCAAAGGATGTTTACCAAAGTGAAAACAAAATTGCGGTTACATGTCCCCGAACGCAACCACATATACCCACGCAGAGGTGATATTGGGACACAGCAGCTTTGTACTTTAAGCAGTGGTAAAGTATTGCCAGTTAATAAATTAATTCTGTGTTACTGCGGTGCTATGTCACCATCACTGCAACTGCAGGACAATAGCGTCCCCTAATGGTGCATATTATATTGATTTTCATTGATTCATTGAACATGGCAATCAATAATCAGCTAGTCTATTGTATACATGAACAAGTAGAATATTTTAAGACCAAACTAAGCTAGGGAAGCTGGAAGAGCCCTTAAAAAAAAATCCCAATTTAAATCAAAAATCATCAGGTATATAAACCACATTTTTAGCGCCCCTAACTGCCCCCGCTTTAAGCTGTAAAGACAGTGGACAGGAGTGTTCACTGTCTGTTTTTGGCCTCGATCAATAATTATCACTCCGGTCGCATTTGGTAGCACCACCAAACTTTGCCCATTCAGTAGCCAGGGACACACTGCAAATGCTTTGCAGTTGCTTTCCACATGGTTGCAGCGCATTGGTTCAGCATTTATGGGGTTAAAACAGCTGGTGAGGAGATATCATATCGCCTCCTTCTCACCACCTAATAAATGCCTCTGAAAAGTAATACAAACGTATAGACGCAGCTTAACCACTTCAGCCCCGGAAGGATTTCCCACTTTAGGACCACAGCACTTTTTGTGATTCGGCACTGCATCGTTTTAACTGACAATTGCGCGGTCATACGACATTGTACCCAAACTAAATATGCGTCCTTTTTTTCCCACAAATAGAGATTTCTTTTGGTGGTATTTGATCCCCTCTGTGCCATTTCTGATCGCCGCTATAAAGAAAGAAAAACGACAATTTTGCAAAAAAAAAACAAATTTCTTTCTTTTGGCTAAAATATAAATCCAAAAAAAAAAATCTAAAAAAACATTTTTTTTCCATCGGTTTTGGTCGATTTATATTCTTCCTCATATTTTTGGTAAAAAAAATTGCAATCTGCGTTTATTGATTGGTTTGCGCAAAAGTTGCAGCGTTTACGGATGATGAGAATTAATTTCTGGGGTTTTTATTTTTTTTTATTTTTTACTAGTAATGGCAGCGATCTGCGATTTTTATTGGTACTGTGATATTGCAGCGGACATGTCGGACCATTTTGACACTTTTTTGGGACCATTGGCCTTTATATAGCGATCAGTGCTATAAAAATGCACTGATTACTGTGTAAATGCCATTGGCAGTGAAGGGGTTAACCTGGAGGGGGCACTCTAAGGGTTAACTGTATTCCCTGGGCGTGTTCTAACTGTGTGTGGGCTGGCCTGGCTGCAGGGAAGGGAGTGATCACGGCTTCCATATACAGGAAGCCTTTGATCACAGCCCTCCCCCTCTATGAGAACGGAGATCCGTGTTTACATACACGAACCTCCATTCTCTCACTGCGGGGGGGGGGGGCATCGCGGGTAGCCAGCGGCAATCGAGTCCACCCTACCCGCTCCCTGCCCCATAAGCCATAATCATCACAATTATGACAAATCACGACTTGAACTATCTTGCTTTGCATGTAATGAGTCTATCTCATATATTAGTTTCACCTTTTAAGTTGCATTACTGAAATAAATGAACTTTTGTACGATATTCTAATTTTTCGAGTATCACCTGTATAAGCAGTTGAAGAAGAGCCTTACTGAAGCCCTCGTCTTAGCATATGCCGATCCGTCTAAACCATATGAGCTTCATGTGGATGCTAGCAGAGATGGGTTGGGAGGATTCCTTTATCAGGAGCAAGATGGCAGGCTCAGGCTGGTGGCTTATGTGAGTCAAAGCCATATTCCCTCTGAAAAGAGTTACCCGGCACACAAATTGGAGTTCCTATCCCTGAAGTGGGTGGTTGTCGACAAATTGAAGGACTATTTGTATGGAGCCAAGTTTGTAGTGAAGACAGACTATAATCCGTTAACCTACCTGCTGACTACTGCAAAACTGGATGCTACTGGGCATCAGTGGTTAGCTGCATTGGCTGGATTCCAGTTTAGTTTGAAATACCGACCTGGAAGCAGAAACAGAGATGCTGATGCGCTATCCCTTAGGGCACATCGACCTGAGCAAGAGTTTCGAGAATGGACCTTCGTGCCTACAGAAGAGTACAAGCTCTGTGTAAAGGTTTTTTTCCAATGCTTAAGAGGGACTGTAGAAGCTGAGTCTATAGGGGTTCCTCCTGCTGGAGTGTCTCGGTCTTATTGTGGATTAACACAAGTGAGAGTCTTCCTCAATTAACAGGGAAATTAACAAGGAAATTAAACAAGGAAATTAAAACTGATCAAGAGCAGGATCTTCTATGTCGTGTGGCCCTTGAAGCCTTGGCTCAACAAGACCCAACATTACTGTTGAAAAGTTTGATAGTCAATGTTAAGATATTACATAGAGAATGGAGTCGGTTACAGCTGAAGGATGGTCTGTTATACAGGTGAGGCTCCAGTTAGGAGTTTGAGAAACCTGGCAACTGTTCCTTCTGGAAAAACATTGCACTTCAGTGCTTGTGTCTCTGCATGATGAACATGGACATTTGGGCATAGAGAGGACCTTCCTCTTAGTCAGAGATAGGTTCTATTGGCCAGATATGAGAAGGAAGATAGAGAGCTACTGTCGTTCCTGCCTGCCTTGTATTCAGAAAAAAACTCTCCCAGTTCGAGCTGCTCCCATGGAACATTTGCGGAGTCAGGGGCCCATGGAGTTGGTATGCATTGACTTCCTGTGCCTGGAACCAAATACAGGTGGAAGAAGTAATATTTTGGTGGTGACTGATCATTTTACCTGATATGCTCAAGTCTATCCAACTAAAGATCAACAAGCAACCACTGTGGCGAAAGTACTTGTGGAGAAATTCTTCATTCATTATGGGTTGCCTGTCCGAATCCACTCTGACCAATGAAGAGATTTTGAGAGCCTACTTATACTTCAGCTATGCAAATAGTTGGGCATAAAAAAGTCTTGAAACTTCACCCTATCATCCACAAGGAGACCCCCAGCCCGAAAGGTTCAATAGTACTTTGCTGAATATGTTAGGAACCTTACCCACTGGGAAGAAACAACACTGGGGAAACCATATTGCTACTCTGGTACATGCTTACAATGGTACCATGAGTAATGCCACTGGGTACTCTGCATCGACTTATGTTTGGAAGAGAAGCTAGACTCCCAATTGATCTGGCTTTCGGAATATCTGCGGATGATACCTCTTTGACTTCCCATAAGGGTTATGTGGACTGGTTGCGGAAAAATTTAAAGCAAGCTTATGAGAAGGCTGTGCAGCATACTAACTACAACCTGGGAGTTGGGAAACAAAAAGAATTTCAACCTCAAGGTGAAACTGCAAGATCTCCAACCAGGGAATAGAGTGCAACTGAAGAACTTGGATGTTTAGGGCAACCACAAATTGACTGATCGCTGGAGGCCCCAACCTTATATCATTTGCAAGCAGCTTCTGGGATTACCAGTTAACCAAATTAAACCAGAAGGGAAGTTGGGACCTCTCAAGATGTGGCATCGTGATGATTTACTCCCTTTATCAGATGCAGTCCGAGTGCCTCCTTGTTCCCCTACACCCCCTTTGGATCCAAGTCCCCCCAGGACTCGCTCTTGCCTGAAACTTCCTGTTCGGCCTGTAGGCCAGTTCAAGATGAAACTGATGATGAAGAGATGGTACCTTCCTGGTTGTGGGCCCCAGTTGTTATCCCTGAAACAGAAGTCAGGCCCTGGTTCAGAAGACAAATACCAATGAGAGAGGTGAGGAGACCACAGAAATCACTTGGTCCAAAAAAGAATACTCCATCATCAACTAGAAGGAAAGATGTTCCTTCAAATGGAAATACCCGGCCAGTCCCAAGCTTTGAACAAGGGGATCTGATTAGTTTCACCAATAAATGTCTACCTGTGTTGACAGTCGCACAGAAAAGGAAATATCATTGTTGGAAGAGAAGGAGGATGAGAGTAAGAGACTGAACTCTGATACTAGTAATAAAAATGATCTTACCCTTCTTAAGCCAGGGCCCTCTACTTCGAGCCCAACTGTATTGACAGAAGCTCAAGATTTGGATTTCATAGAAAGCCCTGAAAGGAACCCTATTCCTGTAGCAAGCCCTGAAATGAGAGGAAATTTACTTCTTTAATCAGTCTGGAGAGGTCATTCACTCCTACAACAAGCCCGGAAAACAACTCCTACGGAGGCGAATCTTGAAAGAGGTTCTACCCCTTCAAGTAGTCATGAGAGAAGTTCTGCAGGAAAGTCGGAACAAAGTTTTCCTGTTAAGTTAAGAAGAAA
>BLSH010448438.1:1322915-1334916 GCA_018402905.1 Glandirana rugosa | reverse complement strand
CACGGAAAGGAGCGAGGCAAAGGAGAGGATAACCACATCCATAGGTCGGATTGTAGACCTAAAGCGATTTCTGACTTCTCTACACCGTATGGTGTGAGAGTCAAAGGATTCTGGTAAGCAGGGCACCATACCCTGAGTTATTATTTTTTATCATCACCCAGCACTGTGAATGTAGCACGAGCACTTTAAAGTACAAAGAACTACTTCAAGCAAAAATAGCCTGAAACTGAAGCAGCACTCAGTCACTTTGCAAAATTTTTTTGGACTTTCACTAAAGCAATTGTTTTGGCACAGAGCACAGCACTTATTCGGGGACTTATATTTTCAATTTTATAAGTACAATAATTTTATCACAGTATATATTATTTATCTCATTTATAATTTTATTATAGTATACAATAAGTATTGCACTATATTGCATTTATGTGAAATTGTTATTTATTAGAAGAGAGAATGCACTGTAAGTTCATCTACTCACCCAGATCAAAACACCAAAGATCACATTGCAAGCGCTGTTTGAACACAAAATACATATTGTTCACATATACTACTTTAAGCAAAATTCTACTAGTGTATGGCCAGCTTTGGCTAAAAGGCCCATTGCTGAGTTTTTGCAGACCTTATAGCTATACAGTGGCGAATATAAGTATTTGACCCCCTGCAGATTTTTCCCACTTACAGTGCAAGAAATGAAAGGTCTATAATTTTTATCACATGTGTATTGTAAATGATAGAAACAGAATAACAACCAAAAATCCATAGAAAAACACAATAAAAATGTTATAAATTGAGTTGTAGTTCAATGAGTAAAATAAGTATTTGATCCCCTACCAACCAACAATAATTCTGGCTCCCACAGACTGGCTACAGTATATGCTCATGTGGTAGACAGATTAGTGCTGTCAATTTAAGAAGGTGCTCCTAACAACAACTCGTGTGTATAAAAGACACTTGTCCGGAGAATCTCTTTCTTCCATTCAAACTTCACCATCATGGTCAAGACCAAACAGCTGTCAAAGGACATCAGGGACAAGATTGCAGACCTGCACGATGCTGGAATGGGCTACAAGACCATCAGCAAGAAGCTTGCTGAGAAGGAGACAACTGATGGAGCCAGAGACGTAACTCGAACCTTCAGGGTCCCGATGGAAGAAATTATGAAGGGCCCCCTGACCCCTGGTCAGGGCCCTTCCCTCTTCCCACTGATCCTGGGGCCCTTTACTCCTATGGGTCCCTTTATTATGGTAACACAGCTGGGTCCTTTCACAAGTTCTGCAACAGGCCCCCTTTCTGCCATCTTTGGGATTTCCCATGGTGGTGAAATGCCAGGGCCCGGTCACAATTGCAAACTTTGCAATCCTGATAGCTCCCTCACTGGTGTCAGTAGTTTTTAACTTTTATTTTACTTTTATTATTTTTTTTACCATTTCATTTTATTCCTTTTACAATTTTATTTTTACAATTTTTTTAGGAGCTCTGTTGGGGGGCTTTGATGAGATATCAGGGGTCTAAACAAACCTCAGCTCTCAATTTCCTTCTGTGTAGCCTCAGCTGCACAGAATGAATGGACAGGAATCTCATTCATTCAGAAATGGAAGTATAGTAAAAAAGAGTTTACTATGCTTCAGTTATGAATGAACCAAGTGGTAACAATCACTGACTGTTCATTCAGAAAAGGAAGGAGCCAGTAAATGACAAATTTACCGACCCATTCCCATCTCTCCATCATGACAGATCTTCTACAGCAGCTGGCAGGAGAGAGGAGAGGGGGGGGGGGCGACAGCAGCTCTGTGGGGTGGACCAGGGAAGCACACAGGGACCCTGGGAACAGCAGAAGACAAGTAAACTGGATAGAGGAAAATGGAGGAGATTGGGTCCTCTAAATGCCCCCCCCTGCCATCCCTCCTAATTCAGGTGTACAAGGGAGGCACACGGGCCCCCTGGACCATGGGACCCGGTTGCAATTGCAACCCCTGCAACCCCTATCATTACGCCCCAGGATGGAGCAATTATTCGCAAATGGAAGAAACACAAAATAACCATCAATCGCCCTTGGTCTGGAACTCCATGCAAGATTTTGCCTCATTGGGTAAGGATGATCATGAGAAAAGTGAGGGATCAGCCGAGAACTACACAGGAGGAGCTTGTGAATGATCTCAAGGCAGTTTGGGCCACAGCCACCAAACAAACCATTGGTAACACAATATGCCTCCATAGATTGAAATCCTGCCATGCCTGCAAGGTCCCCCTCCCCAGGAAGACACATGTACAGACCTGTTTGAAGTTTGCCAATTAACATCTAAATGATTCAGAGAAGGATTGGGAGAAAGTGCTGTGGTCAGATGAGACCAAAAATGAGCTCTTTGGCATTAACTCGACTCGTTGTGTTTGGAGGAAGAAAAATGCTGACTATGAACCTAAGGACACCATCCCTACAGTCAAGCATGGAGGTGGAAAAATGATGCTTTGGGGCCGTTTCTTAGGTAAAGGTACAGGCCGACTTTGCTGCATTGAGAGGCCTATGGACGGGGCCATGTATTGTAAAATATTGGATGAGAACCTTCTTCCCTCAGCCAGAACACTGAAGATGGGTCATGGATGGGTCTTCCAGCATGACAATAGCCCAAAACATACCACCAAGGCAACAAAGACATGGCTCAAGAATAAGCACATTAAGGTCATGGAGTGGCCTAGCCAGTCTCCAGACCTTAATCCTACAGAACATATATGGAGCGAGCTGAAACTTCGAATTGCCAAGTGACAGCCAAGAAACCTTAAGGATTTAGAGAATATCTGTAAAGAAGAGTGGACCAAGATCCCTCCTGAGATGTGTGCAAACCTGGTCACTAATTACAAGAAACGTCTTACCTCTGTGCTTGCCAACAAGGGTTTCTCCACCAAGTACTAAGTCATGTTTTTGGGGGTCAAATACTTATTTTACTCACTGAACTGCAACTCAATTTATAACATTTGTATTCTGTGTTTTTTTCTGGATTTGGGTTGATATTCTGTCTCTATCATTTAATATACACCTATGATAACAATTATAGACCCTTTATTTCTTTGTAAGTGGGCAAACTTACAAAATCTGCAGAGGATCAAATAATTATTTTCCCCACTGTAAACATATCAGGGCCTTGTTTGCATACACAGGTGTTAGAACACAATGCACAGCTGTCCCATCTCCCCAGTTTGCTTTCTGCAGCTGACTTGTCCACAAAAAGATTGTTTGTGCAGGGCATGTTTATTTAACCGCAGGCCCCCAGATGGAAACCATGTGGCTGTAATGGAGAATTTACAAACTACAATTGACTCTTTAGTAAGACTTAAGCTTGATACACAAGGGCTGAATATTGGCAGGTTCAAAAGAAAACAGCTGACATTCGACCCGTATGTACACCAGCCTGTCTGACAGAAGCTGGCTGAACGGGTGGCTTCAGTCAAATGGGCTTGCTGGAAAACCAGCATCCAATCAGCACCATTGGCTGCCAGCGCTGACTGGTGTGTTCGGGCGGGGAGCAGTCCCCCCCCCCCATCAGAACGCAATAGCTCAGTAGGAAGATTACTGTACTAACATCAGATAGTTAGTACAGTGAGCTCCTTCAGAGCTCTTCAGTTTTTTTCCGCATAGTCTGTTGGGTTGACTGAAAAAAATTATAGTGTGTACCTAGTATAACCCACATTCACCATCAGACATTCTGAGAGGTCCCCAGTAAAAATATCCATACATGGTCCTCAATATCAATCAGTCAATTTCTCACAACTCTCTGGCTGTCCGTATGTGCAAAGATCAGAATAGAACAAAGCAAATGAGTAGTTCATTTTCTGTGCTGTTCAGCATTCGCAACTCAGTTTACATTGCTGACATAGTCTGTATGTACCTGGATGACTGACTCCTGCACATGCACAGAAGTTGCTTCATCTCATGCCAGCCAATCAAGACAACTGAAGACTGGCACTCAAAAGAAGCTGCAGAGAAGATGCTGGCAGCGGTAAAAGACCCCTCATGATTTCAGACCACTGGAGATGAGGCAAGTACTGTATTGTATCATTAGCTCTTCTTTAACCATTTGATCGCCTCTGTGTCATTTCTGATCACCGCTATAAACAAAAGAAGAGAGACAATTTTGCAAAAAAAAAAAACAGTTTTTCTTACTTTTTGCTAAAATACAAATCGAAAAAAATATATAAAAAACCTATTTTTTCATCGGTTTTGGCCGATTTATATTCTTCCTCACATTTTTGGTAAAAAAAATCGCAATCTGCGTTTATTGATTGATTTGCGCAAAAGTGGCCGCGTTTACGGATGATGAGAATTAATTTCTGGGGTTTTTAATTTTTTTTTTTTTTTTTACTAGTAATGGCGGCGATCTGCGATTTTTAGCGGTACTGCGATATTGCAGCGGACATGTCAGACCATTTTGACACTTTTTTGAGACCAATGACATTCATACAGCGATCAGAAATTGAAATGTCCACTGATTACTGTATAAATGTCATTGGCAGTGAAGGGGTTAACCTGCAGGGGGCGATCTAGGGGTTAACTGTGTTCCCTGGGTGTGTTCTAACTGTGGGGGGGCAGGGGCTACCATGGGCATAAGAGATCTAACTAATCCCAGTGACAGGGATCAGTAGATCTCCCTTGCCCCCACTAACAGTTCTTTAGCTGTGGCCGCTCATCGCGGGTCGCCCGCGGACGTCGGGTCCGCCCGAGCCGCGGGCACACTCCTCAGGAGCACGGCGCATATCGCCGCTTATTTATGGCGATTCGCGGGAAGCGTCCACACTGCCGCACTAAATATACTGCACACGGTGGGGAACTAGTTAAAGCAGAACTAGGCACTCTACTTAACGCCTCTCTAACAGTCCGAAGTCTGCAAAGGGTCTCTTGCCTACACCGACATCTCTCCCGAGGGCAGGTCTTTGGCCATCTTAATCGGTCAGTGCGAAATGATCTAACTACTGTGCATTTGCAGGAGTCAATCATCCCAGCACACAGGGATTATTCCGGTGATGTACGTATGAGGGGCTGCACATGCACAACTCATTTTACATTCCGCAGAAAGCTGCGAGCAGGCATGTAGGTGTGTTTTATTGCAGAACCTGGTTCATACTAGTGCAGCTTTAAAATCGCACTACTTCGGTCACAGATCGGTGCGATTTGCAAGTGGCAAAGAAATCGGAGAGAAGTAGTGTAGCAACTTTTTTAAAAGTCACGAGTCACGGCGATTTGAACTATTCCTTCGCTGGCAATGGGGTGTGACTTGTCATGCGACTTGGAACTGTCAAATCACATGACAAATCGCACCGGTGTGAACCAGGGCTGAATGTGTCTTCTGCCAATAATAGCCTGCCTGCTTTCAATTTTTTGTAAAATGCTTTGAGTTCTGTTTTAACAGCTTGCTGTTTATGTGTGCAGCTAAAAATAAAACCAGCCAACTATCAAATGTTCACTTTTATGTTTTTTTTTGTACCTGCAGCTTTAACTGAAAAGTCAGGCAGTCAGTGAGCACCTGGAGTCAAAAAATTGCTTCTTATCAACCACTAGACCTCTCACCTTGCATTTTCAGAAGATTGAAGAACTTATTGTGTGAAGTCAAGCAGTTGACAGGTCGGCAGGCAGTGCTATCTTGTACCTGGTTAGAGGCCAAAGTGACAAGAGGGCTTCCCAAACGCTACCGGTCCAGACACTGCTGAAATGAAAAGGGATGAGAGGGCACAGAGTGTCCTGGTATTGAAAGTCCAATTTAGAGACCCAAGCCTCTGTAGAAGACACTGAAGAATCCCTCGGCTGTAGTGTACTTTCAAAAGGTAACTGGTGAATATTGAAGGACATTATTAAAGGTTGAGACTATAGCATAGTCCCCATGGAAGACAGGGCTGAAGATCAGACCAGCAGCTGGCAAGATCACAGTAATAGTGTGGCAGCTGGAGTCATGGGTGTGGAGGAAGCTGAAGTCGGAAACCATGAAGTCAGATAGGAGGCAGGCAACAGGCAGAGTTGTGATGGGAACGCAGGTAAAGGTCACACAAAGAAAGCAGTTAGGCAAAGGCACGCCGTTGTCGGGAACCAACCAGGCCAATAATAGGTATGCATAGCAGTGCAGGTCAAGGCAATCTGAGCATAGCAGGTCAAGCATGTTGGGTTAGCAACAAATAAGGAGTGTAGAGCGGGTCAAGGTGAACTAGGTCAGCAACAGGTAAACAGAGTAGAACAGTTCCAAAGGTGAGCTGGGTTAGCATTGTGTAGCAGAGCAGAACAGGTCAAGGCAAGCTGTGTCAGCAACATGTTAGCAGAACAGGGCATTTCCAAAGGTGAGCTTGGTCATCAAAAGTTAGGCAATGCAGAAGCAGATCAAGACAAGTCAGGACAGTAGCAGGTAGTCAGAGTAGAAGCAGATGTAGCACCCTCTAGGACGGTGGGTGCTAGAGGTAGGATTTTTCTGTAGAGTAGGAATATTTTCCCTGAGACCTCCCTCTTCTTTCCACAGGTTTCTGGAAAAGAAAGAATCCCAAACCTGGATTAGGAGGGGGAAGGCCTCCTTAAATACCCAGGGTCAACCCAGCTGGGGAGGAGTTGTCGGGTGGAAGAGATGGAGATGGAGCACTGAGGTTGTTGTGGCCTTTGAGGGAGCGCCCAGTCTGGGGGGGTGACCTTGGGCCTGGGCTCGGGTGTGGACAGGGCCCTCCAAGAAATTGTGGAGGTGTCCTGGACAGGAGGCATAGGAGGAGCAAGAGAGGACAGAGGGAGCGAGTACTGCAAGTCTCCAGGGAGAGGAACCACCGGTTGCAGCCAGGAGGGCTGTTGAGTGACATGCACAGTTGAGAGGACTGGGGAGGCACGCCTAAGAGGACTGGGAGAGTGCAGTTGTAAATGGGTGCAGAAGCAGATGAGAGGACTGTGGTATCGTGGGCAGTGGAGTTGGGCAGCTGCAGTCAGGAGGGCTGGCAGGGCCTGAAGAGGACTGACTGGGATCAGTAGTCGCATGCAGGACAGCTAGTATCAGAACTTTCTCTATACTATAGGGGCCCGTGGTCCCTGCCTGCAAAGGGCAATTCACTTAGTCCTGGTTGAGCCAGTGTCAGGCCTAACCACTTTTGTGCTAGCTGATCCTAGGAGCTCCCTTACCCCATCCAAGTTCACTTCCCCAATAAAAACACAAAAACAAAGTACATGGACTGTTCTATATCTCGGAGTGTCTGAGAGGTGAATGCCAGGCTGTGCAGGGTGACAGGTGAACCACAACATTCAGCAGCCCCTACAGATGCAAGGGCAAGTTGGGTCAGCAATGGGTAGCCAGACAACATAATCAGGTTACAAGGTAAATGACTGAACACCATTCAGCATTTTGTTGGTTCATATCTGATCTTTAAATAGGCCTTCTGGTGCCAATGTTGAAAGTGACCGTGTACACCCATGTGCAGTGTGCTTGTGTATACATGCCCGCACACGGCTATGACTCTAGCCCTTCGACCGTGTGTCAGAGCACATCTACAGGGGTTGCAATTGCAACCGGGCCTATGCTCCAGAGGGCCCATGTACCTCCCTTGTACACCTGAATAGGAGGGATGGCAGGGGCGGCATTTAGAGGAACCAATCTCCTCCATTTTTCTCCTATCCAGTTTAGTTGTTTTCTGCTGTTCCCAGGGTCCCTGTGTGCTTCCCTGGTCCCCTCCAGAGAGCTGTTGTCTTCCCCCCTCCTCCTCCTGCCAGCTGCTGTAGAAGATGTGTCATGATGGAGAGATGGGAAAGGGTCGTTAAATTTGTAATTTACCGACTCTTTCCTTTTCTGAATGGACAGAGTCAGTGATTGGTACCAATTGGTTCATTCATCACTGAAGCATAGTAAGCTGTTTTTACTATACTTCTATTTCTGAACTAATGGGAGGCTTGGTGCACAGCTATTCCTGTCCATTCATTCTGTGCAGCTGAGGCTACACAGATGGAGATTGAGGGCTGAGGTTTGTTTAGAACCCTGATATCTCATCAAAGCCCCCCAACAGGGCTAAAAAAATTGAAAAAAAAATGTAAAAATTAAAATTGTAAAAGAAATAAAATGAAATGGTAAAAAAATAATAAAATTAAAATAAAAATTAAAAACTACTGATACCAGTGAGGGAACTATCAGGATTGCAAGGGTCGCAATTGTAACTGGGCCCTGGCATTTCAGCACCATCGGGAGGTGGCAGAGAGGGAGCCTGCTGCAGAACTTGTGAATGGGGCCCTGCTCCGGTACCATAATAAAGGGACCCGCAATAGGAGTAAAGGGTCCCAGGATCAGTGGGAAGAGGGAAGGGCCCTGGCTGGGGTTAGGGGGCCCTTCATAATTTCTTGCACTGGGGCCCTGAAGGTTCTAGTTACACCTCTGTATGCACAGGTCCTCTTGTTATGCTGTCTTGGCAAACTAGTGGTGTGCATTCCTACAGGTGCTTTGAGGTTCAGGGCTAACAGAGGTAAAAGAAGAACTCCGAGAAGGACTCCAATAATTTCTCAGCATTTTAATGCCTATGTTTTGACACTTTTGCCCACTTATTATCTGAGCATTTTCTTGGCTGCCTATTTATTGCTAAAATTGCCCATTTATAGTGCAAGAATTGTCAAGACTTTCTGTTTCGTTACCTATGTATTGTTACAGTATCTCACAAAAGTATGTACACCCCTCACATTTTTGTAAACATTTTATTATATCTTTTCATGTGCCAACACTGAAAAAATTACACTTTGTAACAATGTAAAGTAGTAAGTGTACAGCTTGTAAAACGGCGTAAATTTCCTGTCCCCTCATAATAACTCAACACACAGCCATTAATGTCTAAAACGCTGGCAACAAAAGTGAGCACACCCCTAAGTAAAAATGTCCAAATGGGGCCCAAATTGTCAATATTTTGTGTGTTCACCATTATTTTCCAGCACTGGCTTTAAACCTCTAGGCCCTAGGGCATGAAGTTCACCAGAGCTTCACAGGTTGCCACTGGAGTCCTTTTCCACTCCTCCATGATGACATCACGGAGCTGGTGGATGTTAGAGACATTGAGCTCCTCCACCTTCCATTTGAGGATGCCCCACAGATGCTCAATAGGGTTTAGGTCTGGAGACATGCTTGGCCAGTCCATCACCTTTACCTTCAGCTTCTTTAGCAAGGCAGTGGTCGTCTTGGAGGTGTGTTTAGGTTCGTTATCATGTTGGAATACTGCCCTGTAGCCCAGTCTCTGAAGGGAGGGGATCATGCTTTGCTTCAGTATGTCACAGTACAGGTTGGCATTCATGGTTCCCAGAATGAACTGTAACTCCCCAATGCTGGCAGCACTCATGCAGCCCCAGACAATGACACTCCCACCACCATGCTTGACTGTAGGCAAGACACACTTGTCTTTGTTCTCCTCACCTGGTTGCCGCCACATGCGCTTGACACCATCTGAACCAAATACGTTTATCTTGGTCTCATCAGACCACAGGGAATGGTTCCAGTAATCCATGTCCTTAGTCTGCTTGTCTTCAGCAAACTGTTTGTGGTCTTTCTTGCGCATCATCTTTAGAAGAGGCTTCCTTCTGGGAAGACAGGCATGCAGATCAATTTGATGCAGTGTGTGGCGTATAGTCTGAGCACTGACAGGCTGACCCCCTACCCCTTCAACCTCTGCAGTAATGCTGGCAGCACTCATACATCTATTTCCCAAAGAGAACCTCTGGATATGACGCTGAGCACGTGCACTCAACTACTTTGGTCGACCAGGGCGAGTGCTGTTCTGAGTGGAACCTGTCCTGTTAAACCGCTGTATGGTCTTGGCCAGCATGCTGCAGCTCAATTTCAGGGTCTTGGCAATCTTCTTATAGCCTAGGCCATCTTTATGTAGAGCAACAATTCTTTTTTTCAGATCCTCAGAGATCCTCTTTGCCATGACAACTTCCAGTGACCAGTATGAGAGTGAGAGCGATAACACCAAATTTAACACACCTGCTCCCCATTCACACATGACACCAGGGAGGGTAAATGGCTTATTGGGCCTAATTTGGACATTTTCACTTCGGGGTGTACTCACTTTTGTTGCCAGTGGTTTGGACTTTAATGGCTTGAGTTATTTTGAGGGGACAGCACATTTACACTGTTATACAAGCTGAACACTCACTACTTTACATTGTAGCAAAGTGTCATTTCTTCAGTGTTGTCACATGAAAAGATAGAATAAAATATTTACAAAAATGTGAGGGGTGTACTCACTTTTGTGAGATACTGTAGAACCACTCTTTTATTGCACATAAATTAAGACATTTGCCCATTTGTTGCCCATGTGTTATTCCAGTTTGTTGAACACATATTGCCATTATTCCCAGAGTATTATATACATTTTTCACTTACTGCCACAATTGCCAGCAGACCGGGGATGGGATAGGGTGAAGGGCAGCTTCCCTGGGCACAGCACCCTCATTTATAGGGGGGGGGCATGCTCTTTGGACACTGTAGACCAGTGGGCCACAGCTTCACTTCTGCCGTGACAGTTACTGCTGTCTAACATGCCCACTCTCTACCCCAGCCATCGCAAAAAAAAAAACAATGTGCATGTACAACCCCCTTCCAGATGCTGGAAAGGAAGTGATTGGCCACATGTTCGCAATGCACGCTCCATGCCAACCATCTGCTGCCAGAGTATGTGGGGGTGGACCACAGGCACAGGCAGTACGCCCATTAAATATCATGTGTTAGCAGCGGAAGAGGGCAGTGCAGTTCTGCATCCTGGGTGCTGGATGACCTGGTCCTTGCACTGCCACTGTTTGCCTGTGTGCTGCCCAGGTGTAGCCAAAACCGATGGTGTGTTGGCTGCATATTGCTACATTTGCCCATGTGTGTACACAGTGTAAAGGCGTTGTAAAGCCTCAAGGTTTTTCACCTTAATGCATTCTGTGCATTAAGGTGAAAAACCTTCTGTGTTGCAGTTCCCCTCCAGACCCCCCCTTTTCTTACCTGAGCCCAATCCAGCGATGTGCATGAGCGAAGTGGCTTCAGCAGCTGTCACTCCCCTATTTGGGCAGTGACACTGGAGTGGGGGTGGGACAGAGTCCCGCTGTCTGTGTCAATGGATGCAGCAGTGGGACTCAGGAGCGAGCATGCACGGGTGCCCCCAGGAAAAGCAGCACCCGATGAAGAGGAGTGGCCTGGAGCTCCGGTGGGGCAACCCAGAAGAAGAGAATCAGGGCCATGGGCGTCCTCAGAACTTTTTCGGGGGGGCATGATTTTAAGGTCACCCATGCTCTGCCCCTTTTCGACAAAGTCATGAAGGGGAGGGGATTAGTCATTACCACATAGAACATGATAACCCTCCCCCCTTCCACTGCCACATTTGGCACTTTTTGGGGCAGAGAGTGTACCTGGTTTTGCCGTGGCGATCTGAGCCACATGCAAAACCATGCAAAATATGCTGTGACCACAGCAAGCGAAGGTATAAATCAGGGTTTGCCAGGTTGCCATGGCGACCAGAAACTGCGTCCCGGCGCCGGGCAGCCGATCCTTCTCTCCCCTCACTATCTTAAAACAGCATCTCCAAGCCATTCTCTGCTCAAGCTGACAGCTGTTAAAGAAAAAAAAATCCAAGCAGCCTACCAAGTATCTCACAACATTGGAGATAACTGTAAACATTGTATCTTTTAGTTCTTTAGATAAAAGGAATGAACTCCAGTCAGTAAGACCCCTTTCACACTGGGAGAACCTCTACGACAAAATTCTATCACTCCCCTCTCTTCCTAGCCGACGGGCCGCGGCCCTGCGTCAAAGACCAGCGGTACCGTTGGACCGTTTGGGACTAAATATGGAAGCGAACGACACCAGTGTCGTATAAAACGTACCAAAACGTACACCGAGTCTAGCGGTGCCGTTTTGGTCCATGTGAGAGACGGGGTTTTTCACGGTTTACACCGTCACCTTCCCCCCTCCCAATAGTACAAGATACACCATTACTGATTAGGGGAGGGGAAGTACTGAAACAGCTTTTCCCCGTCTCGTACCCA
>BLSH010448438.1:1262480-1291547 GCA_018402905.1 Glandirana rugosa | reverse complement strand
AAAAAAAAAAAAAAATTCTGAAAAAAGTGACAGAAAAAAAAAAAAATCGGGCCCTTTAAGACCGTTGGGAAGACGTCATTTCTGAAGTCATTTCCGCCGGCCGTGTTATGGAGCCGAGTGAGCGGCTTCAGCCGCTCAGTCGGCTCACAGACACTGGGGGGAGAGCATCGGATCATCTCCGCTGCTGCCGGCGGGTCCGGTAAGCGGCGGAGATGACCGGAAAGCGGCGGGAGGGGGGGGGGCACCTCTCCCGCCGCTGATAAAAGTGATCTCGCGGCGAATCCGCCGCTAAGATCACTTTTATCAGACGCAGAATCGTCTGCAAAAAAAAACAGTACCTGAATGGTGCCTGCAGCTGCAGGCACCATTCAGATATCACTTCTCAAAGGCAGGACGTCATAGTACGTCCTCCTAAAGAGAAGTGGTTAAAGAGTAAGTAAACCCTGATGGGGTTTACATCCTCTATATTCCCCTGCAAAGTAAAAGCATAATGGCTACTTTGCATCGCATAGTAGCCTCTTCTGTGTCACTTACCTGCAAATGAAGCCTGCGACGTCCAGCGATGTTCGCCTGTGTAGGAAGCGTCCATCTTCAGCCCCTCTTCCTCCCGGGGCCGCGACTCCGGCTCGGTGACTGTCCAGAGTTGCGTGACATCACTCCCACACATGCGCACGTGAGCCGCCAGTCACGGCACAATCTCGGTGAAGAAGCAGGCCGGCAGAGATGATCGCATCCATCCCCCCAGTGTCCGTGAGCGGCTGAAGCTCGGCTCCATAACATGGCGGGGCGGAAATGACGACAGAAGTCACGTCCGCCCAACGGTCTTAAAGGGCCCGTTTTCTTTTTTGGGCTGTCATTCTTTTCAGTTTTTTTTTTTTTTCCATCTTAGTGTAAATATGAGATCTGAGGTCTTTTTGACCCCAGATCTCATATTTAAGAGGTCCTGTCATGCTTTTTTCTATTACAAGGAATGTTTACATTTCTTGTAATCGGAATAAAAGTGATCACTTTTTTTTTTTTTTTTTTTAAAGAACAGTGTAAAAATAAAAAGCAAAATAAATAATTAAAAACACGAGATCGCGTGCAGAAGCGAAGGCATACGTAAGTCCCGCCCACATATGAAAATGGTGTTCAAACCAAACGTGAGGTATCGCCACGATCGTTGGAGGGAGAGCAATCATTCTAGCACTAGACCTCCACTGTAACACAAAACTGCTAACCTGTAGAATTATTTAAACGTCGCCAATGGAGATTTGTAAGTTGCAACGTCTGTCGCCATTCCGCAAGCGGACGCAATTTTGAAGCATTACATGTTGGGTATCATTTTACTCGGCGTAACATTGTCTTTCACAATATGGAAAAAAAAAGTTCCTAACTTTACGGTTTTCTTATTTTTTTTAACTATAAAAACTGAATTTATTTTTAAAAAAGCACGCTTGGAAGACTGCTGCACAAATACGGTGTGACAAAATTTTGCAATGACCGCCATTTTATTCTCTAGGGTGTTAGAACCCCCAAACATTATATATTGTTTTTTTTTTCTAAGTAATTTTACAGGAAAAAAAACATGTTTTTAACTCGTAACCACCGAACCCAAAAAACAGTCTCGGTTGGTAAGTGGTTAAAGTGACACTTATATTTTTGGTAGAGAGCAGTGTAAAGAAAATTACAATTTGCAATAAAGGCTTTAAAAAAAAAAAAGCGGCTTAAAGTGATACTAAAGTCTGTCTTTTTTTTTTTTTTTAAATTACAAATCACAAACATGTCATAGTTGCCTGCCCTGTGCAGTGGATTTGCACAGAGCAGCCCAGATCCTCCTCTTCTTGGGTCCCTCTTTTGAGTGGCTTGCTATGGGGGCATCCGAGCCGCGGCCCAGCCCCCTTTCTCTCTTCATTGGCTGACTGTGACAGTAGCAGGAGCCAATGGCGCACCGCACTGCTGTCTCAGCCAATGAAAAGGGGAGTTCCGGGCAGCCGAGACACTCCTACAACATAGCTGGATCTAAATGGGGCTCAGGCCTTTCAGTCTGTATGTTCTCCCTGCATATAGAAATGTAGTTGTCCCCCCTAGGAGTGCTCCAAAGACTGACTACAAAATTATGTGTAGACACATACAGCTTGTACAAGCATGCAGAGAATGCCCTTTAGTGAAATTGCTGCCCAGACAACAACAAGAGGAGTTTCTGGCATGTATTAACTAATAAAGTGGCACATGCATAGTACATCCACTCAGGACCAGCACCAGCATATAAGGCTGCCATCTTCAAGTGCCAGGATGGGCAAAGGGGGAGGTAAAATCTAAACCCGAGCCACTTGCTGGGGGTTTGGACAGAGCTCCTGATAAGGGGGTAGCACTTGTACCAGGCCTGGGCAGCAAAGGAATCATGTGAGCAGGAGAGGGGATGATTGGTGCGATGGGAGGGCAAATACTGGTTTCTCCTCCTGTCCCAGTTGCTGGCTTTCAGCTACTGCAAGGATTGGCATGCAGGGGATTGCTTCCTGTAATTCCACCCTGCCACACCGATCACCCTCCTTGTGCACCATCCTCTAACCCCCAGCTGCCTGGACACCCCTATGTGCCCCTCCCCATGGGGATTTTGTTTGTAAATGCTGTGCCACATCCACGAGGCAAGCACTTAGATCACAATTGCGATGCAGTCCATTTCACTTTAAATGGGTAATTGAGGTGATTGGTTTAAATTTGTTGCCACAAAGCATCTCAGCCGCAGAATATGTACATCACTGAGCAGCTGCACACTATGGGCTGTAAAACCACGGCTCAATTATCTGGTTTCTAACCAATTATCAGTAGGTCTGTTTTTGGACCCCAGCATCTCTGATAGCTGCTGCATTTTTACATGGCAGATCCTGGCTGTCTTTTGACCACAAAGATTTACCAGCGAGGAGGAGGAGCGTAAGTGGGGCATGTCTGGTGCACTTTTAAAGTGTTTTTTGGGCTTGTTTAGCACACCCAATGTCCACAACTGGTTAATGAGCCCTTTAGCCTTGTTACTTTCTAAACTTTTCATATATTGTAAAAAAAAAATAGTTAATATGCTAGTTGCATCCACTACAATTTAATTTTATTGTTTCTCCCCAGCGGACATGTACACTCCTGAAAACGACGAACCTGAGCCAGAATGGGTAAAGACAGAGCGCCAGCAATTTGCAGAGCATCGCGACTTGAATAAGGATGGCAAATTGGACCGATCAGAGATTGGCCATTGGATCCATCCTCATGAATACGATCACACAGAGTTGGAAGCCAAACATCTCATCTATGAGTCGGATAAAGACCGGGTAACAAATTTTATTGGACGATTGAAATTCAGAATGATTTTCATTCAGTGGGAGGGGGGGGGGGGGAGCACTGCATATTTACATTCCCCTGCTTCCAGGCTGACGGTAGCATCACTTCTCCTGTGAGCTTGGTATCAGAAGCGGCTAGCCAATGCTGGAGAGGGGGAAAGAGCTGGGTGGAGGTGCAGGCTGTGATATATCTCCCTTCGCCTCCAGCTTCTCCTTCCTGGCCTATGCACCCATGCCAATACTGTCCCCAAACCTTTCATCCCTTCCCCTTCCATTGCCCTGTGAAAAAGTGGGGGCTGCAAGAGAAGGAACAGCAGTGACAACAGTACAGGTATACTGTTCCAGTCCTACTGTAGCCTTGCTGGGCTGGTGGTGATTACATGCATACAGATTGTCACTTGGCAGCTGGCCAATTTGCTCTAAAGCTTGATAAATGAGGTAAAGTTTCACTTTGCAAGGAATACCTAATCATGCGCAAGGAAAAGTAACAAAAAAAAGCTTTTTTTTTTTTTTGCACGATTGGATGATAGAAGTCAGCAGAGATTCCCCTCATTTACTAAGCCCAAAAGCAAGTGCCCTTAAAGATTTCAACTGCACTTTGCAAAGTGCACAGTCTATTTGCTTTTAGTAAATAAACCCCACTGGATCCCTTCTGCTACTTACTCAACAAATCTAAAGCACTGTCCCCTTTGAACCATAGCACTCTTGGCCTTATAGTTGGCCATGGTACACAATGTCTGCCGCTGTGAAACCATTGCTTCAGTTTCAGCTGCTGCCTTTAACTCAATACATATTAACACAAATGTATTAAACACTGCCGCAGACTAGTATGGTGTAAGGCTGGGTTCATACTTAATACGGCTGCGGCTCACAGCAGGGGTCCGGTGCGTCCCTGTTCTGTTGCAGGGACAAATCCGGCCTGAATTCGGACCAACTGAGCTAAAGACGCACAGGACTCCGGTGCCATCCGCCACGTAAATGTGTATACCAGCTCCATTGAGAGTCAGTCACACTCTCCTGTCATGCTAATTTGATGCGGAAAAACTTGCATCCAATTTGCAACTAGTGTGAACTCAGCCTAAATGGGCTGGAAAAGGGACACCTCCCGCAAAGCAGTTAAAATGTTGCTAAACCCAGGAGCCTGCACTCACTATATCTGGTCTCCCACAGAACATGGAGATGCAGTTATTTCAGTAAACTGCTAAATACCTTTCCTTATCACCAGTATATAGCAGTCTTGTGCCTTCTAACAGTGTCCAACCAAGCACTGGTTAAAGCTTCTAGGAAGCGTATTCAGACTGTCCTATGAGACTGCAAGACCCCTGCCCCTCTGTCTGGACAGTGCTGATTGACTCTGTGCTGATCACATGCACTCTTCCAAGGAGAAGAAAAAAAACCTCTCTAGCAATACACACCAAACTGAGCATGTGCAGCATGACTCCATAGACTGTTATCAGGGGACAGTGAAAGAAGGGGAGGAGCAGAGAAGCCAGGATCACAAACAGCCTTTTTACACAATGCAGAGGATTAACCCCTTAGGTTCCACAGTGAGTATAACAAGCATGCTTTACTGCATATACAGACTGATTATACGGTTGTGGGTTTAGCAACACTTTAAGCTTTGCTTGGTAAATGTTTGAAAACTATCTCTGATTGCCATCTGCTGATTGGAACTGTTAATAGGGAATGATTCTACAGTAATAAAATATTTCATGTTTTTGTGCACAACAACAAATAAGGTAAATATGTCCAAATACATTTATATGTTTCCTTTAGGGCTTTTTTACAAAATGAGTGGATTGCTTTTCAGCTCTCGACAGGCATTGCAAGCATTTACCGTGCGGCTCCATACACTTGTATGAGTTGCATTTGGCAAGTGTGTTTATAGAATACCTGCCCCCCTCCCCTGCAGAGGTAAATCTTTTGCCTCTTCTATTTACAGCTATTGCTTCTTTGTTTTGACCCTATAGTGACAGGGTCACTTTAAGGGCATTAGGCTCAAATCCGATAATAGCTGATGTGTTTTTATTTTATTATATAGTTTAATAATGTTTTTTGTTTTCTTCTCAGGACGATAAACTAACCAAAAAAGAGATATTGGACAACTGGAACATGTTTGTCGGCAGTCAAGCAACTAACTATGGTGAAGACTTGACGAGGCGGCATGATGAATTTTAATGGACGTCTGTCTGTTTGCTCCTGGTTGAGCTTATACCGCCTCAGCACATTGCTGATGCATTAGAGACTGGATTCCAATTGTGGCAATGGGGACCTCGGGACAAGGGGGCTAAATCTGTTTTTTTTTTTTTTTTTTGTTTTTTTTTACATACAGTATCACCTTCTATCAATAACAAGACTTGTCTAATGCTCAGGAAGCCTTTTTGATGCCGTCTACAATTTATATTGTATGTGATCTAAGATGATTAGGTTTAACAGACTTGTTTAGAATTGGACATATCAGTCAACACCACTTTAAAACATGTTAGGAGTTGTAAGTTGTGTTTTATGATTTATATTCTCTGACCACAGTATTGTGCATTCGGTTAAACAAATGCCTTTATATTACTGGTCCTTTGGACTGTGAGCTGTGCATGCAAAATTTTCATACAATCACTAGTTCAATTCTAAGGGCCGGTTCACACCCGAAGCGACCCGACTTGCAAGGCGACTCAAGTCGCCCCGCTTGAGGCGACTTCAGCACGGCTTGCAAGAGACTTCTATTATAGAAGTCAATGCAAGTTGCGCTGAGGTCACCCCGAAATAGTACAGGAACTTTTTTTCTAAGTCGGAGCGATTTGAGTTGCTCCTAATTAGAACAGTTCTATTGTATTGCAGCATTGAGGCGACTTGTCAGGCGACTCAAGTCGCCTAGGTGTCAACGGGCCCTAAGTCATTCACTGAAAAGTGAATATTTAGCTTATGGGTGGATATGCAAGGGCTGAATCGCCAACTGGCATCTTATGATCGGAGGGCCTACTCTATATGTTGGGGTGCCATTGATTGTGAAGGTTACACCCAAGCTATTGTGCAATAGAGCACAACACGCTGCAATACACAGATCATGTGTTTGTGGGGTGCTGTGTTGCCAAAAAAAGGTCATGGGTGAAACTCTAAAAGCCGTGCTGTAGTTGTACCTACTTTTTTTGAAGCCTGAATTAAGGACAGTCCTTGGGCTTTATTTTTCTTTAAATGTGACTTGCTGCGTTATTTCATAAACCAATTAGATTCTGGTGAGTAAACCTTTGTGCAAATATATTAATTTTTGACAGCTTAATTTTGTCACGTTTTTATGAACACTTCCATTACTTTACTTTACAAATGCATACTTCCCACTACAAAAGAGTTTTTAAACCTCCCAAATAAGAATGCACTGCCATGTTTGTATGTCACTCCACTACAATTCTAAATGTTTAAAACATTGTGAACCATCTGAACAAATAAAATGCAAGTTTTCCTTTTTCACTTGTTTGGTGTCACATACAGTGTGTTTAAAGTGAAGCTTTGGGCTACAAGGGGAAATTCAATAAAAACAAACTTATTTTTAAAAGTGAGAACATTCACATGGTTTATTTAAGTTTTGTTTGTCACATGCTGCTGCTTGGAATTCCAGCTTCTTATGGCTAAACTCATGCAGGCATCTGGCTTTCACACCTATGTAAAAGTGTTCTGGCAATCCCTTTCCAAGCTCATGGGCCTATGTGGCTAAAACAACCACCATTCTTCTGGGAAGGCTTTCCACAAGGTTTGAGTGTCTATGGGAGTTTGTGCTCCTACTGCCAAAAATCTATTGACATCAGGTACTGATATGGATGGATAAGAAGGGAACACAAGGGGGCACCAGCTGAATGCAGCATCAAAAGTTTTAGTACAATTAAAAAAAAAAGCAGTACTTTAAAAAAAAAAGTTTTAGTACGATAAACCCATTGCTGCTGCACATGGCTGGCGCCCCCTTGTGTTCCTTTTTTGTAATTTCAGAGATGTGTTCTGGTCTCAGGTGGAGCTGCCTACTTAAGTACAACACCCTTCCTATGGGATTTTTATGAACTACCTATGCTACACAAGCATATCTTTACATTCATCTAGGGCAGGGATAAGCAATTAGCGGGCCTCCAGCTGTTGCAAAACTACAAGTCCCATCATGCCTCTGCCTCTGGGTGTCATGCTTGTGGCTGTCAGTCTAGCTATGCCTCATGGGACTTGTAGTTCTGCAACATCTGGAGGTCCACTAATTGCATATCCCTGATCTAGGGGGTAGAGGCTTACACATGTGGATGGTGTATTAGCATTTGTTTGCGCAACAATTTCAATAATTTTTACGGATTGGATAAGAAAGCCATTATAAATATATTATGGGTGTCACAGTGATGTATTGGATAGCATTTTCGCCTGGCAGCAAAAGGGTCGCTGGTTCAAATCCCAACACGACACTACCTGCCTGGAGTTTGCATGTTCTCCTTTGTGCCTGCGTGGGTTTGCTCAGGGTACTCCGGTTTCCTCCCACACTCCAAAGACATGCTGGTAGGTTAATTAGATCCTGTCTTAATTGGCCCTAGTATATGTATGAATGTTAATTAGGGACCTTAAATTGTAAGCTCCTTGAGGGTAGGGACTGATGTGAATGTACAATATATATGTAAAGTGCTGTGTAAATTCACAGCGCTATATAAGTACCTGAAATAAATAAATATTATTTTGCAGCTTAGATGTAGTGGTTACATACATTTATAGACTTGTGTTCACCTGGTGATCTGCCCAATAACCCACTTTAGACTGGTCATGCACTTTTTTTTTTTTTTTTTTTTTTAATATTCCACTTCTATATCTATAAGTTGCCTGCACACAGCATCAAGGCAGATGCAGACAAATAAGGTGGGTGCCCATCTTAACGAGCCTTTGAAGGATAAGTTCACTTTGGAAAATGTTAGCTGCAGATGGTGGAACATGTGTCTCCCCTTTCCTGTGACTGGGCTGGGGATCCTCTCCCAGCACCCACGGTCACTATTTTAAAACGGCACAGCCTTGCAGGACTGCATCATTCAGTTTCCTGTGAATAAATTCCTACAAGTACCGTCAACCATTGTGGCTGATGGCTTGTTGATTTCAATGATCTGTGAGGGTGCTGGTGAGCGCCCTCATAGTTCATCAATTCTTCCTGCTCTCAGGTGTGCAATGCTCTGCAGACTCCTTAGGCCACTTTCACACTGAGGCGCTTTACAGGCGTTTTAGGGCGTGAAATGCCTCTTCTGTCTCCCCCAGTGTGAAAGCCTGAGTGCTTTCACACTGGGGCGGTGCGCTTGCAGCACAGGGAAAAAAAGTCTTAAAGCAGCATATATTGGGTGGTGTGGGAGCAGTGTATACACCGCTCCTACACCACCCCTGCCATTGAAATAACTGGGAGACGCTTAGAAAGCAGCGCTAAGCATGCACTTTTAACCCCTTCTGGGGGGTTAAAAGCACACCACTATTACAATGTTAAAGCATCGCTAAAACTAGCAGCACTTTACCGCTACCTATCTTAGTTTGAAAGTAGCCTACCAGAAAGATTTTCACCTGCAAAAAGTGTGTGTGTGTGTGTGTGTGTGTGTGTGTATATATATATATACACCTATCCTTTAAAGTTGAAAAATTTGATTTACCAGCCAGATCAGCAAGTGAAAAGTTGATAAACGATACTGCAGTCCTCATATTTACGGACTGTTAAACTTCTTACAATCTGAATGTGCAATCTCCCTTTAGATCCATCATTGACTATGTAGTGCAAGGGCCTGTCTGATTGGATGCATATTACACAGAATATTTGTTTGTCTTCATATATCATGGTAGCTAAATCTAAAGGGTATTATACAATCAAATTGCATAGTATATAGCTAGCTTTATGCATAATGGAGAAAACAAGAGTTGTGTAAGCATGATGCTTGCACAACTCTAACTTTAGAACATGGAGCACAAGCCCCTTTTAGGCTGCTTTCAGACTAATGTGGTGTGGTTTGACTGCACTGCGGGTGCAACACAGCTCGCCAACATGTTTGGAGAAGCATGGCTGAATCTTTGGTGTGCTTTCAGAAAGTGCACCAAACATACAGGACATAATATAACTCTATGGGAAAACACAGCGAATCTGCCCCAAACATGCAGGTAAGCTGCACTGCAAACTGCATTCTCCTTCTCCATAATTCTCAGAGCAGAGTGTTAACCCTGTGCACTGTAATCACTGCACAGGCAGAGAGAGGGCAGTGTCTGTTGATGGTTCACATCCCGTGTGACAAGTTCCCACCTGCTGGGAATCTGTGGCAGTTTTCTTTACAGAAAACTGCTGTACTCCCGCTGGTAACATGTAACTTTAAGTGGTCCAAGTTTTTTGTTTTTTTTTTTACACCTTCATGCGTTCTATGCATGGAGGTAAAAAAAAAAAAATTCCATATGCAGTAGCCCCCCTACTACTTACCTGAGCACCATCTCGATCCATAGATGTGCACAACAGCCTCAGCGCTCTGGGGACTCTCACTCCTTGTTCGCTCCCACTGCTGTCAATCACAGCCAATGAGGAGCTGACACCAGCTACACTGCTGGCAGCTCTGGGTGTGAATGAGCATGCAGAGCTGCTTTCTTTGGGGGGCACTCGCCAGGAGCACCAGCAGGGAACCAGAGAAGGATCCGGACTGCTCTATGCAAAACCATTGCACAGAACAGGTAAGTATAACGAACATGTTTCTCCTACGTTCACTGACAGACGCAGCCCTTCATTGACAAGTGGGGTTTATGCACATCCTACTAGGAGTAGACTAGGCAAATAGAAAAAAAGCAAGCTGACACCTCCCAGGGGGCCGTCCTCACTCCAGCATATAACCCCCCCCGCATAGCATATCAGTTTTTTTTTATGCCTAGTGCAAGGAGTTAGACCTGGTTCCCTGTTGGGACCTGCGGTTCCCCAATTTTTTTCTTTTTGCTTCTCAAGCTATCTGATGAAGAATGCTATCAAGTAGCCGGCTGGGGCATAGAGGATATCTCGAATCCTGGAATTTCCCCAGCACGGCCGACCGATGTGAGCGACCCTTAGCCTTGGTGGGTTCCGCTGAAGAAAACGTGCGGCTGGCGCTGTTTCTTCTTCTTTTACTCTGGGACAGCGTGGAAGGCACAGTGGCGGTGAAGGCTCCTGACAGGCGTCAAGCACTCCTACTGGGACGCAGCACTTGAAGGGCAATATTTACACAGCAAGTATAGCTGGCTCTCCCTGGGGTGTTGGTAGGGGTGGGTGCAGTCCTCCTGGGTATTCTCCCGGTTACTCTGTGGGGCAGTGGTGGGGCTGCATTGTGGGGGTGTCAGGGCCTATTGGCCTAGCAGTGTTCCGGTGGCGCAATGGCGGCTGAACCTGCGGGTTCTCCACCGGAGGAGCCTGTGGAAGGCCCTCTGGTTCCCCTGGATCAGTTAAAGTTCATGTTGGGGGAGTTTTTCCCCTGGGAGGTGCCGAGTCGTGCTAACGGGGTGACCAAAAAGTGTCCACCCCCTCCTCCTTCAGGGGAGGATTCAGAACCGGAAGGGGCCTCAGTGGTCACGGGGACCCCCGTGGAGCTCTCTGATGGTGAACTGGAGCCCTCGGATGGTGAGGAAGGCCAGGGGTCCTCGGTAGCGCGCGAAAGGGCGCTGGTGGCCTCCCTGATCACCAATATCCTTGCGTCTTTACGGCTGGACCAGGCCGGGGAGTCGCAGGAGACTGCTTACGTGTGTGGGTCCTTTAGGCCTTTTCGGTCCCCTAGGGCATATCCTTATGATCAATTTTTTGACCAGCTGGTCTATAACGAATGGCAGCGTCCGCAGAATTCCTTTTCATTGCCCAAACATTTCGCTGTGCACTATCCTTTTGAGGACAGTTTTGTGCAGAAGTGGGCATCCCCCACAGTGGACCCTCAGGTGGCTCGCCTGAATAAGGCAACGACCATCCCCTTGGAGGGGTCTCCCTCTTTTAAGGATCCAGTCGATAGGCGGACGGAGGCGGTATCCAAGGCACTGTTCTTGGTGGCGGGGTCAGCCATGAGACCAGCTCTGGCGTCGGCCATTGTGGCGCAATCTCTTACGGAGTGCGAGACTGAGTTGCACAATGACTTGAGCTGCGGGTGTTCGCCTGAGGCTTCACAGCGGACGGACCATCTGGTACAGGGTCTCCGGTACCTGTGTGACGCAGCTTTGGACCTGCTTCCCATGCTGTCTAAGATGTCCGTTTTTGTCATTATCAGACGAGTGCTGTGGTTATGCTGTTGGTCGGGTGACCGAACGTCTAAAAAGGGCCTCACGGATCTTACCTTTCAGGGTGGTCGGCTCTTTAGGGCACAATTGGATGAAATCATTAAGGATTTCACTGGGGGGGAAGAGTACCTTTCTCCCGAAGCCCAGGCGGCGGGAATTCCGCCGGAAGCAGGGTCCTGCTTCTTCGGGTCAGAAGCGTTTTTTTTGTGCACCCGGTGCAGTGGGCAAGGGCTCAAGGCCCGGCAAGTCTGCCTTAGGGTCCAGTAAGCGGCCCTAGCAGCGCAAGAGCGAAAAGACTGAGGAAGAGTCCTCTTCCGCATGATGGGTTGCCCCCACCCGACTCTCGGGTGGGGGGGCGACTTCTGGGGTTCGCAGACAGGTGGACTGCCCACATTTCCGGCCGGTGGGTGCAGGAAGTGGTGTCCTTCGGATACAGGATAGAGTTCAGCACTCTACCCCCAGACAGGTTCTTCCCACCGAACTTGAGACTCCCTCAGGGGCGTCGAGAGGCTCTCCTAGAGGCTGTTCAGACGCTCTCCGAACAAGGGGTGATTGTGCCGGTACCTCCGCTGGAAAGGTTCCGCAGCTTCTATTCAAACCTCTTTGTGGTGCCCAAAAAGGGTGGGGTCAGACCAGTTCTGGACCTAAAAGCGCTAAACCACTTTGTGAGGGTGCGAAAATTCAAGATGGAATCTGTCCGAACGGTCGTGGCCGACATGCACCAAGGGGGCTTCATGGCATCTCTGGATATCAGGGACGAGTATCTCCATGTTCCCATTTGTCTCCGGCACCAGCGCTGCCTGCGCTTTGCGGTGGGGGATCAGCATTACCAATTTGTGGCACTTCCCTTCGGTCTGGCCTCGGCTCCTCGAGTATTCCCCAAGTTGGTGGCTCCTGTGCTGGCGCTACTGAGGCAGAGAGGCATTGCGGTGGTAGCATACCTCGACAACTTACTCTTGCGAGCGGAGTCGGCTTCGGCCCTGGAGGAGAATGTGGCTATCACCATGGCCTCGTTGAGAGACTTCGGCTGGCTGATCAATCTGCAGAAGTCGAGGTTGGCCCCATCCTGTCGACTGGAATATCTGGGTCTGATTCCGGACACAGAGCAGGCGAAGGTGTTCTTACCTCCGGCCAAGTTGCTGACACTGCAAGCAGCGGTGCGAACCCTGCTGTCACGCCAGTGGTCTTCCTTACGGTTCTGTATGTGGGTGTTGGGGCTCATGGTCTCGGCCTTCGAGGCGATACCTTACGCCCAGAGTCACACTCAGCTCCTAAGGGGGAATGGTCATTACATCCAGAGGTTTTCCGTCAGATTTGCCACAGGTGGGGCACGCCAGACGTGGACTGAATGGCGTCCAGGTTCAATCACAAGGTGCAGACCTTCGTGTGCAGAACAAGAGATCCGTTGGTGGCCGCCAAGGACGCGTTGGTAGCGCCTTGGGGTCGGTACCGGCTCCTGTACACTTTCCCTCCTCTCCAGCTCCTACCGCAGCTACTGTGCAGGGTAGAAGCGGAGGGGATCCCGACAATCCTGGTAGCTCCAGAATGGCCTCGGCACCCTTGGTACGCCGACGTGGTGCGGATGGTGACAGATGTCCCCTGGCGTCTTCCACTACGTGAAGATTTGCTGTCACAGGGACCCATCCTGCACCCTGCTTTACCCTCGCTGGCCTTGACGGCTTGGCTATTGAGTCCCAGGTGTTGAGGGATAGGGGCATCTCTGACTCCGTGATCCCTACCATGCTTAAGGCGCGCAAGTGTACTTCGCGCAAGATATATCATCGCACCTGGAAGGCTTATATTGCCTGGTGTCAGGCGGGGGAGGGGGTGGAACCCCCGCTCTTGCATTGTGGCCCGGGTGCCGGCATTCTTGCAGCAAGGCCTGGATAACAAATTGGCATTGAGTACACTCAAGGGTCAGATCTCGGCTCTGGCGATTCTTTTTCAACGCCCTTTAGCGTCACATTCGTTGATACGTACATTTGTACAGAGTGTACGCCATGTGGCTCCTCAGGTGCGGTCGCCTTTGGCGCCGTGGAATTTGAATTTGGTACTTTCTGTACTGCAGAGACCACCATATGAGAAAATAAGGGATATTCCCTTACAATTGCTGTCACAAAAGGTGGCTTTCTTGGTGGCCATTACATCCGCTAGACGGGTGTCTGAGTTGGCGGCGTTGTCATGTAGGTCTCCCTACTTGGTCCTTCATAAGGATAAGGCAGTCCTGCGACCTTCACCTTCATTCCTACCAAAGGTGGTTTCCCCTTCCTTATGTCCGCACCCGTCGCATCCCAAGGAGATTGAGTTGCATTCTCTGGATGTCGTGAGGGCTTTGCAGGTGTATTTGGCGGCTACAGCTTTTTTTTCGGAAGTCTGATGCATTGTTTGTACTGACAGAAGGCCCGTGCAAAGGGTTGGCGGCCTCGTCGGCTACTGTCTCCCGTTGGATCAGAAAGACCGTGACCCATGCGTATACTGTTCGGGGCAAAGTCCCCCCCTTTTCCAGTCATGGCTCATTCCACCAGGGCAGTTAGCACTTCCTGGGTTTTCAGACACCAGGCTTCGGTGTCCCAGGTGTGCAAGGCGGCTACTTGGGCCTCGGTGCACACATTTGTTACGTTTTACAAAGTCGATGTGTCAGCATCCGCGGATGCTGCTTTTGGCCGTAAAGTTTTACAGGCGGCAGTGCTGGCACCTCCTGAGAGGATTCTGTTGGGTATAGTTGTTATTGTTTACCCACCCCTCTTCAATGACACTGCTCTGGGACATCCCCACTTGTCAATGAAGGGCTGCATCTGTCAGTGAACGTAGGAGAAAATAGGATTTTATTAAGAACTTACCGTAAAAAAGGGATTTTATTAAAACTTACAGTAAAATCCTTTTCTCCGAGTTCACTGACAGACGCAGCTTCTTCATTGACTTTGTGGGGTTTTATGCTTGTCCTACTAGGAGTTAACTAGGCAGGGAAAAGAAGCAGCTGGCCCCTCCCATGGGGGCCGTCCTCTCTTCCTACATCAAACCCCCTCACAGCATAGCTCTTCAGTTCGTACACAAGCCGTACCAAAAACAGAGGCCAGAGGGGTGGGTGCTGCGTCTGTCAGTGAACTCGGAGAAAAGGATTTTATGGTAAGTTTTAATAAAATCCCTTTTTCTCCTTACGTTCACTGACAGACGCAGCTTCTTCATTGACTTTGTGGGGACGTCCCCAAGCTGTGTCAAAAGAGGGGTGGGTAAAACGCTAACAACAGTACCCAACTGAACCTTTGAAGAGGCGCTAGACGCGCCTACACTGCTGCTTGCAAAACTTTGCGGCCAAAAGCAGCATCCGTAGATGCAAACACATCAACTTAGTAAAACTTAATGAAAAGTGTGAACCGAGGCCCAAGTGGCCGCCTTGCACACCTGTGACACCGATGCCTGGTGTCTAAAAACCCAGGAAGTGCTAGCAGCCCGGGTAGAATGAGCCGTGACCGGAAACGGGGGAATCTTGCCCCGCATGTGTCACGGTTTTCCTAATCCAATGAGAAATCATAGCCGAAGAGGCCGCCAATACTTTGCGCGGGCCCTCTGGCAGTACAACAAGGCATCAGCTTTTTGAAAGAAAGCTGTAGCAGCCAAATACACCCTTAGGGCCCTCACTACGTCCAAAGCATGCAACTCAAACTCTTTTGTGTGCGAGGGCACAAGGAGGGAAGAATAATATCTTCATTACTGTGAAATGAAGAAACCACCTTCGGAGGAGGGAAGGAGAGGTTCGCAAGACCACCTCATCCTTATGTATGACTCAGTAGGGAGACTTGCACGATAGTGCTGTTAATTCCGACACCCGTCTGGCGGAAGTGATGGAAATCAAAAGGTCACCTTCTGTGACAGCAGTTGCAGAGGAATCTCCTTGATATTCTCATAAGGTGGCTTCTGATAATAGAAAGCACCAATTTTAGATCCCACGGAGCCATCGGAGTCTTCACCCGAGGCGCCACATGTCACACACCTTGTACAAAGGTACGAGTCAAAGAGTGCGAAGCTAAAGGTCTCTGAAAGCGAATCGCCAGAGCCTATATCTGGCTCTTGAGAGTACTCAAAGCCAGATTTTTGTTCAGGCCCTGTTGTAAAAGTCAGGACCTTGGACACGACATAAGAGCGAGGGTTATAACCCTCCGCCTCGCACCAAGCTATGTAAGCCTTCCAGGTGCGGAGATAAATCTTGCGAAAAGTACCCTTGCGAGCTTAAAACAAGGTAGGGATTACGGAATCGGCGACTCCCCTGTCCCTTAGCACCTGGAACTCAATGGCCAAGCCGTCAAAGCCAGCGAGGGTAAAGCAGGGTGCAAGATGGGTCCCCGAGACAGGAGATCGTCTCGCAGCGGGAGCCGCCACGGGGGCGTCTGCCACCATTTGCCCACGTCAGCGTACCAAGTGCGCCGGGGCCAATCTGGAGCCACCAAGAATATTGGTATCCCCTCCGCAACTATTCTGCGTACCAATCGTGGAAGCAGTCTTATCGGAGGGAAGACGTACAGAAAATAACGACCCCAGGAGGCCACCAGAGCGTCCGTGGCCACTGCCAACAGATCCTTCGTTCTGGACACAAAAGTTCTCGATTTGTGATTGAAACGGGACGCCCTGAGATCCACGTCCGGGGTCCCCCATCTGCGGCAGTCTGATTGAACACCTCCAGGTGGAGGGACCACTCTCCCTGGTCCAGCGTCTGGTGGCTGTGCCTGCCAGTTCCCCACGCCTGGAAAATAAATGGCTGAGATCGCCGGAACGCGAAGTTCCGCCCAACGCAGTATCAGAGCTGCCTCCGCTGCAGCTG
Source organism: Glandirana rugosa (assembly GCA_018402905.1). Classification (NCBI taxonomy): domain Eukaryota; kingdom Metazoa; phylum Chordata; class Amphibia; order Anura; family Ranidae; genus Glandirana; species Glandirana rugosa. Next base: position 1,275,182 of record BLSH010448438.1, on the reverse strand, counting down.
CTGGATTCGTTATGCCGCCCTGATGGTTCATGTATGCCACCGCTGAGGCATTGTCCGATCGAATTTGAGTCGGACGCCCCTGCAATCTCATTGTCCAGTGAAAAAAGGCACAATCTGATTGCTCTCAGCTCCGGAACGTTGATGGAGAGGCGAGCTTCCTGAGCCGCCCAACGACCCTGGGCGAATAGCTGCCCCAGGATTCCACCCCAGCCCGCAAGGCTGGCATCCGCGGTGACGATCACCCACTGAAGGGGCAGGAACGTCTTCCCCTGAGTTAGGGCCGAGTCCCGAAGCCACCAGGTCAGAGAGGTCCTGGGCTTGGAGCTCAGACGGATCAGAAGGTCCAAGACCGAGGGGACCTGTCCCACCGGGCCAGGATTGCTTGCTAAAGGAGACGAGTGTGACTCTGGCAAATGGCATCGCCTCGAACAACGAGACCATGAGTCCCAGCCCCCGCATACAAAACCGTAACGAAGACTGACAGTGTGACAAGAGGGTGCGCACTGCTGACAGACACTGCAATTTGGCCGGAAGGAAGAACACCTTCACCAGTTCCGTGCCTAAAATGAGACCCAGATACTTCAGGCGGCGGGATGTAGACACCGACGACGACTTCAGGTACAGTAACCAGCCGAAGTCCAGTAATGAGGCCATTGTGATACTCACATTCTGCTCCAGAGCCGAGGCAGACCCCGCTCGCAGGAGCAATCGTCCGGGTATGCCACTACCCGCAATGCCACACTGGCGCAACAACGCCAACACCGGAGCGAGCAACATTGTGAAGACTCGGGGTGCTGAGGCCAGGCCGAAGGGGAGGCCACAAGAACATGGAGGTCTCCCATCGCAAAGCGCAGGAGCGCTGATGTCGTGGATGAATGGGTACATGGAGGTACGCATCCCTGATATCCAGGGATGCCAAAGAATTCCCCCTGATGGAGGGCGACCACGACCGAGCGGATAGATTCCATCCGGAATTTTTTGCGCCCTGACATACCGGTTCAGGTCGTCAGGTCCGGTATGGGCCGAATCCCCCCCCCCCCCCATGTAGAGGACCACGAAAGGATTCGAGTAGACCCCTCGAACCTCTCTCCTGGGAACACTGGTACGATCACCCCTTGGTCTGAGAGTGCTTGTACCGCCCCGAAGGGGGCCTCCCGGCATTCCTGCGGAAGCCCTAATTCGATGGGAAAAACCTGTCTGGGAGTAGAGTAATGAGCTCTATCCTGTACCCGGTGGACACCTACCGGACCCAGCGGTCGGAAAAATGAGCCAGCCACCGGTCTGCAACCCCAGAATACGTTCCCCCATCTGACACCCGGGTGGGGGCAACCCATCAGGTTGAGGAGGACTTGCCCTCCGCCTTTTCGGTTTTGCGCTGCCACTGCCGTCATCCGGCCCCTGCAGCGACCTTACCGGAGCGGGTCCCCCATCTGTTGCGCCCAGGGCGCGAAGAAACTTCTGACCCGAGGGAGGGGGCCCCTGTCTACGGCGAAAAAACTCACGCCTCCGGGGCTCTGGGAGGAAGGCACTTACCCCCCGTGAAATCTTTAACGATCTCACCCAGCTGAGGACCGAACAGACGTCCACCCTGAAAGGGAGTCTGTGAGACCTTTTCTGGAAGCCCGGTCACTAGACCAGAAAAACGCAACCAGAGTACCCGTCTAAGGATACAGCAACACTGCTACCCTGGATCGCAAGGCAGTAAATCAACGCCGCTTCCCCAAGGTACTGGAGACCTTGAAGCAAAAGGTCAGCCCTCTGCGGCGTAACCAGCAGGTGGCCGCAGTCCAGAAGATTCTGGAGCTCCGTCATAAGCTCAGACAGATACAGCGCCGCCATGGCGAACGTCAGGGCTGGTCGCAGAGCAGAGCCTGACACCAGGAAGAGCGACCTAAACAGCGTCTCTGTCTTTGGTAGCGGGGCCCTTCTTATGAAGCAACATAGGCGAGACACCAAGGCGACATCCTTTTATGTTTTTTTCTCAAGGGACAGCTTGTAGTGTGGGAGGAAACCGGATCACCGGGAGGAAACCCACATGCACAGGGAGGGCATGCAAAACTCAGGCAGGCCACGCCAGGAACTGAGCCAGCAAGCAATATGCTGCCAGGCGTAAGTTCCACTGCGCTAGAAAGTAATGCTGCGGATGCCATTTACAACAAAAAAGGCGATCAGGAAAGAACAATCATAGGGTTAAGCCTTGGGCGCCCTAGGGGGCCTGAAGGACCACCCCACATGCGCAGAAATCAGCGATTCGCCATCCTGGCTAAATCGCATCGCAGTGCGATACCGCAGCTGCCGCCCCTGATTCCCTCACAAAAAAATCTTCCCTTGAAGGGCAAGGAGGAAGGGAGCGCTTCTTGGATCACTAAAGACCGTCACAGCTGGTCCAGAAAAAGCCCTTTGCGCAGATAGCGCTCCTAGCATGTTCTAATACATAGAAAGGGTTAAGGGCACCCCCACACAGCCGCACACCACCACCCCACAGTGCACCAGGGAAACCCAGGAGGACTGCACCCACCACCACCAGCACTCACAGAAGAGCCCAGCTATACTTGCTGTTTGCTGCTTGTACTGTGCAGATCGTCAGAAGAGCTGCGCCGCCCGAATTACCACCGTTCCACAGAGAAGGGAAATGCTGCAGACACGTGTATTTGCAGAGCATGCAGTCAAAATGGCCGCCGTTAACCACTAGAGGCCAAAACACACCTTCAGGGAACGTGCAGTACCGCAAACGGCCGCTCTGAGCGCTAGAGGGAAAGTCCCATAGGTCCAAAATGTCCGCGGCTACTGCAAAATGGCGGCGGTCCGCCGCAAAATGGCGGCAAAATTTTGATACAAATGCCCAACGATCGCGGTGGTGCTGGGGGGGGGGTGGGGGTCAAACGGGAGCTCTACACATCCCACCAGTGGCTACCCAGTGAAGAAATTTTTTTTTTTTTTTTTCGGTCGTCGGGCCCCCCTTCACGCCCCTAAAAAGGGGGGAAGGCAGGGGCGCTCACTTACCACTCCGACGCCGCGGGTAGCCACCTGATCCCAGACTTTCCGCCCTCTCATGGACGGTATGCTGCAGGCCCAAAGTCGCCCTGCTGAATCGCATCCGGTAAAGGGTGCTAAAAAGGGGGTTTACCCCAGGCCGCCCGCACGGAACGGGCACGATGTGGCGGGTCCACATGCAGCGGGACTGGCTTCGCATCATGTTGGCCAGGTCGGGGAAAATGAAGAGCTCGAGGACTCTCTATGCCCCGACCGGCTTCTTGATAGCAGATCAATTCATTGATAGAAAAAATAAAAGTAAGATAAAATAAAAATGGTCATAATCAGGACCGTAGTTCCCCTGAAGGGAAGCCAGGTCAACTCCTTACGAACTAGGCAAAGAAACTGAAGAGCTATGCTGTGAGGGGGTTTGATGTAGGAAGAGATGACGGCCCCCATGGGAGGGGCCAGCTGCTTCTTTTCCCTGCCTAGTTAACTCCTAGTAGGACAAGCATAAAACCCCACAAAGTCAATGAAGAAGCTGCGTCTGTCAGTGAACGTAAGGAGAAATCCTTTCCTCTGAGTTCACTGACAGACACAGCACCCACCCCTCTGTGTTGCGTTTGTACGGCTTGTTACGAACTGATATGCTATGCAGAGCTGGGGGGTTATATGCTGGAGTGAGGATGGCCCCCTGGGAGGGGTCAGCTTGCATTTTTTCTATTTGCCTAGTCTACTCATAGTAGGATGTGCATAAACCCCACTTGTCAATGAAGGGTTGCGTCTGTCAGTGAACTCAGAGAAAAGGATTTTACGATAAGTTCTTAATAAAATCCTATTTTTTTGTATTTTTAATAAAAATAAGCCTTTAAAATCACTTTAAGGCATTTTTTTATTTTTCGATAGAGTGAGAGACCCCATAGTCAAAACGGAAAGTGAGGGGATCTCAGTGTGTCTCCATTTAGAGTTTTATCCTCCTATTAGTGTTCTGATGTCAACCCAAAATTTGGGATTTTACTTTACTTTCACTTGATAACGTTAAATAGTACAAATAGAGAGGGTGAATCTCCATCCATGTGGGTACAGACAGCCGCAGTCACCAGAATTGTGCTTATATCTGACAAGCCGACTCCTGCCTGTCAGATGGAAGCATTCTGGCAGCTGTGGGCTGCCGCCCAATTGCTCCACCCGCCACCATGTATCCTGGGCTCCGCTTGCACATCTGTGGGCCCCGGACTGACATAGTATGTGTCACGGAATAAAGGGGACAGTGTAACACACACACACATCCGCCCTCCTCATTGCTGCCCCAGAAATCGGTGACGTGAAAGAATGTAATGCAATGCATCACAGGGCAGACATCCAGGGTCTTTTGGACTCTGGATGTCTCATTAACCACTTCAGCTCTGGAAGGTTCACCCCCCTTAATGACCAGGCCATTTTTTGCGATACGGCACTGCGCTACTTTAACTGACAATTGAGCGGTCGTGCAATGCTGTACCCAAATAAATTTGATGTCCTTTTTTCCCTCACAAATAGAGTTTTCTTTTGGTGGTATTTGATCACCTCTGCGGTTCTTATTTATCAACAATTTTTGAACTTTCTGCTATAAAACATACTCAATAAAAAAAAATGTAAAAAAAGCCAATTTCTTCATCAGTTTAGGCCAATATGTATTCTGCTACATGTTTTTAGTATAAAATAAAAAAAAAAAAAAAAAAAAAAAATCACAATAAGTGCACTTTCACACTGAAGCTGCCCAAGCGTTAGCGCTTTTCAGGTGCTAGCGGGTCGCTTTTAATCCCCAAGAAGGGGTTAAAAGCGCCCATGCTCCGGCACTTCGGAAGCGGTGCCCATGACAGGAAAAAAAAGCCCTGGAAGCAGCATCTTTGGGGCAGTGTGGAAGCGCTGTATACTCCGCTCCTAAACCGCCCTGCCCCAAAGATGCTGCTTCAGGGCTTTTTTTCCAGTCCTGCAAGTGCACTGCCCCAGTGTGAAAGCACTCGGGCTTTCACACTGGGGTGGCTTGAGAGGCAGTTTACAGGCACTAAAATTACTTAAAACTGCCTCAGTGTGAAAGTTCCCTTAGTGTATATTGATTGGTTTGCACAAAAGTTATTGCATCTACAAACAGTGTTGTGGAGGGGCAGTGCTTTGGGAGTGATATGTGAAGAGGGACAGTGTTGTTGGGGGGGATATGTGAAGGGGGCAGTGCTGCATTTTTAAAAAGAAGCTAGGACCATTTCCCAGCAGAAAATGCTGGCACGGCAGCCCATTCAAATGAGTGGGCCGTTGTGCCTGCACACCTGGGCTGTGATGTAAAGAATCTGAGTCATTGCATTAAAAATGTGATTCAGACCTTGGCTGAAAGATTTTACTAATCGGACCTTGTGCTGCTACGGCTATTGATGACTTAAAATCGAACTCTATATTATTTTTTAAAGACTGCGCTTTCAGGGGAAGCCAGGCTCCCCCTTCCCCCTCCATTGATATGTAAATAAATCAGTCTGATAAGTTGAACAGCTAGAGAGGAAAATCTTTAGCAGAAAACAGGAAGTTGGTGGGAGGGGCTGAAGGTTTTTAGGAAACAACCATGTGGTGAAAGGACAAAGGAGTGGTTTTTGAGAAGATGGAGGAGCAACACATGGCTGCTAGAAGCTGGAGAACTTTGGAGCCATTTTTAGTTGGAATGAACAAGGAATCGAGAAGGACATTACATCTTAAACCTCAAGTTGAGTAACAGTTTAGTTTACCTAATGCGTACATATTGTAAATGCTTATATTTGGCTAGAAAGGATGATTGGCATTGTGCATGTTGTAGACATATTTTGTAAGCTATATGTTGTGGTGTATTGTGTATCCTATAGTTGTATTTGTAGATTTTCTGTTTAGTAAAACATTGATACACTACAGAAGACTAAGCTTCCTTGGTTTTACTGCAAGTAACCTTGCTAGATAAATGCAAGCAAAAACATGAATTTAAATTCAATACCCCTGCTCTAGTGTGTCTGCTTTCAGAAAAAAACGGAGTTACTTACTGGTAACATCCTTTCCAGGAGTCTTTCAGGATAGGCACCTCTGAGAGACCTTGGCTCCTCCCCTCTTAGGAAACTGATTCCAGTGGTTCAAACGGCTCCTTCGTGAGGGCCTGTAACACCAAGGACAGTTCCCATATCGGGAAGGGATCGCTTCGTATCGGTCTATGTCTTTTCAGGGCCCTGAAAAATCGAATGAACAATGGATCCATAGCAAGCGGAGACCTGACTCTTTAGGGTGCTAACAGCTAACCCCTTGTTAGCTCCTGCCTGAAGAAACTAAGACCGTCACCTGGCTGCGTACCTCCTAAGGAGCTCTCCTCACACCAATTGTTAAACTTCCTCCAAGTTTTAAAATAAATGGCACAAGTTTCTCTCTTCCTACAATTTAACATTACCGGAGGGGGGGAGGGGGGGGAGGGGGAAGGCATAGCAACTGGAGAATCGCCAGGTCTCGGCAAGTGTGTCCACTCCTGCTGCCCCGTCCCACCTGTTCAAGGAGAAGGACCGGCGAGCCTTGGCGTTTTCCCTCAACGCAAAGAAATCTACGCAAGGCGCCCCCCATCTTCTGACTATCATCTCAAAGACTTGTAGGTTCAACTCCCAGTCTCCTTCTCTCAGCATCCTCCTGCTGAGGAAGTCTGCGTCTGGTTCAACTTGCCCTTTAAGTGTACCGCTGAGGGGGAGAGGACATTGGCTTCAGCCCATCTGAGGATGGATTCTGCCAGCTGCCACAAGGACCTGCTCCTGGTTCCTCCCTGCCTGTAGACATAGGCCACCATTGAGGAATTGTTCGACCTGACCTGAACATGATGACCCCCGAGTTCCTGCTGAAAGGCCTCGAGCGCTAAGGCTACCACCCTGAGCTACCACCAATTTGAGGATCTTGTTGCTTCCTCTGCTCCCCAGGTGCCCTGCACCAGCCGGGATCCCAGGTGTGCTCCCCATCCTGAACTGCTCGCATCAGTTGTGATGATCCTGGTGGCCGTGAGGGCCCATTGAAGCCCCTGCTTCAAATTCATCCCTGATCTTCACCAATGCAGGGTCGCTTTGACTTGGTCCAGAATCTGTATCAGGGAATCCAAGGATTCCTGGTTGCGATCCCACACCCCCAGGGTGAAGAGCTGTAGTGGACGGAAGTGTAAACCTAACCACTGCACCGCATTATTGTGGTTAGGAGTCCCAACGCTGACATGTAGTGCCTCCATAGCCGTGTCTATCCTTTGAATTTTTTCCTGCGGGAGGAAGACCTTCCTCTCCCTAGAGTCCAGCACATAGCCTAGAAAAGTGACTCTCTGGGAAGAGACCAAGTTTGATTTTTCCAGGTTTAGGAGCCATCCCAAACCTTCCAAGATGTTCCTTTTGACCTGTAGGTCCTGAACCAATTGTTCAGAGGAGGATGCGAACAGAAGCAAGTTGTCTAGGTATGCTATCACCGCCACTTCCCTTAGTCTTAGGACTGCCAGGGTGTCAGGAGACACCCGCTGCTCCTGGAATTCGGGTTGGGAGGCCTGTGCGTGGGTGCACGTAGCGTGTGCGTCGGCATTGGCTCCCAAACGGCCATTTAAGCTGACAGCACCCTGCACCAGTGCTGTCCATTCTACAGCGTTTGTGTGTGTTCCTGAGCAACCTGTAACCTGATTATCTGTTCCTGTGACCTGGCTTGTCTTGACTTTGTTTGATCTCTGCCTGCACCGACCCCCGGCTTGCCCATGACAACTCTTCTGCCTGATCCTTGTGTACCTTTGCTGCTAGCCTGTTGACAACCCTGCCTGTACCCGACCATCCACTTGCTTGCTCCTTCTGTACTGCACTGCCAGCCTGCTATCGACCCGGCCTGCATCACTACTCTTCAGTCTGCATGAGTGCTTCAGCGGACCTTCTACTACCACCGGTGACCCAGTCCCACCCTGATGGCATCCTGGAATCCCGAGCCACCTGTCTGCTCTACCAGGGGCTCTTGAATCAGGATAGTAAGAGAGGTTACCCACTGCATAAGCCAGACTCTACCATCAGGTACGTGACACAGGGCCTCTGCCATGACCTTGGTGAAAATGCGGGAGGGAAGAGAATAGCCCGAAAGGCAGAGCTCTGCACTGTAGATGAACCGTCACCTTCCAGTTCTTACCTCCAATCTGAGAAACTTCTGACAGCTTTCTGCGATGGGGATATGCAGATAGGCAACCCGCAGGTCTATGAACACCATAAAGCAATTTGGCGGCAGCAGTGCCTTCACCGAATAAATCAAGTCCATCTGGAAACCTCTTGTAAACCACCGAGACATTCAGAGGTTTCAGGTTCAGAATTAATCTGAACTTTCCGGACGGCTTTCGCACCACAAAAATGTGGGAATAGAAGCCCCTGCTGACCTCTGCTGGAGGAACCTGTACCACTACCTCCTGTTCTTCTAGCTCCCATAGGGAGGACAGAAGAGCCGCTGCCTTCTCTGTACACTTCAGAAGATCTGTGATCAGGAGTCTTTGTGGAGGGGGTCTTGAGAATTCCAACTGGTATCGGCTTCTTATTATCCCCAACACAAATTGGTTGGTGGATATTGTTTCCCACTGTGGGAGGAAAGCCCCAATCTTCCCCCCACCGTGGTGACCCCATCACTAATTTTCGGGGCTGTTCAGGAGGGTGAAAAATCGCCCCTCCGTGCCCCTTACCCTTCCTCCAGGGCTTCTTCTTCCCTTCTGTTTGGGGAGCCCCTGATTTCCTTTGGGGACGAAAACGCTTCTCCCCCGTTTTCTTTTTAGCTGGGAAGGCTTTTTTCTTGTTGGTTGTACGGTCTAGTACAACCTCCAAATCAGGGTCGAAGAGCAGGTCCCCTGAAAAAGGGATCCCGTCCCGCAGAGCTTCACGTTTGATGCATTATTGCCCTGCCAGGTTTTTAGCCACAGGGCCCTCCGGGCCGAATTGGCCAAGGCCGGGGTCCTGGCTGACATACGGACCGACTCTGTTGAGGCGTCTGTGATATATGCAACGCCCTTTTGAAGCATCAGGAAGGACTTCAGAATCGTCTCCTTCTAAAGTACCTGCCTCGATATGAGCCTTCATTTGCGTTAACCAATATTCCATATTGCGAGCCACTACTGTAGTCGCCATAGAGGGCTTAAGGTTGCCAAGCGATGAGTCCCACGTTTTCTTTAATAGGGAATCCATCCCCTTATCCATGGGATTCGAGAGAGCCCCCATGTCCTCAAAGGCCAAGTCTGTGTGTCTAGACACCTGACAGAATGCTGCGTCTAATCTGGGGGACTTGTTCCACACTGACGCTTCCTCTTCTGCGAAGGGGATCCAGCGTTTGAGGGCCCAGGAGAAGAATGGCTTTCTCTCCGGGTCCCTCAACTCTCTCTTAATAGTTTCAACCAGTGCATCATGAACCGGGAACACCTTTCTCTTTGGTTCACCTAGGCCCTCATACATCTGGTCATGTAGAGATAAGGCTCTCTTTTCCTTCTGGATCCCCAGGGTGGAATGAATGACTCCTAAGAGCTCCTCCACCTCATCCACATGGGCTTGTACCGAGATGGTGGTGTGGATTCTCCATCCGCCCCCTCTCCCTCCGATTCCTTGAGAACCAGAGGTGGCACTGTCAAGCTCCTCTGAGTCTTGCCTGGGATCCCCTGACCCAGCCCCACCTGAAGGAGTATTTGCCAGAACAGGTGTGACCCCCTGCTGTGCTGGTGATGGGGCTTTGGCAACTGAAAACTCGTGAACAGTGCCTGGAAGGACCGAAAAGTGCTATAGAGCTTCTTGACGGACGCCGCCAGGTCTGCATAATGCTCTACCGCCTGTTCCCTCACTAGACCCTCAATACACTCCCTACAAAGGGCTTTTATCCAAGCCTCCCCCATGGCATTCCTACAGGACGGGCACTTTTTAGAGCTATGATCCTTCTCCCTTGAGGAGCGGCTCTTGTCTGAGGACTTGCCCTGTAATGAGAAAGCCAGGAGGGAACAGCCATCAACCCTTGCACCTCTTTAGTCCCTGTAGGTCCTGAACCAATTGTTCAGAGGAGGATGCGAACAGAAGCAAGTTGTCTAGGTATGCCATCACCGCCACTTCCCTTAGTCTTAGGACTGTCAGGGTGTCAGGAGACACCCACTGCTCCTGGAATTCGGGTTGGGAGGCCTGTGCGCGGGCATTGGCTCCCAAACGGCCATTTAAGCTGACAGCACCCTGCAACCAGTGCTGTCTGTTCTACAGCGTTCTACAACCCCCCCCCCCCCCAAACGTGAGGACGACGGGAAAACCCCTGTGGAGCTAACAGGGACACCAGCAGTAAGGGAAACACCACCCCTGGGGTTTCCACCTACCTTGGAGTGGCTGGTGCCGGAATCCGCCAGAGCAGTCTGCGAGGCCTCTACCTCTGACACCCCCTCAGCCACACAGACGCGCCGTGTCCCGACCGTTACGCTGCCTCCGCTGTCCCCACAGCATGCAGCGTACATCAGACCACACCAGCCCGATGCCGAAGGCCCCTTCCCGTCCTCGTGACCGGAAGTCGCGAGACAAATGGAAGTGCCCGTCCCTACTGCCGGAACTGACATCACCCATCATCTGGCCCGGCCTACAGCTCCACGCCGGCTTGGATCTCTCCAGGGAGGACGCCAGCACCTCTGTGTCCTTCCTGGGCAAGGAAAGCAGACTCCCCCTTGCCAGGAATCGACTGAGGTGCCTGTCGGCGCTGCAGACTAGGTGAGGCACTCCCCAGTCCCCCTAGCTGCAGGCACCTTAAAGAAAATTGGGAAGTGACCCAGAGGCCTTGCCCCCCTCCTCCTAGGAAACTGGCCTCAGCCTCACTAGCTATCTGGCCCTGGTCCCTCGCGATGTCTCACAACCAGAGAAATCACCAAAACTGAAGGGACGGTGAGGTTCAAATCCTGCAGCTGTACTAACCTGGAGCCACCACCTACACATACATACAAATGACCTGCCACAACAGCAAGCATTGCAATTGCTGTGAAAATGCTCTTAACTTGGGGGTCTAAATTCTGACTGAGGCTCCATGCACACTAGCATTTTTCATAAGCTCAAAAAAAAGCTAGAAAGAAATGCATGATGAAAAATGCATTTTTGTTCCAGCTTCTAGTATAGCATTAGCTTTTTATTAGTGTTTTTTACATAATAAAAAAAAATGCTTCTAAAAGCGGTTAGAAGCAGTTAGGCTACTTTTACAGTTAGGCGCTTTACAGGCACTATTTAGCTAAAAATAGCACCTGTAAAGGGTCTCAAAAATCCCCCCCCAACGTGAAAGCCGGAGTGCTTTCACACTGGGGTGGTGTGCTTGCAGGACATTACAAAAAATCCTGCAAGCAGCATCTATGGGATGGTGCGGTGAGCGGTAAAACACCACTCATCCACCACCCCTGCCCATTGAAAACAATGGGCATCACTTCTGAAGCGGCTGCACACAGCCTCGGTAGCGCGCCACGCCGGCACCTTTAACCCCATTTTAACCCCTTGTGGGAGGTTAAAAGCGCTGCGCTCCCATCTGCATGGCGGCCCTGTAGCGCCCATATAACAGCGGTAAATCCCTGCTGAAATTAACGGGATTTACCACTACCGCCCGCCCCAGTGTGAAAGTAGCCTTAGGAGCATTCCACGTTTATTTCTGTTGGAAAAAACGCTCCTAGAAACTCTACAAAAGCAATTTTTATTCTGCTCCTAGATGCTGAAGCACAAAAAATGCTAATAGCCTAAAGGAGTGTGCATGGACACATAGGATAACACTATTTAGCTTCTAGGAACAGAAAAAATGCCAACAGCTTCTAGGAGCTTAAAAAAACACTAGTGGGCATGGAGCCTTAAAGAGTAACTCTAGTTTTGTTGAGAAAAAAAAATACAATCGGGGTGATCAGTGTACATTGAGGAATTTTAACAATTTTTGTAGCAGTCCCACCTTTTTGTTGCTAAGAAGAAATAGCTGTTTGTGTCACCATGTCCTTTCGATACCAGATCTGAATGGCATGGTCTGGTTCAATATAGTCATCAGGGACGTAGATAAGGGGGCGGGGGGGTTTTGAGGGTCTGAACCCCCCCCAGAGCAGAGTATGTTTATATGTTTAGTGAAAAAAAAAAGCATGGAGGCAGCTCTGATTGGCTCGGGCGGGTCCGCTCGGCTTAGGCGGCATTGTTGCTATCTGTAAAACGTTTTTTTTTTAAAAAAAAAGTCTGCGGGCTGGCTTTGTAATGGCGCGTGTGGCATTCCAAAGCTGGCCGCGATTGGCCAGGGGGCGGGCACAGTGTCATCTTGGCGCCTTTTACAAAAGTACAGCTGGGCTGGCCGGGGGAGCTAGGAGCACTCAGGACAGGGAGCGACCGCTCCTCCTGGCTCCTTCAGCAGGCTGGTGTCCCTGCTCTCCACCGTGCCTTGTCTCTCCTGCCTGCTGATCAGCCTGGCGGCCCCGGACTCAGAGACTAGTAATCCAGTATCCGTCCTGGCTCCCTGCCACCACCGGCCCTGAACATGGAAGCACAGGTGACCAAGGAACATTAGAGGTATTTTGAGGAGGTTGAGAGGTGTGCAACACTGTTTTATTCAGTGTGGCTTCGTTCACTGCTTCTCCCTCTTCATGTCTGCGTTCCCCGGCTACATGAGCTATGTCCTGCGGTGAAGCCTGTTGATTTACTGCCTTCTGCTGCCGTAAGCCTAAAATGCCGTCGTCTTCCGTCATTTAGTTGTCCGAAG
>BLSH010448438.1:1250055-1260207 GCA_018402905.1 Glandirana rugosa | reverse complement strand
TTCTGAATTTCAAAAGTTGGGAGGTATGCAACTGTGTTATAGGGACAGTGAGGCCTGCTCATCCCCCTCCATCCAGCCTACACAATTGACCATTAGGGGGTGGACTGCTAAGCCAGAGGACCATATGGATGCTAGGATTGAGAGGGAGGCCCAGAGCATAGCTGGCTACCTCTCACTTGGACACAAAAGCTGTGGCATACGTTACTGAGTACACAGTGAGTAGAATCAAGTTTTAAGCGCCTCCCACAATTTGCAACACCCACTATTTGTCACAGCGTGGCAGGTTTACTAATTTTGGTCTTCTGGATACTCAAAACTGAACCCCCCCCCCAGGAAAAAAAAGTTATCTACGGCCCTGATAGTCACCTGTGTACTCTGTGTTCTGATGAGAAAAGCTACAGAGTTCTACATCCCTTTAGAAGTATTTAACCCTTGGGGGGGGGGGGGGGTATCTAACCAAAACTGAAATACTGGTTAGGATGTCTAAAATCTAATTGTATCTTAGTGCAGACTTCTGGTGAACCAATCACAGAAGCAGAAAATTCTGTCAGTGTGCAGAACATCTTCAAGTTGCCATATTGAATAGACATTTACAGAAAATGAGTTGCTGCAGCCTGAAGATGAAAGCTTTTTTTTTTTTTTTTTTTACATTAACCCCTTCCTTACCGGGCCATTTCTGGCACTCCTCTTCCAGCAAAAAAATGATGATTTTTACATGTAGGAAATTACTCAGAGCCCCCAAACATTATATGTTTTTTTTAGCAGAGGCTCTAGGGAATAAAATGGCGATCATTGCAACTTTTTTTATCACACGATATTTGCTCAGGAATTTTTCAAACGCGTTTTTTTTGTAAACTTTGGTACTTAAAAATCTCCATAGGCGACGCTTTAAAATGTTTTTATAGGTTACATGTTTAGAGTTACAGAGGAGGTCTAGTGCTAGAATTGTTGCTCTCGCTCTAACGCACGCGGCGATACCGAACATGTGTGGTTTGAACACAGTTTACATATGTGGGCAGGGTTTATGTATGCGTTCGCTTCTGCGCACGAGCACGCGGGGACGGGGTGGACTTTAATTCTTTTTTATTATCATTATTTATTTTACTTTTGTTTTTTTATTTTTACACTGTCTCTTTAATTTTTTATTCTTTGATCACTTTTATTCCTATTACAAGGAATGTAAACATCCATTGTAATAGGAATGGTGTGTGACAGGTCCTCTTTATGGAAAGATATGGGGTCAATAAGACCGCACATCTCTCCTGCAGATTGGAAAGACCGAGATCAGAAAAAAAAATTCCGATCCCAGCCTTTCCAGCCTTGAGCACGGCTTTGTTTACTAAAGCCGGCCTGGACGTGGCGTCATAACGTCACGCCCAGGCCTCCGAGGGTCATAGAGATGACTGGTGACCAGATGGACATCAGTCATCTCCCCGACAATCATCCGGCGGCGACGGATCTCTTCCCCCTGCCGCTGATCGTACGGGCGGCACGGGAGAAGCACCGAATGGCGGTGGGAGGGGGGGTGGGGGCTTAGTCCCCTCCCGCTGCCTATAAGAACGACCAAGCGGCTGAACTGCCGCTATGATCGTTCTTATGGTGCAGGGAATCGCCAGCCAGAAAGAATGATATCTGAATGGTGCCTGTAGCTGCTGGCACCGTTCAGATATCACCCCTCAAAGTCCAGGACATCCATGGACGCCCTACCGATGGGAAGGGGTTAAAACAGTATTAAACCCAAAAGCAAAGCTTTATTATTATTGCAGCTTACTATTTTTTTTTTTTTACAGGTAGAAAATGTTTTTTGAAAAAAAAGTTCAGTCAGATACAAATGATGAAGCATATTTTCATATAACAAACAACAGGGAAAACATGATCCAATTCTTAGATGTGATGGTTGCAATCATTTTTTTTTTTTAGGCTTTCTGCTCTTTATTTTCACCTGGTCATCCAGCCAGTAAGTCTGTTTTTCAAAAGAACAAGCTCTCTTGCAGATGTAGCAGTTATAGGATTGGGACAAAATTTACAACTAGGAAATATCTCCAACTAAGACACTTCGTACATAGCACCCAAAAATCCTGCAACCTCTCACAACCACTATCGCCATTTGACAATATATGTACTTTCCAAAAGCCCACACAACACACAATATCCACCATATACTCTCTTCTTTGGGCCAACACACCCAACAATGCAAGCGGGTTTTGCGTGGCATGGAATAGGGACCTCATTCACAGCATAACAGAAGAACAATGGACACAAATCTTTGAGCATACCCACAAGGGATCGGTAAATGTCACAATACAAGAAAACAACTTCAAACTCCTTACACGCTGGTACCGAACACCAAATATTCTTAAATACAGCCCTAACACAACTGATCAATGCTGGCGGTGTAACCAAGAAACAGGCAGCCTCCTACACATATGGTGGGAAAGCAAAGAGATTGTGCCCTTCTGGGAAAACATTTGTGAACAAATTAATAAGATCACCTCACAAAACTTATCTCTCAAACCTGAACAATTCCTGCTCCATCTCCAATCTCCTCGAAACACTAAATATCACAAATCACTAACCATGAACAGCTAAACTCTGCATTCCCAGATGCTGGGGTACCCGCAAAACTCCATCAATCACAGACTGGTACAAACAAATGCGGAAAATAGCCGAAATGGAAGAATTAATTGCTACAGCCAATGACACGCCTACCAAATTCACAAAAACTTGGGCCAACTGGATCTCTTTTCAGTTCTCGGATGTATACAAAACCATAACAAACTCCTAATTTACTCTTGCAACTAACAAAACTCACATCCCCTATCTGAGTCCTTATAATGCAGTTACAATAGACATCTTACTTCCCGCCTTATACACCCCAACACCCCCCTCCCCCCCTCGCTCTCCTCCCTCCTGCCACAACACCCGATTGCGCTGGTCGCAAGAGGGGGCCGGGAAGGTTAAAAGAGCAGAAATAAAACCCAATCTACAGATACAAGACACAGAAACCATCAAGCATGCATTATAAACCTTTTACCCCACCCTTTCTGCTTCTAACGTCCATACATCAAATTAAACACAGCTAACCCTATATCCAAAGAGTACTATTAAATGTTCATTTATTTATTTGCCTCATTCTCCTACATCTAGACGACTCCCCAAAAGCACTATTTACTATTTTACGATAGCTTATGTAAACAAAATGTTATATCCACATCTATTGTTAACTTTTTGGTTGTTTTAATGCCTTGTAATCTGTATCTTTCAATAAAAACTTTTGGAAAAAAAAAAAACATATTAGAAGGTTTCACCCCTGTACATAGCAGCTGCAGAGCATTAAAGCGGTTGTCTACCCAATTTTACTACTTTTACCTACAGGTAAGCCTATAATAAGGCTTACCTGTAGGTAAAATGAATATCCCCTAAACCTGTACGGTTTAGGAGATATTCCCTCTCCAAAATGCTTTGGCGTTACGGCGCATGCGCCTTGTATGTCACGGCAAAGGCCCGGCAGTAGGGGCGGACACTGCCGGGGAGACGGGAGTGACGTCTCGCGGCTCCGGCCAGTCACAGCGCCGGAGCCACATACCCGGAAGCAAGATCCGGGGGAAGTTGTCTGCTCCCACAGAGCGGACCGAGCAGCCTGGTCAGATCTTCGTTTCAGGGTAAGTATTTCATAATGAGCTAGTATGCGGTGCATACTAGCTCATTATGATATTGTCTTGCAGGCTGTCATTTTTTTTTTTTTTTTTCCCCACATGGGTAGACAACAGCTCTAAGCCCTCTGTTTTTACACACGTCAGCGCAGGTTTAAATATATACTCATATATATCGTTTCATATATTATAATATATTGATCAATTATTGTAAGGTTACTTCATAGTCAAAGGGTAACTCCACTTTTGTGGTGAAAAAAATAGCAAATAAAGAAAAAAATAATATAGTGTATGCAGTTGCGATACAAGTCATAATGTGATTGAATGCTATTAAAAATTGCCTTTCCTTTTCAAAAAAAAAATAAAAAAAATGTACAACTAGCAGGGGTGATTACAACTATCAGCTTCTATTTATTTAAATCCTTTATTCCAAAAAGGAAAAAATCGTTTGCTGTAACTGCTTATAAAAAGTGCTAACTGGAGTTCGGTTATGAACGTTGCTGTCCAAAGGTGCCCTTGTGCTCCTTCATCCAATGCATCCTTCATTGAATGTCCTTGATGAAGCCCTGTAGGTGGGGCGTATTTCCGGTCCGTGGCGAGCTTGTGACGTATTTCTGGTGCCTGTGGAACACATGACTGCGATCTATGAGGAAGTACGGCGCTGGTTGTTTGAATACTGACAGACCGCTCATTTTATTTGGATTTCTTTTAGGGATCTCTAATAATCTGCTGAGACCTCAATCTCCCTCCTGATCCTAAAATTGACTCTACCACACAGTCCACCAGATCTCAACCAGCTTTACAACCTATATTACACACCTTGGACCTCTATGATGCCTAATGTGAACTCTGTTACTAACCCAATAATAGTGTGGAATGCCCATAAGGCATATATACGTGGTATCCTTATCAAATTAGGAGCAAGGGCCAAGAGGGAAAGGGGGCGGCAAATACAAGCAATTTCCTCCAGGATACATATCTTAGCCCAAACACCTCTAAAACCTCACAATCCATTTCTGAGCAACTAACACAACTCAGATATGACCTCCGACCTATTGCTAATGGATGAATTTGAAAAAGTCTCTAGACGATTGAAAATTACCTTTTATGCCAGCGGCAAAAGGCGGGGAAACTCTTGGCCAACCGCATAAGAGGACAGACACAAAACTAAAATCCCATATATCATACATCCAGTGAGCAAGGATAAAACTTTATCATCCCCAAAGATATC
This sequence comes from Glandirana rugosa, assembly GCA_018402905.1. Taxonomy (NCBI): domain Eukaryota; kingdom Metazoa; phylum Chordata; class Amphibia; order Anura; family Ranidae; genus Glandirana; species Glandirana rugosa. Next base: position 1,255,323 of record BLSH010448438.1, on the reverse strand, counting down.
TGACACTTTCAGCCACTACTGTACTATGGCTCTCTATACAACTTAAAACAAGATCCTCTTACTATACAATCTACAACACAATTGACTGCCCAATTTCTAGACAAAATGAACCTTCCTAAATTAACAGAACTATTTAATATTCTAAATACACCCTTTTCCCTGCAGGAAATTATCAAAATTATCAATTCCCTACCTAACAATAAGTCCCCAGGACCAGACGGTTTCACTGGTGAATATTTTCGAACCTTTAAAAACCAATTTGTCCCGCCTCCTCTGCCTCTTTGCCCCCAGTAATGCTTAAAGCACTTATAGTCGCCCTAGGGAGCCAGGGAAGGACCCAGACACTCCAAAAAACTTCCAACCTATTTCTTTCCTAAACAATGATATAAAGATTTATGCAAAATTGATAGCGAATAGACTCATGGACCTACTACCTACTGTTATCCACCCCGACCAGTCAGGCTTCACCAAAGGTCGCCAGACGTCTGATGCTACTAGACGTTTGGTCAACATAATACATCTGGCCAACGAAACAAGCACGCCCTCTCTGCTCCTGGCTTTGGATGCAGAGAAGGCGTTTGATAGAATACATTGGGACTACCTGGCACAGGTCCTAACTAAATTCGGATTCACAGGCACAATCTTCCAAGCAATCACAGCTTTGTATACTAACCCCTCTGCACAGGTTTATACATCAGGAATGGTCTCCACCCCATTTTATATCACAAATGGGACACGCCAGGGCTGCCCACTATCTCCACTTATCTTCAACCTATTAATGGAGCCTATGGCTACCTAGGATGAAGACTCCACACCGAAATTAAAGGTTTCAAATTTAGAAACACACACACACACACACACACACACACACACACACACACACACACACACTTAAGCCTCGTACACGCGGGACGATGATCGTATACAACAGGTCGTATGAACGACCTTTATATGGGAAATCGATCGTTCGTATGGGCAGTTAGAACAGCCGACATATGACAGTCGTACAAGGGGAGTTGTATGAGCAAACTAGAAAACTTGTTCATACCAACAAGCGGTCATACGACCATTGTATCGTGTGTACAGAGCAGTTGGTACAACAAGTTGTATTGTGCAAAACACGCATGTTCCGAAGTCAGGAACTGCCGGATGCTAATTACATGCACCTGAACGGTCTTTCTGTGGTCGTGTAGTGCAGTCAGTATGCAAGTTACATTATCCAACATACGATTTGAGACGATCTTAAGTACGATCGTCGTCCCGTGTGTACGAGGCTTGAGTCTCTTTGCAGACGATAGAATATTATTAACCGATGTAGAATCTTCCCTGGCTTCGGTGCAACAAGCGATGCAACTATTCAATACAGTATCCTACTACAAAGTTAACAAATCCAAGTCTTATCTCTTGGGAATTGGTCTATCTAAAGAGACTAAACAACAAATTGCCACTAAACTCCCCTATAAATGGAAAGAAAAAGGGATATCATACCTGGGCATCACCCTCACCCCTAACACAAAAGACTTGGTCAGGGAAAACTATACCCCTTTCTTACAAACGTTCCGTCTCAAATTAGAAAGCTTAAGCAAATGCGAACTGTCTTGGTCGGGCAGGCTGGCAGCCTTTAAGATGCAGGTACTCCCACAATTATTGTACCTCTTTAGAACCCTACCAATTGCAGTACCTAAATCCTTTTTTTCACAAGCGCAGATCACCTTAAATAGATATCTATGGCAAAAGAAAAAAGCATGATGTGCCTTTAGCAAACTCATTAAGCTTAGGAAAGCAGGAGGTATAGGTCACACTCATTTACAAGACTACCACACTGCCACAGTCCTAGCACAGATCAAAGAGTGGTTCACACGAGAACCTAATACACTCTGGAGCGAACTGGAACACCACCAAATTAAGGGTGGCAATCTATATAACTTTCTTATCACTAGCCACCTCAAGTCACACCGAAAAACCACCACTATCCCCACTGTCCAGGCAGCTCTAGAAGCATGGCACAAGTTAATTACCAATCCGCCCACCAAAGGTACCCTAACACCATTGCAATTCCCCATCTCAGCTATATCGCTGTCACATAGCCCCTTCACACAGCATGGCGCTGCTTTCATTAGAAATGGACAATATACCTCCAGAGGCACGAATAGTGACATCCCACATATTATTAGCTGCCCGACTGAGTTTAGTCCGGCTTTGGAAGAACAAGATTACCCCTATACTGACAGATACCCTACGAACGGTAAACACCTACTATAGGTGTGAAACCCTATTTGCCTGCAGCATAGGCAACTACCCCAAAATAGCTGAAAGCTAGAACGTATGGGAAAAATGGTACCTCTTGCACACTAACTAGTAAAAGAGTAGTTCCTCCTTGCCAACTATATGGCTGTGAGTGGGTGGTGGCTAGCTAAGCACTTTGATAAGTTAGTTTGTTTCTTTTTGTGTATCTTTATTGCAAACTACTGTTCCACATATGAGGCTATTGATCAACAAAGTATTTGAAAGCGTAAACAGCGGACGAAAGCGCAAGATACAGTGGGGGACACTCTCTGGGCACAGTTTGAACCCAGATGGGGTGCCCGGGGAATTCACTTCTGCAGCTAACTCCACATATCTAGTTACATAGTCCTTTAATGTTACATATTTTGCTATTTTATGTTCAATTGAAATGTATATGAATGTATTTCAGTATGCCTCAACACTCTCTATGCAATCTTCATCTCTGTATGTTTAAAACTCAATACAAATTATTGAAACTAAAAAGGCCTGGACGTCCACGGAGGATAACAGTGGTGGATGATCGCAGGACCCTCTCCATGGTAAAGAGAAATCCATTCACAACATACAGATAAGTGAAGGACACTCTCCAGGAGGTGGGCGGATAATAAAGTCTACAGTCAAGAGAAGACTTCACGAGAGCAAATAGAGCATTCACCTCAAGATGCAAACCATTCATAAGCCTAAAGAATAAAAAAGCCAGATTAGACTTTGCCAAAAAAACATCTAAAAAAGCCAGACCAGTTCTGGAAAGCATTCTTTGGACAGATGAAACTAAGATTAATCTGTACCAGAATGACAGGAAGAAAAGAAGTGTGTGGAGAAGGCTTGGAACAGCTCATGATCCGAAACACACAAAATCATCTGTAAAACATGTTGAAGCTTGCAGTGTGATGGCATGGTCATACATGGCTTCCCAGTGGCACTGGGTCATTGGTGTTTATTGATGACGTGACACCTCCGTCACCTGTGTGCTTTAGTAGGCCCTCCTCAGCTGGTCTCCACCCCAGGCCTTAATTGAGAACAGGATATAACACCTGGCAGTGCAAGCCTGAATTGCTGATCAACGTTTGTCAGGGTTTGGCTTGTATGTGGTTGTTCCTGTCGTTTGCTCTGAGTCTTATTCCGTGTACTGATCTTTGGCTTGTCTTACTATCTCTGCCTGCCTGATACCTCGATCTTCGGCTTGTTCTCTGTCTGCTTGTAGCCCTGACCCTTTGCTATTCCTCAGACTATTCTTTGCCGTTCCTGCGCTGCTGCTTCCTCTCTTCCACCTGTAGCGTGAGCTAGGGGACCCCAGGGGCCGTGACCTGGATCCAGTTGCAGCCAAATCCATCCTCACCACTAGAGGCACTGGTGAACACCCACTGGCTCTTAGACTCCGCACCCTGGGGAAACCAATGCACTAGCTCCCTGTGTTTCAGTATCCGTGCTCCAGGGGCCCCTCTTCCCATATCAGCCGGTACTCATTAGCAGCAGTCATCCATAGGTCCACAACCTTGTGATGCGCTACACAACCCTTGGTGCTATTCGCACTCCAGTGGTGCGCACCTGTCACCAGACCCTAGGAGTTGTGACAGACAGGAGCAGCCGGATGAATTCTGCAGTGTTGAGAGATATACTGTCAGCCCAGATTCAGCCAAATGCAGCTAAGTTGATTGGACGGCGCTTCTCACGCTTCTCAGTACAAATGGACAATGATCCAAAACACACTGCAAAAGCAACCCAGGAGCATTTGAAGGAAAATAAGAGGAATATTCTGCAATGGCCGAGTCAATCGCCTGATCTCAACCCAACCACTTGCTGAAGGCAAAACTAAAGGCAAACAAAGAACAACTGAAGACAGCTGCAGTTAGAGCCTGGAAAAGCATCAGAAAGGAGGAAAGCCAGTCTTTGGTAATGGGCTGCACACTTCAGGCAGTCATTGCCAGTAAAGGATTCTCAAAAAATATTAAAAATAATAATTTTATTTGATTATATTAATTTGCCCAATTACATTTGAGCCCCTGAAAACCATGTCTGCTCACATGAATGGCTCGGCCATGGCACTTCCTGTATTGGTTTCCGGTAACGAGAGCATTTTCGCGAGTACCGATACTCGCGAAAATGCTAGTATCGGCACTGATACCGGTATCGGTATATCCCTAGTTATAAGCTTCTTTTTTTTTTTTCCGGCCTATAACAGGGTAAGGAGATTTCCTCTTACTTCCTGTCCATGTTACCGGTATAGGAAGTTTTAAATTTGCCCCAAAGGAAGAAATAAGCTGGCAATAAAACAATAATCCTTCCTTTTCATCGTAATCCAAAACTAAAAAATAAAACTAGGTTGATGACCACTTTTCCTCAGGCTGCCTGACAGCAAGTAAAGGAATAATATAGCCAGCCACGGCACTACCTGTCTGGAGTTTGCATGTTCTCCCGATGCCAGCGTGGTTCTGTGGTTTTCTCCCACACTCCAAAGACATGCTGATAGCTTACCGTATATACTCGAGTATAAGCCGACCCGAGTATAAGCCGAGACTCCTAATTTTACCACAAAAAAACTGGGAAAAAGTATTGACTCGAGTATAAGCCTAGGGTGGGAAATGCAAAATGCAGCAGCTACTGGTAAATTTAAAAAATAATAGATACCAATAAAATTACATTACAGTACGCTACAGCACATTACACAGCACATTACAGCACATTACATTACAGCAAAATATATGCCATTCGATAGTCGTACAGAAACCTCACACCCTCTTTTGGTGTCTTGGTGCGACCGTAGCCCTCTTGTACGTTTGAGGTCTGTCCATCACGGCACCGACCGATATAATAAGGAAATGAACGACAGTCCGTCGGACTCCTTTTCACCAGTAGTTGGATCAAAATAAAAAATCAAAACCTAATGCTACTTTTCCTTCCTAATAACAAAATAACGGTCGAATAAAGAAGGAAACCCCGTTTAAATTTTGAAGGATATGGCCATTGTACCTGTCCTTCATT
>BLSH010448438.1:1202178-1213705 GCA_018402905.1 Glandirana rugosa | reverse complement strand
ATGTTGTCACATGAAAAGATATAACAAAATATTTACAAAAATGTGAGGGGTGTACTCACTTTTGTGAGATACTACTAAATATATATTTTTTTAATATAGGGATTTTATTAAAACTTACCGTAAAATCCTTTTCTCCGAGTTCACTGACAGACGCAGCTCTTCATGACGTGTGGGGTTTATGCATGTCCAACTAGGAGTTAACTAGGCAGGGAAAAGAACAGCTGGCCCCTCCCATGGGGGGCCGTCCTCTCTTCCTAAATAAACCCTCAACATAGTATAGCTCAGCAGTTCGTACACAAGCCGTACATAGAACAGAGCACAGAGGGGTGGGTGCTGCGTCTGTCAGTGAACTCAGAGAAAAGGATTTTATGGTAAGTTTTAATAAAAACCCTTTTTCTCCTACGTTCACTGACAGACGCAGCTCTTCATGACGTGTGGGGATGCCCCCAAGCTGTCTCAAAAAGAGGGGTGGTTAAACAATAACAACTGTACCCAACAGAACCTCTTAAGGAGGCGCCAGACATGCCTACACTGCCGCCTGTAAAACTTTGTGGCCAAAAGCAGCATCCGAAGATGCTAGCACATCAACCTTATAAAAAAACTTAGTGAAAGTGTGAACCGAGGCCCAAGTGGCCACCTTGCACACCTGTGACACCGAGGCCTGGTGTCGAAAAGCCCGGGAAGTGCTAACAGCCTGGGTAGAATGAGCCGTGACCGGAAAGGGGGGAACCTTGCCCCGAACAGAATATGCGTGGGTCACAGTTTGTCTAATCCAACGAGAAATAGTAGCAAACGAGGCCGTCTAACCTTTGCGTGGACCCTCTGTCAGCACAAACAAGGCATCAGCCTTCCGAAAAGAAGCTGTAGCAGCTAAATACACTCGTAAAGCCCTCACTACGTTCAAGGCATGCAACTCAATTTCTTTTGGGTGCGATGGACGAGGGCACAATGAAGGAAGAACAATGTCTTCATTAATGTGAAGGGAAGAAACCACCTTCGGAAGGAAGGAAGGAAGGAGAGGGTTGCAAGACCGCCTTGTCCTTATGCAGGACCAGGTAAGGAGACTTGCACGATAGTGCTGCCAATTCAGACACCCGTCTGGCGGAAGTGATGGCTACCAAAAAAGCCACTTTCTGCGACAGCAGTTGTAAGAAAATCTCCCTGATATTCTCATAGGGCGGTTTCTGAAGTACAGAAAGCACCAAATTCAGATCCCACGGTGCCATCGGAGCCTTCATCCGAGGCGCCACATGTCGCACACGTTGTACAAAGGTACGAATCAACGAATGCGAAGCCAAAGGTCTCTGGAAAAGAATCGACAGAGCCGATATCTGGCCCTTGAGAGTACTCAAGGCCAGTCTTTTGTCCAGGCCCTGCTGCAAAAAAGTCAGGACCCTGGACACCACATAAGAGCGAGGGTCATGACCTTCCGGCTCGCACCAAGCTATGCAAGCCTTCCAGGTGCGGTGGTAAATCTTGCGAGAAGTACACTTGCGAGCCTTCAATAAGGTAGGGATCACGGAGTCAGCAACTCCCCTGTCTCTTAGCACCTGGGACTCAATAGCCAGGCCGTCAAAGCCAGCGAGGGTAAAGCAGGGTGCAGGATGGGCGCCTGAGACAGTAGATCGTCTCACAGTGTCCCCCATCTGCGGCATATCTGGTTGAACACCTCCGGGTAGAGAGACCACTGTCATTGGTCCAGCGTCTGGCGACTGAGAAAGCCTGCCTGCCAGTTTTCTACACCTGGAATGTAAATGGTGGATATTGCCGGAACATGACGTTCCACCCAACGCAGTATCAGAGCTGCCACCGCCACAGCTGCTGGACTCCTCGTGCCGCCCTGATGGTTCACATAAGCCACTGCCGTGGCATTGTCCGACTGAATCCAAATCGGACGACCCTGCAACCTCACTGTCCAGTGAGATAGACACAATCTGATTGCTCTCAGTTCTAGCACATTGATAGGAAGGCGTGCCTCCTGTGCCGACCAACAGCCCTGGGCAGACTGCTGCCCCAGGATCCCGCCCCAGCCCTAAAGACTGGCATCCGTGGTGATGATCACCAACTGAAGGGGCAGGAATGACTTCCCCTGATTCAGCGCCGAGTCCCAGAGCCACCAGGTCAGAGACGCCCTGGTCTGGGAGCTCAGACGGATCAGAAGGTCCAAAGACTGAGGGGACCTATCCCACCGAGCCAGGATTGTTCGCTGAAGGAGACGAGTGTGACTCTGGGCGCTTTGAAAGTCGAGACCATGAGCCCCAGGACCCGCATACAGAATCGTAATAAAGACCGTCGGTGAGACAGGAGGGTTCGCACAGCCGACTGCAGTGACAGCAACTTGGCTGGAGGAAGAAAAACCTTTGCCTGCTCTGTGTCCAGGATCAGGCCCAGATACTCCAGACGACGGGATGGAGACACCGTCGACTTCTGCAGGTTGAGCAACCAGCCGAAAACCTGCAGCAAGGTCATTGTGATCCTCACATTCTCTTCCAGAGAGGAGGCGGACTCCGCTCGCAGGAGCAGGTCGTCGAGGTAGGCTACTACCGCGATGCCTCTCTGTCGCAGCAATGCCAACAACGGAGCTGGCAGTTTTGTGAAAACTCGAGGGGCTGAAGCCAGACCGAAGGGAAGTGCCACAAATTGATAATGGAGGTCCCCCACTACAAAGCGCAGGAAACGCTGATGCCGTGGACAAATAGGCACATGGAGATACGCATCCCTGATGTCCAGAGATGCCAGAAATTCCCCCTGGTGGAGGGCGGCCACAACCGAACGGATAGATTCCATCCGGAATTTCCGTGCCCTGACATACCTGTTTAGGGCCTTCAGGTCTAGTACTGGCCGGACCCCCCCCCCCCTTTTTTTGGGGACCACGTACAGAGTAGAGTAAAAACCTTGAAACCTCTCCGCTGGAGGCACTGGCATGATCACCCCTTGGTCCGAGAGTGCTTGGACAGCTCCTGGCGTTCCCGCGGGAGCCCTAAGTTTGATGGGAAGAACCTGTCTGGGGTTAGAGTGTTGAACTCTATCCTGTACCTGGAGGACACCACTTCCCGGACCCAACGGTCAGGAATGTGAGCAAGCCACCGGTCTGCGAACCCCAGAAGATGTCCCCCCACCCGAAGCCCGGGCAGGGGCAACCCATCATGCTGAGGAGGGCTTGTCCTCCGCCTTTTCGATTTTGCGCTGCCATTGCCGTTTACCGGCCCCTGCAGCAACCTTACCGGGACGGGTCCCTTTTCCTGCTGCGCCCGGGGCGCGAAAAAACCTCTTCTGACCCGATGTAGGGGGCCCCTGTCTACGGCAAAACTCTCACCTCCGGGGCTCTGGGAGGAAGGTGCTCTTACCTCCTGTGAAATCCTTGATGATCTCATCCAGCTGTGGATCGAATAGACGTCCACCATGAAAAGGAAGGTCAGCGAGACCTTTTTTGGAAGCGTCACCGGACCAAGAGCGCAACCAAAGTATCCGTCTGAGGATAACGGCAAACACCGCTATTCTGGATAACATAGGGAGTAAATCAATGGACGCATCACAAAAGGTACCTGAAACCTTGGAGCAAAAAATCAGCCCTCTGCGGGGCGTCCATCAGACGGCCGCAGTCCAGATCCTTCTGGAGCTCCGCCATGCACTCAGACAGATATTGCGCCGCCATGGCTGACGTCAGGGCTGGCCGCAGAGCAGAACCCGCCACCAGGAATAGCGACTTTAACAGAGCCTCTGTCTTCCTGTCAGCTGGGTCCTTGAATGAAGGGACCCTTCCAGAGGAATGGTTGTCGCCTTATTAAGACGAGCTATCGGCGGGTCCACCGCGGGGGATTCCCATTTTTTCAAAGAGCTTTCCTCAAAGGGATAGCGAGCAGCAAAACGTTTAGACAGCGAAAAGGAATGCTGCGGACACTGCCATTCACGATAAATATAGTGATCAAAAAATTGATCATAGGGGCAAGCCTTAGGAGCTCTGGGGGGCCTGGAGGGCCTACGCACATACGCAGAAGTCTGCGATTCGCCATCCTGGCTCAATCGCAGCGTAGTGCGAATTCCAGCGGAAATGGCCGAAACCAGCACTTTTTCACGCGCAACAGCCGCCCCCTGATCCTCTTCTCCGTCCGAGGGACCCAGTTCCCCATCGGATAGGTCCACTGGGGTCCCTGTGACCCCTGAGGCCACTTCTGGATCAGAATCCTCCCCTGAAGAACAAGGAGGAGGGGGACACTTCCTGTGGGCCTGTTGGGCGACATCCGCCCGAGGGAGAAATTCACTAAAGACCGCCCGCAGCTGGTCCAAAAAAGCCCCCTGCGCAGACTGCACCGCCGCTGAATCCTCCTCAGCAGGCTCTGCAGTATAGTCGGTCATCGTTCTAAATCACCCCTAGTAACACACAGCTGTATACTAGCACGTTGGGGCACAGCCGCACACCCCCGCCCCACATTACACCAGGGAACCCAGGAGGACTGCATCTGCCGCCACCAGCACCCACAGGAGAGCCCAGCTATACTTCCTGTTTGCTGCCTGTAACTTTGAGGACCGTCAGAAGAGCTGCGCCGTCAGGAGCCACACCGTTCCAAGAGAAAGGAAAAACGTTTCACACACGTTTTTACAGAGGCAGGAGGTTCCAAAATGGCCACCATTGAACACTAGAGGCCGAAATCCACTTGCAGGGAATGTGCAGTACCGCAAACGGCCGCTCTGAGCACTAGAGGGAAAGCTCCATAGGCTCAGTATGGCCGCGGCTATGGCATAATGGCGACGGTCCGTCGCAAAATGGCGGCCGATTGCCGCATTGCGACGAAAATTCGGCGGTTGGCGTCAGACGACCGGGTGGGGAGGTGAAAAAGGGCACCACGCGTCCCTACCGGCGACTACCCGGAAACGTTTTTTTTTTCGTCAGTCCCCCTTACGCCCCTGAAAAGGGGGGGGGGGGGGGACTTTCACTCACCACTCCTGACGAGCGCAGCGGGTAGCCACCCATTCACTGACCTTCCGCCCCTTGGACGGGTATGCTGCAGGCCAGAAGAATCGCCCTGCCCGAATCGCATCCGGGATTGGGCTCAAGTGGGGATCACCCCCGGCCACCCGCACGGAACGGGCACGATGCGGCGGGTCCCATACCGCAGGACTGGCCGGGGAAAGTGCAGAGCCTGTGGACTTTCTATGCCCTGGCCGGCTTCTTGATAGCAGATCATTGCTTGATAGAAGTGTAAAATAAAAGTAAAAGAAAGAATAAAGAAATGGTCACAACAGGACCGCAATTCCCCCAAAGGGAAGCCAGGTCAACTCCTTGCAAACTAGGCATTGAAACTGCTAAGCTATACTATGTTGAGGGTTTATGTGGGAAGAGAGGACGGCCCCATGGGAGGGGCCAGCTGTTCTTTTCCCTGCCTAGTTAACTCCTAGTTGGACAAGCATGAACCCCACACGTCATGAAGAGTTGCGTCTGTCAGTGAACGTAGGAGAAATATATATTTATTTATTTATTTATTTTAATTAGGGATGCACCGAAATTTCAGCAACCGAAAATTATCGGCCGAAAAACTGAGAGGCAAGCTGTCAGATCTCACAGATGATGTTGGGGGTGGGTGGGACCGAACAGCTATCAAAACACCAGTCAATGGGATAAGGGCTGGGTGGGTGTTTGATAGATGGTCGGTCCCGCCCACCCCTGACATTACATGACAGTTTCATGTACAGAGAGGCGCTTACAAGCCTGCTATCTGTGCAATGTGAAACTTCTCATCTATCAGTGCCATTCAGTGCCAATCAGCGCTTCCAATCAATGCCACCTATCAGTACCCATCAGTGCTTCCAGTGACACCTATAAGTGCCGCCAATCAGTGCCAACCAATGCCACCTATCGGTGCCAATCAGTGCTTCCTATCAGTGCCACCCATAAGTGCTGCCTATTCGTGCCCAGGCACATGTAGGCTGCATATGACAATTGTATATAAATATTTTTGAAAAACTGTTATTTTCGGTACCAAAATTTCCATTCGGCGCACCACTAATATATAAATCTATATAAAATATATTAAATATATATATATAAAATTTATGAGCCCACTAAAAGCATCAGCCTTTTCACATTATTGATCTTTGAATAAAATATCTTTCTGGACTCCATTGCTACTGATGGTGTGTCCTTGTTATGTTTTGCGCATCCAGAAGTCAAACATCGGCAACCTACAGCCCCTGATGGGAACTTGAGTTGTGCCAGGCAGCAACCACCCTAACAGATTCCATTTATTATATTCTGGGCTATGTGCAAAGAAAGCAGAACAGCCAGTGGGCCTCTAAGATAGCCTCTATTCGACATGTGGTTCATTCAATACTTACGTTACTACAGGATCTTTACATGGCTGGAGGGATAAGCAGCAGCAATCAAAATCTTTCACGGCATCTCTGCTGAGCCGAACAGTTTGTGTTCCATATCCAGAAGCAGCTGAAATACAAACTGGCTGTTTGAGTAGTGTTTCACTTCAGTCCCAGCAGAAATTTCTTAAAACAGGACCTTATTCTAGAACTGTTGATCAATAAAAACCCTATCAAGACGAACCTGCAATTGTCATTTTAAATTTAAGTAAACCTGCACTTGGCCCATACAAAGCAAACATCGGGATTCCTAGATAGACACCTTCTGATTAATTTATTTCTATGAGCTCCCCCATTGCCTTATTTTCTCACAAAGCCCATCAAAGATCACAGTGCAAATTCCAGGTTGGGCTGGAGTCCGAGCTTCCAAAGACCTAAATAGCTTAGAAAAAAAAAATTTCTCTAACAATCGCTAGCATTTTTCTGCCAGAGCTCTGACGTGACTAGGACGGTGAGGAAGCAAGCAAAAGTAGGTACAACTGCACAAGAGTCCTTCAATGGACAAGTTACAGGTTAATTTTAAAGATGATGCTGATGAAGCCCAACTTGGATACTTGTTTACCCACTAAGTAGTAGAGCTGCATGATCAATCATTAAACAATCAAGATCGCGATTCAACCCACCCCCCACGATCTTAAAACAACATTTCCTTGATTCAGTGCAGAGAGTTCTCTGCTCACAGCTGAAAATAAATAAATAAATAGAAACACAGACACACACACAGCCTGCAAAGTTTATCACAACATCGCTCAGGCGGAGATAAAAAAAACATTGGAACATTTTGTTCTTTAGGCCTCATACACACGGGCGTTTTGTTAAGCCACGTTTTTGGGCGTTTTTTGCTGCTTTCCATGTTATTCAATGGCCCTCTAAAACGTTAACGTTTTTGAGCAGTAGAGGGCGTCGGCGTTAAAGTGAGCTGTAGCTAGAACGCGGGACCAGTGCGTTCTGAAGCTGCAGCGTCATGGCGTTTTTGACGCCGAGCCGGCAAAACGCTCAATAACGTTGCTTAACGTTGTATACATAGCGTTAAGCCTCGTCAGGCATTCTATTCATAATCAATGGTTCCCTATGGGAGCCCATTGATTTGAATAGAAGCCGCACCAGAAGTCGGATCACGGTGATCCGACTTGCGGCGGCGACTTGTGTGCTAGGTGTCTTAAAGGGGAACCCCCGCAAAAAAATTGCGTGGGGTTCCCCCACCCAAGAGCATACCAGGCTCTTCAATCTGGCATGGATTTTAAGAGGAGCACCCACGCCGAAAAAACGGCGTAGGGTCCCCCCAAAATCCATACCAGACCCTTATCCGAGCACGCAGCCTGGCAGGCCAGGAAAGGGGGTGGGGACGAGCAAGTGCCCCCCCCCTCCTGGACCGTACCAATCCGCATGCCCTCAACATGGGGAGTATGGGTGCTTTGGGGCAGGGGGGGCTCTGCGCCCCCCACCCCAAAGCACCTTGTCCCCATGTTGATGGGGACAAGAGCCTCTTCCCGACAACCCTGGCCGTTGGTTGTCGGGGTCTGCGGGCGGGGGCTTATCGGAATCTGGAAGCCCCCTTTAACAAGGGGGCCCCAGATGCCGGGCCCCCCACCCTATGTAAATGAGTATGGGGTACATCGTACCCCTACCCATTTACCTGGGGGAAAGAAAGTGTACAAAAAAAAAAACACAACACACTGCACAGCTTTTTAAAATATTTTATTAAATCCGCTCCGGCATCTTCTCCCCTCTCTTCTTTCTTCGGTTCTTTTGCGGGGTCTTCTGAGGGGTCTTCTGCGGGGTCTTCAGCTCTTTTGCCGCTGTCTCCCCGGCTAGCTTCTCCCGCCGCTGCTTCTTTTTCTTCTTCTTCCCCTTCTTCTGGAGATGTTGACTCGTCGCTCTCTTCCACTCGAATGCCGGGTCCGTGCTGCACGGTTGCCTTATATTGGCATGGGGCGGGGCCAAACGATGACGTAATTTTTAGCCCCACCCTCATGGTGTCACATCCTGGGGCGGGGCATCACACCACAGCCCCGCCCCAGGATGTGACATCATGAGGGTGGGGCTCAAGATGACGTCATCGTGTGGCCCCGCCCCATGCCAATATAAGGCAACCACGCAGCACGGACCCGGCATTCGAGTGGAAGGGAGCGACGAGTCAACATCTCCAGAAGAAGGGGAAGAAGAAGAAAAAGAAGCAGCTGCGGGAGAAGCTAGCCGGGGAGACAGCAGCAAAAGAGCTGAAGACCCCACAGAAGACCCCTCAGAAGACCCCGCAAAAGAGCCGAAGAAAGAAGAGAGGGGAGAAGATGCCGGAGCGGATTTAATAAAATATTTTAAAAAGCTGTGTAGTGGTTTTTTTTTGTACACTTTTTTTCCCCCAGGTAAATGGGTAGGGGTACGATGTACCCCATACTCATTTACATAGGGTGGGGGGCCCGGCATCTGGGGGCCCCCTTGTTAAAGGGGGCTTCCAGATTCCGATAAGCCCCCGCCCGCAGACCCCGACAACCAACGGCCAGAGTTGTCGGGAAGAGGCTCTTGTCCCCATCAACACCTAGCCTAAGACACCTAGCACACAAGTCGCGCCGCAAGTCAGATCACCGTGATCCGACTTCTGGTGCAGCTTTTATTCAAATCAATGGGCTCCCATAGGGAACCATTGATTTTGAATAGAGGCAGAAAACGCCGCAAAAAGCTAGCGTGAAAAAACGTGCATTGACGCCAAGCAAAACGTCAGTCTTTTCCCCTGACGTCAGGCCCGACGCTTTGCTTATTTTTGTGCAAAAGCCCGTGTGTATGAGGCCTGAAGATGAAAGGAATGAACTTCGGTCAGTTTAACCACTTAAGGACTAAACCTTTTTCTGACACTTGTTGCTTACAAGTTAAAATCTGTCTTTTTCGCTAGAAAATTACTTAGAACCCACAAACTTTATATATATTTTTTAACAGAGACCCTTGAGAATAAAATGGCGGTTGTTGCAATATTTTATGTCACACTGTATTTGCGCAGCAGCGGTCTTTCAAACGCAATTTTTTGGAAAATATACACTTTAATGAATAATAAAAAAAAAAAAAAAAAAAAAACACCCTAAAGTTAGCCCAATTTTTTTTCTATAATGTGAAAGATGTTATGTCGCGAGAATCGTGATCTTTATCCTAAGCAAAAAAAATTGTGATTCTCATTTTACCCATAATCATGCAGCTCTATTAAGTAGTGAAGCGAAGAAGGGGACAACCCTGTAGCTTGTATTTTGAAAAACAGGTCAATAAAGGTAGCTCCAATGATTCATTTTTGACAGGTCCTCTTAAATCTGTGTCACTGGACTGTCAACCCGGTTGTTCTTACTGTGGGAAAACCTCCTTTTCACATAAGATTAAGGCGTACTGGCAACATATCCTTTATCCGATTGCTGTTGCATCATTCACCTGTTGCTCCAGCATCCTGCAATTGGATGTATATCAGTTTGGTGTGCGATGGAGAGAACTTTATGATCGCTACATGAATAACTCAATCAGGGCTGACATCTAAACATCAGTCATCATGTGTAATCCCACTCAGGTAACAATAAAGGTGTGTAACAGCGCTTCTTTTAAAAGTCCATAGAGCAAGGGGTGCAGGAAGTCCCAGAATCACAGACAATCCAAGTAAAGACTAATACGGGAAGTAAGGTCACCGACCACCAGAGATGAAATGTTCACACCACGTGCGGCACCCCCAGTAAGTAATCTGCTTACCAGAACATTACTTTAATAAAGCCCGCATCTATACTTGGCAGAGATTCTTCTGGTTTGGTCACAAACTATTGCTTTAATACAGCCCGCATCTATACTCGGCAGGGACTCCTCTGGTTTGATCACTCAACCATAAAAGAGAAACCCCTTGTATAAAATGCACTTACAGAATCACAGTCATAAATTACCGAGTGTCTCAGTATACTGTGAAGCCGTCTCACCGCTCCAGCTGTAGTCACGGCGTGTATAACCACTTCCACCGCGCGTCTTGGAACGCAGACGTCACTTCCTGTCGTGGGGTCACGCCCTGAAGCGTTTCGTCATCACAACTTCTACGGAGGGCGTGACCCCACGATCAGCACCTCTCATTAAAAAACTATCAGGGCGAGGGAGGGATTTGTGTCCCCGCCCATCGAGGGATCAGCTGAAATAGAGCCATCAATTTACTAAACAAGTGTTCTCATGTATAGTCCGTATATCGGCTTGTTAAGCATATACAAATATCGACTTTGATATATTATTATCCATGCTTTACTATTATACATATCAATCGTGACAATTTATAAAATTAACTATTATTCCTTAATATACAGGTAAGCTGATCACCTCCAGGCTCCGATAGTGCATATAAAATACGTATGTAAACATATTTAATCAAACTTCCCATAGAGCATTATTCTTACGATATTCATCCTACCAAACTTCAGATTGATCATATATCATTTTGGTGGCATTATCAATAGGTACTTCTCTTAAGGATATATTCATACAGTAACTTGGTAATTTATATGCTTATAATATTCGCATACTAAACCCATAACACTCACCCAGGTCAAGTGGTCGGAAAGGAGGAGGTGTTGGACTTCTCTCCCCAAAAAGCACCTTCCAGGTTCTTCCTACACCCCCCTTTCTTTCCCTCTGTTCTTTTGAAGTGCACTGCATTCGCCTATTTTCTCCTGTTAGTTTGAGGGTTGCAGTCATTTACCGACCCCCCGGCCCTGTGTCACGCTTCCTTGATGACTGCTCTGCATGGCTACCCTACTTCCTCTCCTCTGAAGTACCTGCAATCATCCTTGGGGACTTTAACATTCCAGTCAATGCTAAAACCTCAGCCACTTCCCAACTACTCAATTTTACAATTTCAGGGGTTCCTACTAACGTCCATGAAGTCTCCTCTCCTTCATCCCATCGGTACGTCTCGTCAGTAGTTCCTTCGCACTGTGTCCCGGCCCCCCAGCCATTTACTGACGTTGGGAGTTTGATTGTCCTCTTTTATCCGCTTACGTCACGTGAAGTTTTCTTGTCTCCCTTTCTTTCCCCCCACATCCTTCTTGGACCTTCCACGAAAAACCCCTCTCTTCAGGTTGTGGAGGAGGAAAGGCTGGTGAACTGGACCCACTCACAATACCCAAATCATACGCTTATAATATTCGTATATTTAATG
>BLSH010448438.1:1187617-1198025 GCA_018402905.1 Glandirana rugosa | reverse complement strand
TCACACCCTCCGTAGAAGTCGTGATGACAAAACGTGTCAGAGCGTGACCCCACGACAGGAAGTGACGTCTGCGTTCCAGGACGCGCGGTGGAAGTGGTTATACACGCCGGGACTACAGCTGGAGCGGTGAGACGGCTTCACACTATACTGATACACTTGCTAATTTATGACTGCGATTCTGTAAGTCAGTGGTTCTCAACTCCGGTCCTCGGGACCCCCCCAACAGGCCAGGTTTGCAGGATAACTGAAATACACCACAGGTGACATCATTTGCTGCTCAGTGATTGCAGTGTTCTAGTCTGCATCTCCCCAAGGTAATACTTAAAATCTGGCCTGTTGGTGGGTCCCGAGGACCGGAGTTGAGAACCACTGCTGTAAGTGCATTTTATACAAGGGGTTTGGCAATAAAGCTTTTGAAACTATGTTAAGTTTCTCTTTTAAGGTTGAGTGATCAAACCAGAGGAGTCCCTGCCGAGTATAGATGCGGGCTGTATTAAAGCAATAGTTTGTGACCAAACCAGAAGAATCTCTGCCAAGTATAGATGCGGGCTTTATTAAAGTAATGTTCTGGTAAGCAGATTATTTACTGGAGCTGCCGCACGTGGTGTGAACATTTCATCTCTGGTGGTCGGTGACCTTACTTCCCGTATTAGACTTTACTTGTATTGTCTGTGATTCTGGGACTTCCTGCACCCCTTGCTTTATGGACTTTTCTATGGACTTTTAAAAATAGCGCTGTTACACACCTTTATTGTTACCTGAGTTGCATTGCTATTTTAGTGTGTATAATTTATAAATGTAATCCCACATTGTTGATATTTGCATGTCAGCTCTCAGCAGTAATAGCAGGCTCCATGTATACATGTATGCTGAACACATAAATGTTAACACAAATGTTTACATGCGTACAGCATGAAATACAGTTCTTATGCCTTTGATGCAGAATTTTCTCATTTTGGTTTAAATAGCTATACACTGCAGCCCAAAACAGCCTTGTGTGCATGGGCCCATAGGATACAATAGTGCTTCATTTAGATCTGTACAAATTACAGATCTGAATGCAGATAACTGTCCATTTGTGTGCATGAGAACAATATAGGCGCTGCCACTGCTTATCTCCTTCAAGAAGTACTAGTTGCCTGGCTGACCTAACAGTGACCTAACAGTAAACACTGACCCAGAACAAGCAGGTCAAAAAAGACTTAGTGAAGTCAGAGATTCTGATCTGCACACTGTTTTTTAGGTCTCGGACACTGAAATAAATTAAACGAATGGGTCATCGTGATAAGTAGGCAACTGATTGCTGAGACAAGTAAGGAATTTGAAGGGGGGGGGGGGGTTGCAGCTCTTCACCATTCTATCCAAAATTAATTGAAAACATATGGCTGGAATTCCATTTTAAAGTGCTACAAACCAGTGTCTTTCTTCTTCTCATAATAGGTGTACACAGCTCCAGCTGTGCAATTTTTTCCATGTCTTGTCATCTTCGGTCACAGAACAAACAACTATAAAGATAAAAAAAGTGGGGTCTCAGTTTACAGCTTATTTCAAAAATTCCCAAAGAAAAAAATAACAAAAAATATGAACAGACCAGCCATAAAAGAAACATTCACCACCATGGTGAACCTTCTTATTGAACAGACAGTTGCCTGGCTGTCTCTGCCCCAAAAGGTTTGCCTGTCTACAGATCATTTTTGAATTTGTGCAAATTCAGCCAGCTCACCGACCTTGAGGGAAGAATTGATAATTTGGGATGGATACTCCCAACTGATAACCACAAGGTCAACAATAGAAGTGACTACTTGCAGTAAGAACATGCAGCAAGATCAGTTGTGTTTACACCATGTTCTATACAATGACTGTGCGGTAGTCATATCTACCTTCATCTTATGTTCTTCTTATGTTCTATTGAACATAAAAAAAAAAAAATAAAAAAAAACAGCTTTGGCCCATACTACATAAGTGGTCCATATAGTGAACTTGGTGTTGTTATTCACTTTAAGATCATCACAGAGGACAAGGGGCACTCTTCACATCTGGGGGAAAAGAGATTTAGCCCTCATACACACGGGCATTTTTTGACACCACGTTTTTTACAGCTCTCCATGTTATTCAATGGCCCCATAAAAACACCAACATTTTTGAGTTGTAGAGGGCATCGGCGTTAGTGAGCTGTAAATAGAATGCGGGACCAGCGTGTTCCGAGGCTGTAGCAGTTTGGACGCTAAGCCGGCAAAACACTTACTAACGCCGTACCCATGTTAACCAGCATTTTTGAAGCCGGCGTTTTTAGGTTAAAAAATAGCAGAGAACTTTTTTTTTTTTATAAAAAGCCAATTGGCGCAGACACTCACTAACGCTGATGCAAAACAGCGAGAAAAAAAAACGCAGATCTTTCCCTGACGTCAGGCCCGACGTTTTAATTATTTTTTTTGCATACGCCCGTGTGTATGAGGCCTTAACCTCCACGTACAGAAAGGTTTCTTCACAGTAGGAGCTGTGAAAATGACTTCCTCGAGAGACGGTTCTGGCCAGCTCAGTAATTGTTTAAAAAAAAGGCATGGGAACTTTCCTAAATGTATATAACGATACTAACACTTATATGTAAAGTTGATCCAGGGAAAATCCGATTGCCTCTCAGAGGATCAGGAAGGAATTTTGTTCCCGGTTGGACAAAATTGGATCATGCTTTGCTGGGGTTTTTTGCCTTCCTCTGGATCAACTGTGGATGAAGGATTGTGTATATGAGATTGTAAAAATAATTGTATTTTGCTTTGCCCTTTTCATTGGTTGAACTAGATGGACTTTGTGTCTTTTTTCAACCAGACTAACTATATGTTACATTTGGGGGAGTTTGCTGATCCCTGTACTACACTAAACCTTTCATCAAATACTACATGCTCAGTATCCATAAAAAAGAGTGACGTGTCCAACAGACCGGTAGCTGGAAGACAGAGCCTGAGCACTGTGCTGGCAAATTAATGGAAGCCATTAGCCCAGGTAACCATCAGGAAGACCATGGGTTTCTGGCCTACTCCTGTTGAACTACTAGTCCCAGTATTCATTACCGCAGCTGGAGAGCCACAGACCAGTACCGTGATATCAATATCCCCCCCATCGCCACCGATAGCGTCCTCCCAAAAACATATACAATACCCAGCGCTGTGGATATCCCTGTGTTTACCTCTTAGTGTCCGGAAGTGCCGCTCTATATTTCCAAGAAGGCGCACAGTTATGACGTACGGATGTTGCCAGTGTTTGCCACATGACCAGCCAAAGGGCGGAGCCGTCGGGAGAGTCCCCGGCTCTGTGGTGTGTCATTCGGGCGGGAGGGGGAGCTATGGGCAAAGTTGTGACGCTCGTTTTGTGTCAGAGGCAGTGCTTCTCCTCCCCGTGTACTCAGGAGGGACATATGTCAATAAAATGTGTGACAGACAACCTGATATCAATGAGTGACACACGAAACACACATCCAGAGGGTCAGATTCCTATGTACACCAAATCATTCTTTAGTCCATGAACTCCTTTCCACCGTATACAAATGTGATCCATGATCTATATCAAGTGTGATCAATAATCTATACCAAGTGTGATCAGTAATTGATCTACTTCAAGTGTGATCAGTAATCAATAATCCATATCCAAGTGTGATCAGTAATCAAAAGTCCATTGAGTGTGGTCAGTACTGTAAATTGTAAATACAGGAAAAAAGAAAAGTATAATGGTGTCCATAAGCGCGTAGATAAATGATCGTTTTCTTTTTTGATCAATCTATTCCAGAAGGATCAATGTATAGTCCACAACCCATTCATTCGATATTCCACACATGGGAAAGTGGATTTTTATTGATAGTTAAAGTGTTACTAAACCTACAACAGTAAAATCAGTCTGTATATGCAGAATAGCAAGCTTGTTATACTCACTGTGGAACCTAAGGAGTTAATCCTCCGCATTGTGTAAAATGGCTGTTTGATCCTGTCTTCTCTGATCCTCCCTTCTTCCACAGTCCCCAAAGCATCTCCTGATAGAATAGAGCCTTGGGGACACAATGGGACAGTTTGGCGTGTATTGCTAGAGTTTTTTTTTCTTGGGAAAGTGCATGTGATCAGCACAGGGCCAATCAGCGCTGTCCAGACAGAGGGCCAGGGTTCCTGCATCCTCATAGGACAGTCAGTGCAGAATGAAAACTCCTCCTATAAGCTTTAACTAGACACTGATAGAAGCCACAAGACTGCTATATACTGCTGGTGTGAAAAGGTATTTATACAGTGGCGGCCCATCCATTGAGGGCGCACAGGCGCCCCCTCCCCTGTTTCTGTCACCACCGCCTCCCCTATCCCTGCCACTGCCCCCCTATCCATGCACCTTTCAGGACGCCGGGCGCATGAATTACAATTGCGGGAGTGTTTTGGTTTTTTTTGAAGCACCAATTAGAGCCAAAGGCGCTATTCTAACACTGATCCTCCTCCCGGCCAATCAGGAAGCAGTTCTGAGACCTGTCACCTGATTGGCTGAAAGGACGATCCTATTGGACGCCTATTGCCTAGGAGGAGGAGACGCACGGAAGATGTAGGAGAGGACACAGCAGGAGCAGAGGAGCTGCCGCCCGTCACCCGCCACCTTGATGGGGTGCCAGATCGACCAGCAGGCAAAGGGAGGGGGGAAGTGGTAGTGCCACGCCGACCCCCCCCCCCCCCCAAAAAAAACACCAGCCACCACTAAGTTTATATTTACTAAAACGATTGCATGTCCATGTTCTGTGTACTGTGGGAGACCGGATATAGTGAATGCAGAGTCCTGGGTTTAGCAACACTATAAGATATAATCGTTAAAAAAAAAAAAAAGTAGGAACGCGTATTCCTGCTACACTCAGGGGTGAATGGGACCTTACCCCCTTCCCGCCGCCACCTCCTGGGCTTAAAGTATAAGTAAAACTTTTCTTTTAGGTTTGGATAGAGTGCAGAGGGATTAGAACCCCTGTGAGTTTTTATTGCTGTCTGTGCCCCCATTAGGGAGATTCTTCCTCTCCATATGTCCTGTTTACCATTAGCATTGAAAGTGAATGTAAGAGAAAATCCCAAATTTTGAGTTAACCCCAGGAAACTAATAGAGGGGAAGTCTTCCAATTGGGACACTAGTTCTGGTGCTCTTAGGGTCCCCAAGAGATTCCCTTAATTTTCAGGGATTTCCTCTCACTTCCTGGCTATAGGACATGAAGTGAAGGGAAATCTCCCCAACGGGACAAAGATGGCAAAAATAAACCTTACAGGGGTTATAACCCTCCCTGTATCCAAAATGAAAAAAAAAAACCTTTTGCTTATAGTTCTACTTTAAAGCTTCTGAATGCCAGGATGGCATGGCGAGCATTTGGGTCACGTGACTGCTATGATTGGCTGTCACAGTAGTCAAATGATTGGAAAGCTCCCAAAAGCAAGCATGCATCGGGAGCTCTCCGGTCCTCGCCGGTGACTATGATGGGAGCGTGCAGGGCACACGCTGTCGGCACAGAAAAGTGTGCACATAGGGCCACATAAATACCGTTGGTATTTGGCACAATTAGATTACAGAAACATACACAGTTTGCATTATATAATACTGTAATAGAGTGGACTCTAGGATTTTACAACCACTTTTACTCAGTTCCACTGGGGATTCCTGACAGGCAGGGAGGGAGAGGGGGGGAGAAGACAGCACATTATATGATAAGACCTACCCTTAAAATAAGCCCTACTGTGTCTTTTGTTGTCAAAATTAATATAAGACTTGAGCTTATTTTCGGGGAAACACGGTACATGTCTTTGGTAACAAAAAAAACAAAAAAAAAACCCAATAAGTGGATATTATTTGGTTTGCGTGAAAGTTATAGAATCTGATATAGATACTGGAATTTGTATTTATTTATTTATTTTTATACTACTAGTAATGGCGGTGATCAATGACTTATAGTGGAACTGTGATAGTATGGTGGGCAATCTGACACTAACTGATGCTGGTGGGAGGGTACACTAACTGACTAACTGTCACTGACATCAATAGTGACACTAATACAGCGATCAGTGATAATACAATACACTGTCACTATACTAATGACACTGGCTGGGAAGGGGTTAAAATTTAGGGGCCATCAAGGGGTTAAATGTGTGATTAACATTGTGTAATGTGTGTATTATGTGCTGCTTTTACTAAGCGATCTTGTTTTTTTCCTTGCTTTGCAGTGAATAAAAAACAGCACGATCGCCTGTTAGAGTTCGGAGCTCTGTGTTGTTTACAACACAGAGCTCCCATCCCTGAATGATGGAGCCAATCAGTGGGTCCCGGCCATCAATCATTGGCTAGGACCTGCTGATCAGCTTGTGCTGTAACAAATCAAACAGCCCTACCTAGAAGGGCTGATCACGTACCAGATATGTGATCCAGCACAGAGGGGACGCCCTCCAGTATATCTGTGTGGGGCAGTCGGTAGTTGGTTAAATTGCTCCTTTGTTCAACCTTAATTATAACCAGGAAGTATCGTCCACCCTCATACATAAATACAGACAGGAAGGAACATGAGAAGATATTCAGGTGTTATTTCTAAGGTGAAACTATGCAGATCCTTATCGGCATTCTCACTCCTACAACCTTCAATGACCAGAAACTGCTCCTGGGCCCAAAAGAGGTGAAATGAAACATTCAGCTGTAGGATATAAGTGACATAGCATCCTTTGTAAGGAACGGAAAGGCCCCTCTAGATTTAAAGGGCAGAATAGAGTCGGTTGTTGTCATGATAATTGTAGCACCTTCTTTATGGCTTGACCATAACAGGCAAAAACAACACCACAAACCTGTTTTTCATGTTTTTAAAAATCACCCCTGTAAAACGGTGAGCAAAGTCAGCTGTAATGGGATTTCTTTGTAGCACTGTGGGTGCGACTGCATTTGGTGAATATTATATTTCCATAAATTCAGGCGCTGGATAGTGGAAACAATGAAATCACGAGCGTGTGACAGCTATGTTGACATTAACTCTTTTTCTATATCTAACAAAGTTAGTGTGAATATATAAGTACATACCTCTCAACCTGCAGCAATTTAGAAATTGAATGAAAGGTTTAGCACTGGGAAACACTTTTTGAAAAATACATAATGATAAATATGTTTTTTTTAGTTACAATTCTATAGATCAGACCAAACTGAGGGAAAAATAAAGAGGAGCAGAGGGACTTTGTTCCAAATCAGGGACAGTCCCTCAAAATCAGGGACAATTGGAAGCTATGGAAGTAGATTTCATATCTACTTCCGGACCAGCAATGTACACGTATGTCGCTGGACTTGAGGTGGTTATACCGTGAAGGGATCACGTACCGTTTTATTAAAGCCGAAGTTCGGCTCTCTTGTAAAAGCAATCCAAGCAGCTAACTAGCAGCTGGACTGCTTTTACAATCAGCAGGAAGGGATGTCCCTCCCTCCCGCCACCTTCCACAGCTTGCTGGAGCTCTCCCGTCCCACTGAGAGACCTGTGCAACCATACGGTGCGTTCACGGGATTGGCTTTGATCGGTTCTCTGCAATTGTAACCCGGAATAAATGACCGGACATCACTTCTGCTTTACCCAGATGTCAACAGAGCCATTTAAAAAAAATCAAAAACATTTGAAAACACCAATCTTGGTGTTTTGAATGCTTTTAAGGGCAGAGGAGGGATTTGGGGTCTTATAGAGAGTACCTGTCACATGCCTATTGCTGTCACAAGGATGTTTACATTCCTTATGACAGAAATAAAAGTGATCAAAAACAAAAATTTTAAGCAACAGTGTGAAAATAAAAAAATAAAATAAATTAGCAATTAAAAAAAAAAAATTAAAGTGCCTCCGTGAACATGGGCAGCAGTGGCGGTTCCCCCATAGAGGGCTCTAGTGCGCCGCCCTCCCCCTGCTGATCCTTATAAAAAAAAAAATATATATAGTGCAGCGGCATATGGCTGACAGCAATTCCCAAAGCCCATTGGTCAGTCATTAAATTGTATAGATGTGCGCCAGCCAGGCGCACATCTATACACTGATTGGCTCAGGCCTCAGTCACTGTCCTCCAAACAGTGACTGATTGGTCAGAAGCGTGGTGGGACTGGCAGACGTGCTGGTGCTTGGACTGCACGTACGCCTGTGATCCCGCCGACCGAGGGAGAGAGCGCGGACTGAAAGTCCCTCTGAGATAAGTATTGCTGTGCTGCTGGGCTCTGCATACCAGTCTACTGACCATAACTTTGTACTGGCTGGTGGCAATACCTGTGTACTGGCAATACCTGTATACTGGCTGGCAGCAATACCTGAGTACTGGCAATACCAGTCTACTGACCATAACTTTGTACTGGCTGGTGGCAATACCTGTGTACTGGCAATACCTGTATACTGGCTGGCAGCAATACCTGAGTACTGGCAATACCTGTGTACTGGCAAAACCTGTGTACTGGCAAAACCTGTGTACTGGCAATACCTGTGTACTGGCAAAACCTGTGTAATGGCAAAACCTGTGTAATGGCAAAACCTGTGTAATGGCAATACCTGTGTACTGGCAATACCTGTGTACTGGCTGGCTACAAAACAGTGTACTGACAATACCTGTGTACTGGCTGGCTGCAATACCTGTGTACTGGCTAGCTGCAATACCTGTGTACTGGCTAGCTGCAATATCTGTGTACTGGCTAGCTGCAATATCTGTATACTGGCTGGCTACAATACTTGTATACTGGCTGGCTACAATACCTGTGTACTGACAATACCTGTGTACTGGCTACCTACAATACCTGTGTACTGGCAATACCTGTCTACTGGCTGGCTGCAGTAACTGTGTACTGGCTGGCTGCAATACCTGTGTACTGGCTGCATACTGTTTTACTGGCTGCAATATACCCCACCTGTGATGCTGAGCTGTATACTGTATCCTGTGATGCTGAGCTGTGTATTCATGACACAATATGTGGAATACAGGGGAAGGAGTGGGTGGATTAAATAAGGGGTGTGGCTTATGTGAAGTAGGAGGAGTCAAAAATGAAGGGCGGGGCCTGGCACCCTCCCATCCTAAAACTTCACCAGCCGCCACTGATGGGCAGTAATTCTAGCACTAAACCTCCTCTGTATGGCTGGATTCACACCAGGCCGATGCAAATTCCAGCCTGTTTGCTGCTGAGAACGAACTGAGCCGCCGTTCAGTGGCTCCTGCCCATTCTCACAGCGTAGCAGCTGCCTGGGGAGGGAGGGGGAAGTGCCGCGAGCAGGGGGAAAGGTCCCCATTCAGTGCGGAAAACATCTGCGGGGCAGATGTGTTCCCATTGAACGTAATAGGCTGGAAATTCGCACCGCATTGCACAGAAAACGCACACGTTTTCTGTGCAATGCAGACTGCGAATGCATCGCACCTATGTGAACCTGACACATGGAAAACAATGTGTTTTCAAGTGTCATGCGAACTGGATGCGGTGTAAGCAGCATCCAATTTGCATAGGTGTGAAACCAGCCTAAATCTAAAGTGGTAACCTGTAAATGCTTTTAAAGTGTTGCCTATGGATATTAAAATTAAAATGTATGTTGTTTCTCGCAGTTGCACAGGAGTGCACAATTTTAAAGCGTGACATGTTTGGCATCTATTTTTTTCGGCATAACTTTATATTTCATATTTGACCAAAAAAAGGGTTATGTATTGTGTTTTTTTGCATTCAAATTCAAAAAAGTGTGTTTTTTCCCAAAGAATTGTGTTTAACAAGCCTCTGCGCAAATGCTGTGTGACATAAAAATTGCAAATCCCACCAATTTATTCTCTAGGGTCTCTGCTTTAAAAAAATATATAGAGTTTGGCAGTCCTAAGTCATTTTCTAGCAAAAAATACTGATTGTTACATGTAAACAAAAGGGCATGTTCTGAAAGTGGATATACTGCTGTATATGAAGGCTCCAATATAATTGAAAAGTGCATTTTTCAAGGTGAACTAAAGAGGACAGGTCTGTGTATGGGGTTGGGGAAATGTTTTTAGTATGTTTTACTAGGTGTAATAAAAAGATTTTTTTATTTTTTTGAAAAATCTGTCTTGTAGCAAAGCATGTAATCATTGTTTGGTTTGAATGCAGGCTGTTTTTTTTAGAAAAATAATGTGGATCATTTTGTATGATTTTTGTAAAGGGGTTGGGGTATGTGTCTGGACAGGAGAAATCAAGTGGAACTTTTTACGTGAAAAGTTAATATAACCTCGGAAGTATATGTCGTCATATAGGTGAAAGTCTTGTACGGGAAAACAAATGTACATTGTTAGTCATAAAAAACGATCTTTTACTGAATCCTGACGGTTTGAGATATATAAAAAAATTTCGTCTCTGGGATCTCTTATTTAACCACCCTAAACGTTAAAAATACAGTGTGTCGTAAACGCGTCTCCGAACA
>BLSH010448438.1:1165107-1178135 GCA_018402905.1 Glandirana rugosa | reverse complement strand
CCATGTTGAACTTCCAGCGATCAGTATGAGAGAGTGAGAGCTATAACATCAAATTTAACACACATGCTCCCCATTCACACCTGAGACCTTGTAACACCAACCAGTCACATGACACCGGGGATGGAAAATGGCTAATTGGGCCCAATTTGGACATTTTCCCTATGGGCCGGTTCACACTGCAGCGGGGCGGAGCGGCGCGACTTCGCGGCTCGTTCACATCTAGGCGAATTGTCAGGCGACTTGAGTCGCCTGACAATTCGCCTCAATGCTGTGCAAATGGGACCGTTCTAATAGGAGCGAATCGCTTCGCTCCGCATTAGAAAAATGGTCCCTGCACTATTTTTAGGGCGATCTCAGGCGGCCTGCATTGACTTCTATGATAGAAGTCGCCTAGCAAGCCGCTTTGAGATCGCCTGGAGCGCCGCATCGCGCCGCTCTGCCTCGCTACAATGTGAACCGGCCCTTAGGGGTGTACTCACTTTTGTTGCCAGCGGTTTAGACATTAATGGCTGTGTGTTGAGTTATTTTGAGGGGAAAGCAAATTTACACTGTTATACAAGCAGTACACTCACTACTTTATATTGTAGCAAAGTGTCATTTCTTCAGTGTTGTCACATGAAAAGATATAATAAAAAATTTACAAAAATGTGAGGGGTGTACTCACTTTTGTGAGATACTGTATGTCCTTGCATAAAGCAGCATTTGAAACAGAACAGCAATGCGGGTGTACATTCCTACATTTAGCCCACGTTCACACCGATTCAGATTTGTCATGGAATTTGACAGGTCAAATCGCATGAAAAATCGCACCCAAATGTCGGCAATGGAACTGTTCCTGCACTACTTTTGCTGACTTCAGATGCAACTTGCATAGACATCTCTGCATGAAGTCACACAGATGTCAGGCAAGTTACACTGACATTCAGCTTTGAAATTGTGCGATTTCAAGTGAAGTTGCACGATTTCAATTCAGTGTGAACCAGGGCTTATGCAACTAAACATATGGATGTGTGATTACCAGCATGCAGCTGCAGCCTGTCATTGATTTGTACAGGCAGGTGTAAGCCAACACACGTCACTCTCGCTTGTGCCCTGAGCCCACCAAGTTGTGTGACAATAGCAAATTAACATTGGCTATTGTCTTCCTGATTCTTCTCTTCTCTCCACTTAGGAAGCGAGTCCTAAGACCCGATTGGCCAAGAGGAGAAGTAACTGTAATAGCAGCCAATGAGGAAGAGACGCAGGGTGAAGACACCGAGGAGGAGGTAAAGCAGGGTAAAGCCGCCGAGGAGAATGTGCAGGGTGAAGCCGCTGAGGAGGAGGAGGATGTGCAGGGTGTAGCCGCTGAGGAGGAGGCGCAGGAGGAAGCCGAAATGGGTGGTTTGTTTGCCGCCCCCCCCCCCCCCCAAAAAAAAATGGGACATCAGCCGCTGCGAGGCAGTGGCGTTTGGGTGGCATTCAGAATAAAGACGGCCATATACATACTGATTTTTTCCATTTAGCCTGCGGGCTAACAAAAAAAAATCTAACAATTTCCTCCAAACCACCACACTACCCAAACTGTGTCTGCAACTAACTGGATGCTTTCTGGTTGCCAATTTCTGGGCCAGCTCCTTCAATTTTTTATTGAGAGATGTTGGGTGATAGGTGGCCAATAGGGCCATCTCCTGAGAGTATTTTAGACATTTCGTCAGGAACCAGACAAAATTCACATGGTGTACACCATAGTGCTCCAACGCCCATATTGCAAATCCACCCTAAGGGCCCTTTCACACAGGTTGTCTGATTAGGTCAGTTTTTCAGGCGGACCTGATTGGACCCTCCGTTCACCCCCTATGTGGATGTCAATGGTAACATGTCTCCTATCTGATCCTGTCCGCAAAATTTAGGCGGATGGTGGTCCTTTTTTCCATCCGTCTGGTGGATCGGATGAAAACGGACAGGCGGTCCAATTTCATGCGAAGAGTGGGACTGTGTCCGTCTTCGCTCTGCACAGTGAGCAGAGACGGACCTATTAGCTGCCAGCTCAGCGATCTCCCACTGAGAAAGCAGAGTCCACCAAACAGGGCCGCCCATGTGAAAGGGGCCTAAGGATCGGTTCACACTAACGTGACTTTCAGTGCAACTTTGGAGTCTGAATTTGATACGACTTTGATGTGACTTTTGAAGTTGTATCAAAGTCAAACCAAAGTAGTGCAGCCCGACAGTCGGACAGACTTGTGTAGTATCAGTTAAGACAGCTCTAATAGAAAAACATTGAATTTCACTTGTCATCCGACTTGGGGTCTCACAAGATGGATCCAATGTCACATCAGTGTGAACCAAGCCTAAAATTGCCATGTGCACTGATATAGGAACTGTACACTGAATAATACAAAAATCCATCCAGGTAGTCAGCTTAAAAAAGAACTAGAAACAGTCCTAAAGTGTAACTGAAGGCACAACCTTTTTTTTTAAATTTTGGACAGAAGAGGGTTATGACCCACAAGTGTTTGTTTTTTTCTGTGTCCCATTGGGGAGATATTACTTCACTTCCTGTCCCATAGCCAAACAGGAAGTGAGAGGAAATCCCTCCAAAGTGAGGGATTTGCCGCAGTGTCACCAGAACTAGTGTCCCCGTTGGAAGAATTCCCCTCTATTAAAGTGGTTGTCAAGTAAAAAAAAAAAAAAAAACACCTGCGAGAGAAAGGCATAATGAGCTAGTATGCATCGCATACTAACTCATTATGAAATGCTTACCTTAGATCGACGCTATAGCAGCGGTCCCCGAGCACCGCTGTGACTGGTGACATGCTGTGTCCGCCGTCTTCCAGGATCCTGGGCTCCAACCATTCACAGCACGGACTCCATCACTGTGATTGGCAGGAGCAGCGCTGACGTCACTCCCACGCATGCGCACGGGAGCTGTCATTTACGGCACATGCAAATACAGGGAATATCTCCTAAATGGTGCAAGTTTAGGAGATATTCCCTGGACCTACAGGTAAGTCTGAATATAGGCTTACCTGTAGCTTAAAGTGGTTGTCATGAATTGACAACCACTTTAATGTTCTAATATCAACCCAAAATTTGGGATTTGCATTTACTTTCACTTTCAATGATAATGGTAAACAGGACAAACTGACAGAATGCATCTACCAAACAGGGGCACAGACACCAATAAAAAAGGACAGGCGTTTTTCCTAAGTTACACTTTAATATTTAGACTGGGCTCAGAACTTTTCATTTTTTGCTTGATGGGTTTTCCATTGAAATATGCATCAAAACGCATCTCAATGCACCTCATGACACTTGTCAACATGCCATAATGCACATAAATAAGCTGCGGTAATGTGTTTTTTGATGCACATTGACATCCAATACAATTCATTGAAATGTGCATTAAAAAGTGTATGCTACCCAAAAAAATTGATTTTCGCTATATGTACAGTGAGGGAAAATGTATTTGATCCCCTGCTGATTTTGTACGTTTGCTCAATGACAAAGAAATGATCAGTCTATAATTTTAATGGTAGGTTTATTTTAACATGGAGAGACAAAATGACAACCAAAATATCCAGAAAAATGGTTTTCTAAAAAGTTATAAATTGATTTTGCAGTTTAATGAGTGAAATAAGTATTTGACCCCTTCGCAAAACATGACTTAGTACTTGTTGGCAAAACCCTTGTAGGCAATCACAGAGGTCAGACGTTTCTTGTAGTTGGCCACCATGCTTGAACACATCTCAGGAGGGATTTTGTCCCACTCCTCTTTGTAGATCTTCTCCAAGTCATTAAAGTATAACTAAACTAAACTAACTTTTTTTATTTGTTTTGGACAGAAAGGAGAGGGATTAGAACCTCTGTCAGTTTTTATTGCTGTCTGTGATCCCCCCCCCCCCCCCCATTAAGGAGATCTACCCTCTCTATTTATCCCATTTACCATTATCATTGAAAGTGAAAGTAAAAAGAAAACCCCAATTTTTGGGTTGTCCCCAGAAAAGTAATAGATGGGAAATCTTTCAATGATGACACTAGTTCTGGTGACCTGGGGGTGGCCAAAAATTCCTTTAATTTGCAGAGATATCCTCTCATTTACTGTTTGGCTATGGGACAGGAAGTGAAGGGAAATCTCCGCAATAGGACAGAGCTGGTGAAATAAATCTGACAGCGGTTATAACCCTCCCCTACTCTGTCCAAAATGAAAAAAAAAAGTTTTGCCCATAGTTCCACTTTAAGGTTTTGGTAACTCGAAACTTCAGCTCCGTCCACATATTTTCTATGGGATTAAGGTCTGGAGACTGGCTAGGCCTCTCCAAAACTTTAATGTGCTTCTTCTTAAGCCTTGGCTGTGTGTTTTGGGTCATTGTCATGCTGGAATACCCATCCACAACCAATTTTCAATGCTCTGGCTGAGGGAAAGAGGTTCTAACCCAGGATTTGATGGTGTATGGTTCCGTCCATCGTCCCTTTGATGTTGATGTGGTGAAGTTGTCCTGTCCCCTTAGCAGAAAACACACCCAAAGCATAATGTTTCCACCTCCATGTTTGACAGTGGAGATGGTGTTATTGGGGTCAAAGGCAGCATTCCTCCTGCTCCAAACACGGTGAGTTGAGTTGATGCCAAAGAGCTTGATTTTGGTCTCATCTGACCACAACACTTTCACCCAATTCTCCTCTGAATCACTCAGATGTTCATTAACAAACTTCAGATGGGCCTGTACATGTGTTTTCTTGAACAGGGGGACCTTGCAGGCGCTGTAGGATTTAAGTCCTTCACAGCGTAGTGTGTTACCAATTCTTTTCTTGGTGACTATGGTCCCAGCTGCCTTGAGATCATTGACAAGATTCTCCAGTGAGGTCCTGCATGAAGCCCCAGACCGAGGGAGATTGACAGTTATTCTGTGTTTCTTCCATTTGCAAATAATCGCACCAACTGTTGTCACCCTTTCACCAAGCTGCTTTATGATGGTCTTGTAGCCCATTCCAGCCTTGTGTAGGTCTACAATCTGGTCCCTGACATCCTCGGACAACTCTTTGGTCTAGGCCATGGATGAGAGATTGGAATCTGACTGATTGATTGCTTCTGTGGACAGGTGTCTTTTATACTGGTAACAAGCTGAGATTAGGAGCGCTCCCTTTAAGGGAGTGCTCCTAATCTCAGCTCATTACCTGTATAGAACACACCGGGTAGCCAGAAATCTAGCTCATTGATAGGGGATCAAATACTTATTTCACTCATTAAAATTCTAATAAATTTATAACTTTTTTGAAATGCGTTATTCTGGATATGTTTGTTGTTATTCTCATTGTTAAAATAAACCTAAAATTACAGACTGATCATTTTTTTGTCAGTGGACAAAGGTACAAAATCAGCAGGGGATCAAATACTATTTTCACTCACTGTATGTTTGTCTCATTATATCCAGTGCATAATAATCTAAAACATTTCAATTGAAATAAAGTGGTATTAAACCCAAAACCAAAATGTAATATATTGCAGCTTACCAATAAGTAGATGTGGTGGCAACGTTCTTTTTCTTTTTCAGGTTTTTTGACTCTCTTTTCACCTGGGGATCTAGCCAGTAACACGCCTCCTGTATTATGGTGCCTACACTCTGGAGGAAGGAGCACAGGGACACCTTTGGACAACAGCACTGTTAGCCTGGGGGGGAGGGGAATATTAGATGTACTAGCATATTTAAGTACACTAACAAATTAAAGCCAAAGTCCAGCTAATGATTTAAAAGCAGTTAGGCTGCTTTCATACCGCAGCACATATATTTTCACATTGCAGCACTTCTAAAATGTACTATGCATTTTTAAAAAATGCATAGCGTGTTTTAAATGCGTTGCATTACAGTGCATATGCGTGAATAGCTGGTTGTTAAGTATGCTGTCAGGTGCCAGCCCCTTAACAACCGGTTATTTATTGGTTGTTAAGGATGCCAGTGAGTGGATTTTAGAGAGCCAGAACCCACAGGCGTGCAGGGGGGGATTCAGTGAACATGCAGATGCTTCACAGAACCCCCAGCGCACGACCGGGTACAACTGTCAATTCCTATGCATCTCACTGGAAGGCTATGCTGCAGAGGGTCCTGAAAATGTCAGTACACAGGCTCTGCATGCTGTGTGTTGGAAAAGTGGAACTTCTGCTGGTCGGACCCCCCCCCCCCCCTTCAGGTGTCACATTTGACACCTGTCTGACACATCCGGGAGCCCAGGCCGCGGCCGCTGACGTCAGCAGCCCGGCTCCCTCCTCCTTTGCCGCCGGGCCAATGAGAGAGCGCAGCGGCGGCTCGCGCATGCGCAGTAGGGACCCAGCCGTGAAGTCGAAAGGTTCTCCTAGTCTCAATGGCAGCGGCAGCACTCGTCCAACCGATCCAAAGATCGGTGGCGGTGCCGACATCGCTGGACTCCAGGACAGGTAAGTATCCTAATGTTAAAAGTCAGCAGCCACAGTATATGTAGCTGCTGACTTTTAATTTTTAAAGGGGCAGCGGCGGGCCTCCTCTTTAAAGTAACAATAAACACTGGTTATAAAAAATGAAATACTATTCATGTATTCTTAACTCCAAGATCGAAATTCTATTGCTCTCAGCCTCCTTCAAATTATTATTTTTTTATTCTGCTCCACTCCAACTTCCTCTTTTAGGGTGTCTACATTCATTCTTTGTGGTCCCACTGTATGTAGGTATGTAGCCACCCTCTCTTGCTCACTTTCGAGACGGACTTCTGGATGTGTAGTGTGCATAGAGCAGTGCACATGTCCACAACTAATGTGCACTACTCATTCCAAACAAAGGGACGTGAGATACAAAAGGAGAGGTTCAGGAGCTCACAAAGGACATTATAAGGAGGCAGAAAAACAAGTAAGGCTACGTTCACACATATGCGATTAGTGCGTGCTGCCTTTACATGGGCACTCTTTTGAATGGGCTGCTGGTCTTGTGATAAACACAAGAAAAAGACCCTTTTCCTAAATAGTACTTGCAGGACAGCCGCAGGGAAGCACTTGGTGCTGTGGCACCATGCGATTTCTCACACGAGAAAACTCACTGTGCTTTCAGGTGCATGGGGGTGCCATTAGGAATTAATGGCACCCCTGCACGTCTGCTAAAGTGCAGCGTATTTTGCATGTGAGTGCAGGAACGCATTCGATCCACACGCCCGCGCTATAGCCGAAATGCCGGGAAGGCATGGACATGGACCCCCTCCTGTGCTTTCGTGCCCCTGCTGTGCTCAAGTGGTGCGCTCTGTGATCACTGAGTCTTTGACACTCATCTGATTACAGGTCGCAGTAAAGGGCTGATCACGGGCCTTGACCATGTGATTAGCTGTCAGCCAATGACAGCTGAGTACATGATGTAAACAGAAGCCAGTCATCGTTTTTTTTTGTTTTTTTCAGAAAAGAATAAAGCTGCTTACTGGCTTCTGTAAGAGGGACATCTGTCCCACACAGTGACCACCAGTGCTGCTAACCAGTGCCACCTACCAGTGCCCATCAGTGCAGCCAATGACAGCTGATCACATGATGTAAACAGAAGCCAGTCATCGTTTTTTTTTTTTCAGAAAAGAATAAAGCCGCTTACTGGCTTCTGTAAGAGGGACATCGGTCCCACACAGTGACCACCAGTGCTGCTAACCAGTGCCACCTACCAATGTCTATCAGTGGCCATCAGTGCAGCCTATCAGTGCCACCTATCAGTGCCCATCAGTGCAGCCTCATCAGCACACATCAACGAAGGAGAAAAATTACCTGTTTGGAAAATTTTATAACAAACTATGAAAACTGTTTTTTTTTCTCAAAACGTTCGGTCTTTTTTTTTGTTTGTTTGGCAAAAAATAAACACCACCAAAAGAAAGCTCTATTTGTGTGAAAAAAAATTATAAAAATGTCATATGGGTACAGTGTTGTTTGACCGTGCAATTGACATTCCAAGTGTGACAACGCTGAAAGCTGAAAATTGGCCAGGTCAGGAAGGGGGTATGTGCCCAACAACAAATTTGCCCAAAAAAATTACAAAATCATAGCAAAATTGCAGTTAAAAAACGCAAAAAGCACTGCAGAAACGATGAAAAGCAACATGCATAGGTGTAAATGGAGCCTTTTGACATGCAATTTGACATATCAAATAGCATGCCAAATCAGAGCCTATTGCTGGCAATGGCACCGACTTTGCGGCGCCGCATCGATTCCCCCTTTTGGAGACTTCCAATAGACGTCTGTGCATGAACCCACACAGGTGTCTGTCAAATCGCGTCGTACTGAAATGCTGGTCTGAAATCGTGCGAGTTCAGCTGTTCTTGCGCAATTTCAAACCCGCCCTCAGTGTGAACGTGGGCTTACTGCTTTATCTATTTGAACTTCCAACCAGCTGTGCAGTGTATTGCCCTTCCCAATGTGCACCATTTTTTAGGCCGTTATAAACTAATCCAAGCACCTGCTCTCTGCGTATATTTCCCCCCGGCGAATCTGGAGAGAGTTTGCGTCTGATCGCTGTGTTATAAGTCAGGAACTTGGCTCTGAATTTGAAGCAGAGGGAGAGTCATTGAGGAATGCTCACATTCCATTGTGCACCTGCCTCTGGCCCTTTGTACAGCTTCTACCTGTTTCCCAGCTAGCCATGTGACCTCCCAGCACTCCTCCTCCTCCTCCAGCTACCTGAGCTGGACCTCTGATGAGTGATCAGTAGGGGCTGAGCTGGTGAAAAGGAAAGAGCAGGGGGGAGAGAGGCGGGTGAGTTTACAGGAAAAGGAGGAACATTTTGTGATTCAGCAGTGGAAAGTAGAACCCTGTTCCTGGAGGAAGAAGCTCTTCTTAAAGCAACAAGTCATCTGTCAGTTCAGATTCTTCATATTCCTCAAGCTGATGATTACTTCTCTTCCTCCTGACATATTGGATATATTCACTTTAGGACTCCAAGATCAAGTGATTGCCTTATAATAGCCTTGCTGGCTCCTTCTGGACCAGGACGTTGACTTGGGCTGCTGGAACAGATATTGATTCCTGGAGCTTTCTTTTTTCTTTTTCGCTAGGAAAATTTGAAGGCTGATTTCGTGGTCTCCAAACAGAATTCCAGCTGTTCTTGTTTTTCGATAATTCCGAAGGGTGGATTTTTTATTTTTTTTTTTTTTTACTATAAACTCCCATGGCGGTAAGTGCACTGAGCCAGATGGTAGTTTTGTGTTGTATTAATGTTACATTGTATGTTGCTGATTCCTTCTGTGTGTGGCAGCTTTAAATATTTTAAACCGTAAACTGACACATTTATATCCCTTGAGCGTAATGACTTCCCACCCTGTATAGTAATAATGCGTTAATAGAGCGTAATCCTGGGAGGCTTTAATGCAGGGATTTTTTTTTTTTTTTTTTAACAAGCAAACGTTTTTGAAGTCGTCTTGTAAATACAAAATATTTTTAGCATGGCTCATAATTTAATGATTTGTTTCTACTTTTTTTTTTTTATCTAAGTTTGCTTTTCTACAACATAAGGACACTGTTGAAGCTTGCGTACGTTGGTGGCAACCCTAGCTCCCCCTCTGAAAAGCAATCTGCAGTGGATTGTTTTTCAGAGGGCGGTTGACGGGCAAGCCATACATTATACATTTTTCTTTCCTAAAGCCAAAGGTTGAAGGAAAGACAATTGCTCCATTCCCCCATCACCACAGTCAGTGGATCGACTTCAGTACAACCAGCCTGCCCATAGATGGACACATATTCATCTGGTTCTTGCTGAATTGGACAAAATTTGATCCGCCTATGGTCAGCCTTAGCTCCTGTTTTAACCCATAAAAGCCTGCATCACCGTGCTGCAGCTGTCTGCATTGCATGTGGTTGGAAGGTCCCTTTCACTCTGATGTGTCACGTTCAGCAGCACTGCTGCTGACGAATGGAAGAGGGGTATCCGTTTGCTTGTGATTGCAGGGCAGTCCCTTTCACTTGAATGGGTCAGGGAGTCTCCCTTTTTTCTGCAACGTGTGTTCACTTCCCTTCGGCTGCTGTGTTAGGATAAGGAGGAAAAAACTGCAGCTTAACTGACTATCTTTGACTCCCCCCCCCCCAGCTGCATGTGTGAATAAGCTCTTAGGCTGCATTCACACCTGAGCATAGCGTCTTTGAGCTTATTTCTGGCAATTTTTTTTTTTTTTGCACATTTGTATGCAGCGTTTTTGGGCTTTGGCGTTTTTTTTATCAACCAATAGAAAAAAACTATTATCTGTTGCATCACTTGTTGCTAGGTATTTCAGCTTTTTTAGCTTTTCCATTGGCTTTTATTCTTTTATTATTATTCATTTATTATAATGTTTTTTTGTTCGGGTAAGGGGTTTGAGTTCAGTTTAGGTTGGGGTTATTTATTACTATTATTATCCGAATAATAAATGTAAAATAAATACACAAAAATCATAAATAGAAAATAAATTAATACTAAGTAGCAATAAATAAATAATTAACCCTTACCCCTTAAAAAATAAAATCATAACTAAACACCCTAACACAATAAAATATTATTATTATTTATGTATTTTTTTTGTTCGAGTTTGGGTGGCATTTTATTATTACTAGTAATAATAATGTATTTAATATTTTTAAGGTTAGAGGTTAATTATGTAATATTACATATTCATTTATTTTACTTATCTATGATGATTTATAGTTGTGTATTTATTTTACATTTATTTATTCATATATTATTTTTTACATTCGGGAGACAAAGCGCGCGAATGGCACGTTTCCATTAACTTCTATGGAAATACAAACACCCAAATCTGCCTGATTCATGCAACAAAAATACCTCCAGAACTTGTTTGAGCTTCAGGCGACTTGGAGTTGATGATTTTTTTTTTTTTTTTTTTTTTTACTCCAGCATTGTTGAACTTCAAGCTACAAAACTCTCAGGTGTGAATGGGGCCTTAAAGCATATTGAAACCCAAAACCAAAAATCTGTAGTGTTGCAGCTTACCTGTCCCTGGTGATGGCTCCATTTGTTTTCTTTTTTTATAAACTTTATTTTTTTTATAATTCTTTATTTTAACTTGGTAATCCTGTCATTTCCAAGGGTGACCATAATACTGGGCTGTGAGGTCATCCTGCATGTTAGGACTACATAACACCTCCCTTTCACTTGAATGGGTTAGGGCCGGTTCACACTGTAGCGAGGCGGAGCGGCGCGATCCAGGTGATCTCAAAGCGGCTTGCTAGGAGACTTCTATCATAGAAGTCAATGCAAGCCGCCTGAGATCGCCCTAAAAATAGTGCAGGGACCATTTTTCTAATGCGGAGCGAAGCGATTCGCTCCTATTAGAACTGTCCCATTGGGAGTCTCCTTTTTGCTGCAACGTGTGTACAGTTCCTTTTAGCTGTTGTTAGGATAAGGAGGACAAAACTGCAGCTTAACTGATTATTCTTGACTCCCCCTGAGCTGCATGTGTGAATAAACCCCCTAAAGCGTATCGAAACCTAAAAACAAAAATTTGAAACCTAAAAACAAAAATTTGTAGTGTTGCAGCTTACCGGTTCCTGGTGATGGCTCCATTTGTTTTCTTTTTTTATAAGCTTTTTTTTTTTTCTTTATTTTAACTTGGTAATCCTGTAATTTGCGAGGGTGACCATAATACTGGGCGGTGTTGTCACCCTGCATGTTAGGACTACATAACACCTCCCTCTCTTCTTTATGGGAGGGGGATGGGTGTTTTGTAGTAAAGGGAGATATCAGGAAACAATGCTAACTGGCAATAGTCCAGACAGGAAGTGTGTGTGTTTGTGTGTGTGTTTGTGTGTGTGTTTGTGTGTGTGTTTGTGTGTGTGTTTGTGTTGTGTGGTGTTTTTTTTTTGTTTTTTTTTTTCACTTGTAGAACAAATATCATAAAACACTTGCAATAGTAAAATACCAAAAGGGAGCAAATAAGAGAAATGTGTTGTTTACATACGCTTTAAAGCTAAACTAACGGGGCACATAGGATGCAACTATATACAGTTGTGCTCATAAATTTACATACCCTGGCAGAATTTAGGCTGCATTCACACCTGGGCGTCGCGTTTTCAGGCAGCAATACACGCGTTTTTTACCGCGATTTTGTACAGGTCTAAAAGTCACCAATGTAAAAAAATACAAAAACGTCCAAATCAAGCTACAAAAATACTTCCAGAACTAGTTTGAGCTTCAGGCGTTTTCAGGCTTTTTTTTCTCCTCCAGCGTTTTGTAGCTTCAGGCTACAAAACGCTCAGGTGTGAATGGGGCCTTATGATTTCTTGGCCGTTTTTCAGAAAATATTGATAACACAAAAACATGTCTTAAACTCATGATTAGTGTTTGGCTGAAGCCATTTATTATCATTCAACTGTGTTTACTCTTTTTAAATCGTAATGACAACAGAAACTACCCAAATGACCATGATAAAAAAGTTTACATACCCCAGTTCTTAATACCGTGTATTGCCCCCTTTAACATTAATGAGAGCTTGAAGTCTTTTGTGGTTTTTGTGGATGAGGAAATTCTTGGGCTGTCTTGCATGAACTGCATGCTTGAGATCTCCCCAGAGTGGCTCAATGATATTGAGGTCAGGAGACTGAGATGGCCACTCCAGGGCCTTCACTTTATTCTGCTGTAGCCAATGACAGGTTGACTTGGCCTTGTGTTTTGGATCATTATCATGTTGGAATGTCCAAATACGTCCCTGCGCAGCTTCCTGGCTGATGAATGCAAATGTTCCTCCAGTATTTTTTGATAACATACAGCATTCATCTTGCCATCAATTTTGACCAAATTTCCTGTGCCTTGTAGCTCACACATCCCCAAACCATCAACGATCCACCTCCGTGTTTCACAGCCTTGTTGACTCCTCTCAGGGGGCATAACTATAGGGGTTGCAATTGCAACCCGGCTCAATGGTCCAGGGGGCCCATGTGCCTCCCTTGTGCACCTTAATAGTAGGAATGGCGGGGGTGGCATTTAGAGGACCCAATCTCCTCCATTTTCCTCTATCCAGTTTACTTGTCTTCTGCTGTTCCCAGGGTCCCTGTGTGCTTCCCTCAGAGCTGCTGTCGG
>BLSH010448438.1:1143071-1156431 GCA_018402905.1 Glandirana rugosa | reverse complement strand
GCCTCAGCCTTTGAGGCATGGCTTGGTCTGCACGGAGCGCCTCAGCCTTTGAGGCATGGCTTGGTCTGCACAGAGCGCTTCAGCCTTTGAGGCATGGCTTGGTCTGCACGGAGCGCCTCAGCCTTTGAGGCATGGCTTGGTCTGCACGGAGCGCCTCAGCCTTTGAGGCATGGCTTGGTCTGCACGGAGCGCCTCAGCCTTTGAGGCATGGCTTGGTCTGCACGGAGCTCTCCAGCTGTTGAGGCATGGCTTGGTCTGCACGGAGCTCTCCAGCTGTTGAGGCATGGCTTGGTCTGCACGGAGCTCCTCAGCTCTTGAGTCATGGCTTCGTTAGCTTAGACCGTCCAGTTGTTAAGGACCTACATGTTTTAGCCTTCTCACAGACCGATGACTTTCCCCACCAGGCAAAAACTAATAGCTGACCTGCTTCTTAACGTGGCTTTTTGTTAGCTAATTTATGCAAATGGAGCTAAAATTGAGCTTTGGTCAATCTCTGCTAAGCGCATTCTTTGTTTCATTAACCCCACAAAACAAGATAAACTTGCTTTATTTCTATGTGCAATGCTTACTTTTTTTTTTTTTGTTTGTTCTTTCATAGCACAGCCCACATTTGCAGTTAGGAACTGCCCAGCTTGTCAACACGCTGAATACATTAATCCAGTGCATAGTTGTGGTTTGCATGTTCTGATCCTGTTTGCTTTTTCTGGCAAAGAACTGGAAGCCAGAGACCAGTGCTTTCACTTTTTTCTTTAATCCCTATCCACCTGTTATTATAACCAATTTCACCTCACCGTCACTGTTTTGTAGTTATTTGACAGCAGACTTTATGTATTACTGTGCTGATGTGGATTATCCCACTTGCAGCAGCTCCACTGTGCACAGGAATAGAGAGCTTTGTAAATGAAAACTAGTTTGGCCTGAGGACAGGGTGTGACCACATTAGCACCATACTTCTCTGCTCAGTTTTGTCAGTGAGCGGCTTTCTTCATGCTATAATAGTTTTTTTTAATTATTTGTTTATATAAAGTTTCACTTTCTGTAGTTGCCAACATCTTAAAGTATAGCATTGCTTTCAGGTATTCATGTCTCATAAACCTCAAAAAATCAAATATTTGGCCTAGATTCATACTATAAAAATTATGCGCTTCAAATTTTGTTTTACAGTGTTTTGCTCTGCTTTAAGCTCAGTTCACACTGCTGCGATCGCCAACATCATGCAACTTCCAGTGCAAGTTTGCTTTACAACTTGATGGATTTTGATGCGACTTACATGCAGGGTGGATTTGATTTAAATCAAGTCGTTTGTAAAGGACTAGTAAAAAGTCAACTCTGTTTAAATCATAATTTTTAAAGAGCAACTGTCGTCTGTCCCGCAGCGGCTCCTCCTCTGACCCGGTGTTGATTTACTGACCGTCCCATTCACTTTAATGGGACAGCTGGTGCTGCGGCAGTGACACAACAAGGTGAGGGACTTGGCGGTAGCAGGTGAGTAGAGACTAGCAGGCGCTGCCATGATGGATCTGAAGTGACAGGTGCTCTTTAAATGTAAGGACTTATTCTTGCTGGTAGTTGGAATCTTTAATATTTGCAAACAAAATGAAAGTTTCCTATTTAGAATATTAAGCGGTCAGGTTAGTTAAACAGCAATATCATAGCCGATTCATTGATACAGTTAGTGTACATAGATTTGCAAAACCATGAGATAAAGGAATATTCCTGAACTTTGTTTTATCTCATGGTTACTGTGACATTGTGTGAATGCATCAATGCAGTGCATGTTATCTCCGCTTGCAGAGCTTGGATTCATTGAATGAGTTTACCAAAAATGTAAATCTTGCAGAATATACAGCCTCATGCTACATAACTGAGCTCCATTTCATGATGAATAGACTAAATTATGAATGTATCCTAAATAGATTTTTACTCCAAAAGCATTTTATTAAAATAAATGTGATTTAAAAATCAAAAAAATCTAATTTATATATAAAAAAAAAAAAAAAAAAAAAACACTGATATTTCATGTGATACTTTGTGTGGGTGTATGTGTGTATATATTTGTGTACACATCCATTGGGGCTTGGAGATCATGCAGGGTGCTGTGTGCTCTGTCAATGTCAGCCAGGCTGGGAGGGTGGACCCATCTCATTCCCTTCCCTCCTCTCAAGCGTATTCACATTTCCTACTCCTTGCCCTTTTCCGGCCTCTTATACATTTTTATGGCTTTATCCCGTTATTAATTTGTGTCCGCTATGGGCAGGCTGGTCCGGATAGTGCAATTTTAGATTTGGCTTTAATCCAGGAAGTGCATTCCACTGTGGAACATGCTGGGCAGTAGCTGGTTGTCATTCTAAAGGGCAGAAGTGACGCTGACGCTCTTGGTGGTTTCTAGGTGACGCAGGTAGAAGTAATGCCCCTAGCTGGATCGCAGATCCCGGTGGTGAATTCGGGAAGAGATGGAAGCGTGCGTTCAATACAGTTAATGTTGGAACTTGTTGCTCGTATGCCAAAGTCTTGGGTCCCGGAAAACGGATCCCCTGTGGGAGTGGCGCCATTTAGATGAATCGCCCCCACCTAAAGATGCATGTCCATGGATGCCTCAAACTAGTGTGCCTCCGCACTCTACCCCATACACCTGGCATCTCCATGGGAATCTCCTACATGTACATCATAAACCAGCTCTGCAAAAAGGGTAAGTTTCTGTAGAATTTGTACTCCATTGATAACCTATATTATTATGGATACATAGGGTAGCCTGCTCTGACAGATTGAGTATGTGGTGTTACTATGTGTACATGTTCCAACGGAGCCTACTCCCCTTGTTGCGGGGCCTACTTGAGGCCACACACACACACACACACACGTCCCTCCTACTATGTCATTTCTGGGTATAGAAGTGTAATGTTGAGACACAAGACATTTGGCTCTGAGGAAGAGGTACGATCTCGAAAGACGTCAGCCAGTCCACTCAGGACAGTGTTCATTTTGGCATGTGATACCATGGACGCGAAGCTGTTTTTACCTTGATATGCTGTAACCAAGAGTTTTGTTTGTGAGTATCATACTCTTTTTATAATTATTGATTGAGGATAATGCGCTAGGCCCGT
Source organism: Glandirana rugosa (assembly GCA_018402905.1). NCBI lineage: Eukaryota > Metazoa > Chordata > Amphibia > Anura > Ranidae > Glandirana > Glandirana rugosa. Next base: position 1,153,327 of record BLSH010448438.1, on the reverse strand, counting down.
GCGCCCTTTTGTTTGTGTTTTTACTTCAGTAGTTCCGGACGTCCCCAGTCCTCTGAAGGCAGCAAGGCGCCACTTATCCTAATACATCAAGCCAAGGGTTTAGACCAGCATCCGTGTAAGGCCTGATCTTCGAGCGCAGGTTATAAGTTTTGGTGCTGTGGAAGATCCTGAAGCCATTCCCTTACGTAATAGCTCAGCTAAAACTATTGTTAAAGAGCTTTTCCAGTTATTTAGTCATGTGGGTATCCCAAAAGAAATATTGACAGATCAAGGCACCCCATTTATGTCCCGAGTCACCAAAGAATAAATAAAACCATAGAATCCTTCACCCACAATTTGATCCAGAGAAAGGCAAAAAAAACCCCAGACAAAACCCCAATCCAATTTGCTATAGTGGGGGAAAAATTTCTTCCTGATCCCTGGATCAACTTTACCTATAAATGTTAGTAGCCAGTTATGTTATGTACATTTAGAAAATAATCCAGGCCTTTTTAAAGCGATCTACTGTACTGGCCAGAACAATCTCTGGAGGGAGTCTATTCCACATTTTCACAGCTCTTACTGTAAAGAAACCTTTCCGTATTTGGAGATTAAATCTTTTTTCCTCTAGACGTAAAGAGTGCCCCCTTGTCCTTTGTGATGACCTTAAAGTGAATAACTAACTCAACACCAAGTTCACTATATGGACCACTTCTGTATTTCTACATGTTGATCATATACTTAATCTCCTCTTCTCAAGAGAGAATAGATTCGGTTCCTCTAATTTTTCCTCATAGCTGCGCTCCTTCATGCATCTTATTAGTTTGGTTGCCCTTCTCTGGCCTTTTCTCCAATTCCCTGATACCCTTTTTGAGAACTGGTGCCCAAAACTGAACTGCATATTCCAGATGAGGTCTTACTAATGATTTGTACAGGGGCAAATGATGTCTCTCTGGAGTCCATACCTCTCTTAATACAAGAGAGGATTTTGCTCGCTTTGGAAACCACAGCTTGGCATTGCATGCCATTATTAGGTTTATGATCTAACAAAACCCCCAGATCCTTCTCCACTATGGATTCCCCCAGTTGTACTCCTCCTAGTATGTACGATGAATGCAATTCTTATCCCCCAAGTGCATAACTTTACATTTATCAACATTAAACCTCATTTGCCACATAGTCGCCCAATTAAACAGTGCATTAAGGTCTGCTTGTAAGTTGGAGACATCCTGTAAGGAAGTTATTCCATTGCATAGCTTGGTGTCATCTGCAAACGCTGAAATTGTACTTTTAATCCCAAACCCTATATCATTTATAAATATATTGAAAAGTAAGGGCCCCAACGCTGAACCTTGGGATACACCACTGATAACTTGAGACCGTTCAGAGTAAGAATCATTAACCACTACTCTCATCATTAATCATTAACTACACCTCATCATTAAGAATCATTAACCACTTTACAAACTGATCTTTCCATTATTGATTTATTTTTATTTTTTAAAATTGATTTTTATCCTCCCTGCTTTCATGTAACTTTGATGTTTTGCGACTTTAACTGTGACAAACCTTAACAATACAGAGTAGAGTGGCACATAATATTGAACATACAAAACCCTTTGAAGTCGCAACTTTTGTGATTTTAACATTGCAATCTATGGCACTCATGTCACAAAGGAAGATACAGAGAAGTAAGTAGTGCAGGAAGTATTTGTTTTCTCTCTGTTGCACCCATTAAAATGAATGTGTTTTGCCTTGTCGTGCGACTTTCTGTGACGCACTTTGCATGAGAAGTCACAACAGTGTGAACCAGGGCTTACTGCAATTTAAGTCCATTCAATTGAATGGACTGAAAATTGCACCACAGTAAATTGCACAGGAATATGGATCATGTTCTGGTGCGATTCAGGTGTGAACCAGCCAATTTGGCCTCATGCTGTAATGCTGCTGCTCCAGAACACCCTGGGTTTTTTTTTTTTTTTTTTGCAGCCTAAAATGCCTGTGCCACTAAGCGCTCCTAAAAGCCTTTGTGTGCATGGACACATAGAATAACATAGAGAGGCATGTTTAAGCTGTAAAAAAAAAAAAAAAAAAAAAAAAAAATGGCCTGATACTCACTACTAAAAGCGACAGGGAAAAATGCCCTGTGCGCATGAGGCCTAAAAATGATAAATTCTGGATATGGATATTTGTACAGGTTGGGCCAATGTAACTATGCACATACCATACCTATAGGTTCCTTTTGGAAGCTGGAAATCACTGTAATAGACACTGTTTCTCCCGTGATCTCCAATAGCTTCCGAGGTCACGTGACATGCAGCTGCCCTACTGCGCACTGAACACAGAAGGTCAGTCGCTCGGTATAGATGCCATTAAGAGAACGCTTTAATAAAACATATTAATGCATGCAAAGCATTCCCTGATTAGACAAGGTAGTGATCGTGGCATTGCAGCCCCAACTCTCCATCTCATCCAATCACAGAACGCTTTCAATTCATTAATGCACAGTGTTCCCTGGATGGCATCTATGCCAAGCATGCAATGTCCTGTATTTGCAGTGCAGCCACTTGGCAAAGTACCTTGAGGCTAGTGGAGATGACAATACTAGCATTCGGGACAAGGAATGGGCAGAAGGGTCGGCTGCCCTCGGTGCAGTGTGTATTGTAGGGATGGGGGCGCTGCAAGTTCCTTCTACTACAATACTGAAAGGAGTAGTGACAGGGGCATCGCTACTAATGTCAGCCCGGTGCTGGAAGTGGCAAGGACAGGAGGAGAGCCGGGGGAAGGTACAGGCTGTGCTTTCTCTCTCCTCCTCCTCCACATAAGCTCGTACATAATGAAGGGGGGGCGGGTACAATTTGGCATCTCGTCCCGGCGCTGCTAGCGGTGTCTACTTCCCAGGGGCCAGCTATGGTATATGCATAGTCACATTGGTCCAAGCTGGAGCAATGTAGCTATGTAACAATATCCATACCTGGAATTCATCTTTAAATTTACATGTTAAAATATAGCATTTTATACTATGTTAAGTGCTCTTATACTATAATGTTACACAGCCCCATGCCTCAAATTCCAGGTTAAAAAACATGCATTGCAAAAAATTATTCAATGTGTTTTCCCAAACAACTTATGTGCATTCATACATCTGCCTTGAGATCAGCCTCTGATAATCCTCTGAACAGCAGAACCCAGTCTGAGAGAAGAAAACATTCTGAACCAGTTGGGGCTCCATTGCTTTGCACAGTGCTGTCAATCTAACGCCCTGATCTCCTAATGTGAGGACAGAATAGACCTCTATCTGCTGGTGCTTTATTGTACAAATACAGACCTGGGTTGTGTTGTGGACGAGGGTGCCTTGGTTATTGGTTAGACTTGCAGTGTAGGCTGTAGGGAGGTCCAGGATGTGATTGTTCTGTCTGGCAGGGATGTCCAAATCACAAAGCTGGATGAATAAAATTACAAATCCCTTGGTGTTATAACAGTGCGCATATACTGTATATGCATTTCAAATATTTAATACGTTTTTTCCTGGAAATGCTCTTCTGGTCTGTGAGCATGTGTCCTTGGCATCAGTTTGATTTCTAAGATCATTCAAAATTCATTGACCTGTGTATTTGGACCTGCAGACTTCCTTTTGACCATATACTTCTATGGGAATGCAAAACTCGTGAACCTATGCTTACCCATACAGGGCAAAGTAACAACATCCCATAATCACATTTTCTTTGCTGTCATGCCACTCTGTTCAGCTGTCGGGAGCATCAAAAGCCACCCTGTGTGGTCTACGAATTGCACAGGACTGTGGAGTAAAGCAGCCCATAGTAATTTTTTTTCGTTCAACCACTTGTTTGAACTAAAATATTTTTGTCAGCCCCCCCCATCCACTTATTCAAATCCTCCTTGCTGAGCCTTTGTATTCTGACAGTGGAGAGATCAAGTAGGGAAAATCCATCAGGGTGGTTGTACAGAAGTCAATTGGTAGATCAACTTCCATACAACCTCCTGCCCATATGTGGATCAAAATAAGGCCAGTCCTTGCTGAACCAGCCAAATATGGCCATCTTTAAAGCGGAGTTCCACTCAAAAGTGGAACTTCTGCTTTAAAGGAAGGTGACCCCCTGACAAGCTACAATTGGCATGTCATTTTTTGGGGGGGGGGGGGGGGCGCACCGGGGACCCTTCCCCGGTCCACTTCCTCTCCTAGCTCCGCGGAGCCGGAAGGAAGTTCACCTTCCTGCCCTCCCTCTTGGTGATCTTCTGGGACATGTCACAGATCCCAGAAGACACGCCGGCCATTCACAAGGCGTAGTGCGACTCCCACATGTGCAGTGCTTTGTCTTCAAAGCCGGGCGCCCACAGTTGTGATGCCGGTACCGCCGTGGGGAGGGGGAGAAGAGCGAGCCCTCGGGCGACCACATCACAGGAGCCTGGGACAGGTGAGTGTCCGATTGTTGTCTTTTAACTGGGTGGAACTCCGCTTTAAGTTACATACTGCTCCCTACTTGAAAGCTGTTGTGGGATAAATTCTTCTGACATTCAAGGCTTTGATGTCAAAGCGCCCCCACCACAAGCTTAGATGGATGAATCTTGCACATCCATGTTCTGAATATAGAAATGACAGCCACTATTTTCCAGCCCTAGAGTTGCCACCTTTTTTGGTTCAAGGACAATCAATAGGATGAAATATGGCAATAATGTTTCAAGCATTTACCCCTTGCAGTGCAAGAATAGGGAAACATTGCAAGGTTACATTTAAAAGAAAAAAAAAAAGAGACAGACCTAAGTAATGGCAAAGATCATTTTTTTTTTCCCCTGTATATAAGGGTTATACGGGTGCGATAGCTGAACTGGTATAACTCGTTTATCATCCCTCCTTCCTTGTCCAAAAAGAATACAGATCAAGTAGGACAAGCACCTATAGAGAAGTCTAAGAAGTTTCACCCCTTATCACATCATGCCTCAGGCCTCTTTCACACTTGTGCGACTTGTCCTGCGACTTGGGACTGCAAAGTCGCAGGACAAGTCGTTCCCCCATTATTTCCAATGAGTACCTTTTTATATCTGTACGACATTAAGTCGTGCCGACTTCAAAGTAGTCTCTGCATTACTATGGCCCAACTTTGATGCAACTTGAGGTCCTTAGACTTCAATGTTAAACCCTCAAAGTCGCATGCAAATCGCACCTGAATAATATAGATGCAATTTCTGTACTATTTCTGTACGACTTTGTAATATGTTTCCATTGTGCCAAAGTTGCAACATAGTCTGACCAAAGTCGTACTGATCCAAAATCGCGGTAAAAGTATTATTACTACATCTGGAGTGCAATTGGTGGATAGAGGAGATATTCTACTGGCCTTTGTAACCTTTCATAGGAAGCTGTACTCACCGATAGCTTCTTATGATGAGGGGGAACTGTGGGAAATCCTAGAGGCACTTCATCTGCCTATACTCCCGGAAGATCAAAAAAAGATCTTGGATTCTCCACTTAGGGAAGAGGAAGTTATTGCTGCAGTTTGATCCTTTCCTAGTGGCAAGGCTCCTGGACCAGACGGCATACCAGCTGAATGGTACCAGAGATATTTGCAAACCATTGCCCCTAGATTAGTGCAACTGTATGAGGGGAGCCATCAGAGGGGGTGTCTTCCCCCTTCCGTTTATGAAGCCCACATAGTGTTACTGGCTAAACAGGACAAGGACCTGCTGCAATGTGCATCATGTAGACCTATAAGAAGGCTACAGATATCAATCTGCATAGGATCTTTACGCATTTACAATTTGGGCCAGATATGTCCAGTGGAGGGATTTTGGTCTTTCTCGATTTAGAGAAGGCCTTTGATTCCGTTGACTGGAGATGCTTGAGCTGTTCGGTTTTGGCCATTATTTCAGGAAATGGATCGATCTGCTTTATAAAACCCCAACCACTGCTATCAAATTAAATGGGATGTTATCCAAACTATTTACTATTGGTAGGGATACGCGTCAGGGCTGCCCCTTGTCACTGGGACATTGAGCCTTTGGCAGCAACTTTGAGAACATTGGTCGAAGTACAAGGGATAGTGGTGGGTAACCTGACTGAAAAGACAGCACTATATGCAGATGATATGGTACTTTTTTTTTAAGAGACTCAGATACATCTTTGATGGCTGCGTTGGGTGTTCTGAATAAATTTCACCATTTATTCAGGGCTCAGTCAATTGGGGTAAATCCCAAATTATTTAGTTAAAAACACCAAACCCATTATGTAGGATTCCGTTTGGTTGCCCCTTGCAACAGCTAGGCAAGACTAAATATTTGGGTCTGTATATCTCTAATGTCGTAGCTGACTTTATAGCGTTGAATGTTTCTCCGTTCTTAACACAGCTTAAAAGTAGGCTACAGGCATGGCAAAAGTTGCCCATATCACTCGTAGGCAGAGTGAACCTATTATAGATGAAGGTCCTACCATTGTTTTTGTGATTAGGAAATCACCAGTTTGGATTCCGAGGCATATTTAAAAATATTGATCAGTTGGTGACGTCTTTTCTGTGGCAGGGCCGACACCCAAGGACTAAAGCTTTGTTGCATCTACTGCTACGTGGGGAAAAATGTTTCCCACCCAGTCACATTGTCTATGCGAGTAATTGGTCAGGTATGGGCTACAATTGACAAGGCAGAGGTCGATACAGCGGTTTCCCCCTATACACCCCTGTGGGGAAATTCCAATTTGCTCCAGTTTGTGTAGTACCAGGATCCAATTATTTGGATAAAATATGGTATCAAGATAATAAGAGAGATAGTGGAGGACGGAAGGTTATTGTCATTTGAAACTCTGAAGGTGAAGTTTAAATTACCCAATACCCACCTGTTCTGTTACCTCCAACTTAGACATGTATATGAGACACAATTTGGAAGAGATCCAGACAAGTGATATAGAATCCCTGCTTAGACAGGATGATTTAAATAAAGCCATATCCATGATTTATAAACCAATCAGTACTGATGGAGATGAACTTTTAGCAGGTTGTACAGCTGGGTGGGAGGTAGTTTACCCTCAGATGGAGGGGGGTGACTAGTAAAATTGATATCCCAAAAATTTTCCCAGACTGGTGTCGGTTAGGGAATATCTTATACAATTTAAATGTCTACATCAAATCTACTTTAGACCAGCTAAATTGGCTAGGATATTTCCTACACAATCATCCTGTTGGTGGTGGTGTAACTTTCCGGATGCAAATTTTTCACTTTTTTTGGAACTGTAAGTTTATACAAGAATTCTGGAGAGGGGCTATGGAGTGCATAAGGGAAATCAGAGGCATGCATGTTCAAGACTCGGTGGAAGTGTGTCTTTTGGGACTGGTTGATGCATTAGATTCAAGGAGTGCGATTCGTACATTGTTGACAATTCTACTCTTCTACGCCAAAAAAACGATTGTGCTTTCCTGGAAAGAAAGTACACCCCCGAGTGTCCTGACGTAGAAGGCGATTGTGAACAAGGCCATCCCCATGTACAGGGCCACGTATGCTAGTAGGGGTACACTATTTAAGTTTGATAAGGTGTGGGGGAGCTGGGTAAATAGTATATGTACGGTCTCAGACTGACAACAGTTGTTGCCTATAAATTCAATAAATATGGCAACTCAGGATTGGGTGGGGTTGGATGATTATGTGGATAAATACAGTAAGAGGTGAAAAAAAGAGAAGAGGCTGGACTAAATAAATATAGGTGTTATGGGTGAAGTGTGGGGGGAAGGGGTTTCGGGGGGGGGGTTCTCCTTCCTGAGGTATGGTGGGTGTGGGAGGTGGAGCCATAAAATGCTAGAGCTATTTTCTGTGTTAAGATGTTAATTGTATGATGGATGTAAGATATATTGTTGCGTTTTTTGTTTTGTCGGGAAAAGGAAAAAAGCTTTAATAAAGATAAACTTTAAAAAAAAAAGGTAAAATCGCGTTGCATAAGTGTGAAAGGGGTCTTAGGGTCTGCCCAGTCTCTAGTACCAGGCTTGTGTGCGCTGTTCTGTCATTGGCTGTTGAAAGGGTGATCCTCAGGCTGTACAGAGCAGGTGAAAAGGGTCAGCAATGCATTCTGGCGTGCAGACCAGGAACACTGCTGCTTTTGGATTGTCCTCTGCTGTTAAAATTTAAATTGAAAAGATAAAAATGGAAAGCGGCCAAGGGTGTTTGGAGGGTCTGCAGATACGAGGGTAAATGACTGATCAGTTCCTGTATGTAGTAAGATATTTCTCTGGGAAACACAATGAACTCTGTATAGAACATTCCCTTGATATTTTGCTGGGTGACTACATGTCTGGTATCTGACATTAGACAGGAATGCAGCAATTCCAATGAGGGCTGCTTTTGAGATAATTCACTCAGGCTAACCTAGTTGTGGACAGAAGCTGCAAATTGTATTAAAGAGGAACTGCAGTCTGCTCCACATAATTTTTAATAAAAACATATTTTCCTTTCTGAAGCTTCCCTCCAACCACTTTGCATATTTTATATATACTGTGATTCTGTACTTTCTAAATATGCTGCAGAAATCTCCCTCCACTATGTCTGGCTGCAGCCATTTTAACTGTGGGCAGCTGAAGCTGCTGCCTGTTCGCTTCCTGGATTTACACAGGCACACCTCTAGCTCTGCAGCCCCGCAGCTTTCATTGGCCTTCTTATGACTCCTCCCCCTGTGCATGATGTCATAAGCCTAGGCTAATAACCAGACAAGAAAGAGGAAGTAGGCTATATAAGGTATTTACTGGCAGAAAAAAAATGTTTTACTATCCAAAGTTAAAACAACAGGGGCAGAAGATTTAAGGCCCCTTTCACACAGGCTTGTTCGTTTTGTGGACTCAGCTCTGCTCAGCAGGGATCGATCCGCTGATCCCCGCTGAGCAGGCAAATGACAGGTCCGTCTCCGCTCACTGTGCGGAGACAAATCTGTTAGAGCCCCTCTGACCTCTATGGAAATCAGATGAAAACAAATCCACCTATCCTTTTTTTTTCATTCGATCCGCTCCGATCCAATTCTACAGAGGGATGGAAAATAGGGTTTCCATCCGTCTAGATTTAACAGACAGGATCAGATTGAAGATCAGCGAATGTTAGCGGACATGTCACCGCTGACATTTGCCGCTCCATAGGGCTGCATGGAGTGTCCGTTCAGGTCCGCCTGAAAAACTGACAGGCGGACCTGAACGGAACACCCGTGTGAAAGGGGTCTAATACATGGAAATTTGAAAAAAATAACTGAAAGTCCGCTTTAAGTAAGTTTCATTACAAGTCTGTTCTCATTTCTGTTCTGGCCATTAATAATATGGTACATATTAATATAGATAGATTGTCAGGGGTTAGCTCAATGGGGATCGCCTTCCCCGGAAAAAGGTAGTCCAAACAAAGTTTTCTTAAAATCTGACTTGTAACCAATTTTATTTAAAAGCTTGCATGAAAAATCAAACAAACAAAACATAAAATAAATCCTTGCCATCCAGGCTCTTACTAAACATTTCCAGTTTCCTACCTCACAGGTGAAGGGCTTCTCCAAGTCGCCCACAAAACAAAGATAATGCAAACATTTCCTTTCTCTCACAAAGCAAACTTCAGATCAGCAGCTCTCTCAGGTTTTGACTTCCTGAGTCCCAGGCCAAGAGCAATTCTTTGCTCCAGTCCTGCTTTATCTATACCACCTGTTGGTGGACACAAGTGGACCGCAAAATCTGGTCAAGAACCAACCATGCCAAGGTGGCAGGTAAAACACAGACCATAGACCATATTCCACCTTAGTTTTCTGCAAATCAACGCATGCGAGGTGAAACCTAATGCCCTTCGATCACCCCGCCTTTCCTAATAAACAAGAAGAATACCGCTTTATCCAACGCTATCTCCTTAAATAAACAAACTGTCAATATGTGATAGCTGCAAACCATAATATTGTGTTCTCACAACTGAAAAGATACAAAAAAACACTAAGTGATGGTTGCGCTTATCAAAAAAGTAGCAAATCCTAAATGAAAAACTTCAGTGCAAAATAATTTAAAGGTACAACAAATAAAGTTCATAATGAAAATTAATTGAACAAGGTGCTCATTTAGTCGATCCTCTACAGCCTTCACCCTAGAGGATCAACTAAAGGAGCACCCTGTTTAATTTATTTTCATTATGAACTTTATTTGTTGCATTTTTGTATTAAATTGCACAGAAGTTTTTCATTTAGGATTCACCTTCCATAATGTCACACACTATCACACTATATATATATATATATTAAATTATGTTTTTACGTTGTTTATTTCAAGTATTAC
>BLSH010448438.1:1128087-1143061 GCA_018402905.1 Glandirana rugosa | reverse complement strand
CATTTAGGATTCACCTTCCATAATGTCACACTATATATATATATATATATATATATATATATATATATATATATATATATATATATATATATATATATATATAGCCAGGGCTGGCCCAAGACATTGTGCAGCCTGGGTTCAAGAATATGATACCCCCCCCGTCCACCCCAAAATAAGAAAAAAAAATCACACCCACCCAATGTAGATTGTAGATCATGAGAGAGAAAAGGGGGGTGGGTGAGTGAGAAAGTGAGAGACAGAGGGGGTGCTGAGAGAGAGAGGTGGAGTGTGAGTGAGGGGGTGAGAGGTGGGGGCTGAGATAGATGGCCCAGGCCGCACTGTTCTTGGAGCAGAGAGGAGGTTGCTCCTGCTTGCTTCTTCGGTGGTCAGGGAGGGGGTGGAGCTCTACTCCTCCCCGTGCTCTCACATCTAACTGCGCTCCTCACTGGCCACCTTCCCTGAATCTCCGCCTGTTTGCTGCCACACTCCCGCTGCCGCCGAACTCTGCATAAAAATGCTCAAGGGACAGTTTGTTAGGCACTCTGCTTTCCCTCTCAAAATTCTGCCTGGGTCCATTGGACACAGTAGGACCCATGGTAGGGCCGGCCCTCTGTCGCACCCTCCTAGATAGGTGCTAGGATTAGTTAGATTTAGTGCTAACTTGCTGTGTTCAGTGGAGCTGTGTTTTGGTTTTCTCTCACTGTAGTCAGTGCAGATAATTAATTAAACCTCCAATCCCAGAAGACACCATTTGTAGGGAAATGCATTAAGTGGAGTGTGTGTGAGACGTCATCATGTGCCGGTGGGTCAGGAGACACTGCAGACGCCATGTTTTTACAATTGCTGCTTTTTGGCACTGTCTAAATAGAAGTGTAGAAACCTTTTATTAATAAAGACATCTTGGCTATATTGCACTATGAGGTGCTTCCTTTCCCTCTGCTTATATCTCATATATGCCTTTGCGGAGAGTGGTTTTCTGATGCCAAAAGGGCTGGTGGTTGTAGTCTATTGATGAAGCATACCATTGAGAATATGTTGCGAGTGGGAGCACCTTACCTGAAGATGGAGTCTGTGCACTCTTGATGTGATCTCTGTAATTCAAGATCATTTCCTTTTGGTAAGTTCCCCGTCCCCTTTTTTTCCTTTAAAGGAGCACTTTTGAGCACTGAAGCCCTGGTACACAAAACGCTTTCAACACCAACTGCACATGTACTTTGTATTATATTAGATTTTATCTGTGGTGGATTTTATTTCACTGAGTCACTGCACTTTTTATATATATTTTTGGACTTTTATTTCTTTATTACTCATTTGCACATTATATATATTTTGACATTTGCTTATTTGCACAACCTTTAAGAAGTCATTTTGCTTTATTCCACTTAATTATGAATTCAGTTATTTAAAGGCACAGTGCATCTTTTTTTAGTTTTAGATCATTGGGTCAGTTCGGTGTTATCAGTTGCTACCATTCTGATAGCTCCCTGCTTTCTAGTAAGTTGTAGAACTCTCGAACATAGGTGTGGAGCTAAGCATATGGCAGTATGAATATTTCTGCAGCCCTGAGCAATCCCATTGAGCAGGACCCTGAAGGCAGTTGGGTAACTGCATAAATACTCTTGAGAGACTGAGCTGCTGGGTCTTTAACTGCAGAGGATCAGTCCAGCCTGGAGGGCTGTCATGTGCTTGCTGTTTGTGAGGCCTCAGGTGGGCGACCCAAGGTCCTGGATGCTGAATCTACAGAGAGCTGACTGAGAGGCTGTCTTCTGAAGATCTGGTCTGGTATCACTGGAGAAAGGTGTCACTTGGAAGTCAGAGGAAGGCAACCAACTGTCCCTGAACATTTTGTGAGTACAGACTGTTGTGAGAGATCTTAGAAATGGTTGGGCTGTTGCCACCCCTCAGTCTATCTGATTCCTTGTGAAGGGACTCTACTCTTGTGGCTATAAAGAAAGGAGTTTGCATTTCACTGTTTCCACTACAAAGCCTAGTCCACAGTTTGCTATAAGCAAGAACGTCTGCTTAATTTTTTTATATAGGAGTTCACTGTCCTCAACCTGTACATAGATCTTTTTTTGGAGTATTCCACTCAGTTCCCTCAACCCTATCCGTATTCTCCTAAAAATAACAACATCCAAGGCTGGTTATTGAGGAAAGGTGTGGCTGAGATTGTGTGCCTGGCTGCAGAGCAATCCACTGGGAAAGAACCTGGGCAAATTTTCTGCAGCTCTTACAGGAGTAAGATATATATTATCAACCTAGGGTGTGAAATATAGGCATGCCACGTTTTTTATTTTTTTATTTATTTTTTTAAATTTATTATCTACACCTTATTTATCATGCTAATGTGCTTTGCCCTGCAGTTACAATCGTTTTAAGCAGAGGTTCTCTGAGACCAGAAAAATATTCCAAGGGTTCCTTTTGGGGTACAAAGGTTGAGAGGTTGTAGTAAAGGATGGGCCAAGCCCAAATTTTGAAGGGAACATAGCAATTTATATATAACTTTAGTTCCCTATTTCTTTGGATCATTTTATCACATGGTTTTCATTTAAAGCAAGTCCTATCTAAAGCTGGCTTTACATTGTGTTTAATTCCTAATTAGCCAAAATTTGGTCAGCAAGTAGCCCTGTTGGCAATCTCCTGGCCAAAAAATGTAAGAGCTGGGTGGAGTAGTGGCTGTACACAATCGGATGCAACCAGATGTGAAAACAAGAAAGCCACAGTGGGAGGTTCATTCATCCATGCTCTCCGGAGTGGTTTGTAAGATTGTTGGCAGAATGGAACAAATCTATAGGTCTATGGCCAACTTTACCTGGCTGATCACGATGTCCTCTAAAAAGTTGGGCAACTGCTCGTTGGGATGAGGGGGTCTGCAGATATTTTTGTTGCTGGTGATTTAGGCTGGGTTTACACCATTGCTAATTGGATGTGGCTTACACCGCATCCAATTCGCAGAACATTTGAAAACATGTTGTTGTCAATGGATCTGGTTCACGTATGTGCGTTGCATCTGCATCGGCAGTGCAGTGCGAATTGCAGGCACATAACCTTCAATGGGACTGCATCTGATTTGCAGAGGTGTTCCGTTCTGAACACAAATTCTCTCTCCCTCCTCACTACACCTCCCCCCTTCTCCCAGGTTAGCTGAACCTCAGCTACAACGGAGTGGAACCGCTGAATGAAGCAATTTTCTCTTCCAACAGAGAAGGGAGCTTCAATTCGCACTGCACTTGGGTGAACCCAGACTAACTGATCAGCTCCAGTATGTGGTAAGAATTTTTTCTGGAAGACTTTTGACAACTGTATAGATATTATATCAAAACAGGATAAACATGACATAGTATCTCTTGAAATGGTGTATGTGAAAGCACCACTTCCTTGTGTTACATAATGAAGAATACCTTCACGCCCATTATATTCACTTTCAAACAAGTCCAAGAGATTAGCCAGGGGCAACAATGACATTACAGCACCAGTAGAAATGGTTTAATTGACTGAGCATTCAGACAGTGATTATTCATTTTGTGAACTTCAGCCAAAATCTTTCTTTTTCTTTCCCGTTTTGTACAAAGTGGGGGAAGGGTTAAAAGCTCTGTCAGGTGTTTATTCTTGTCTGTCTCAACTGCAGAGATATAAGTTGGATACACACGGTCTGAAAATCTGGCAGACTTTAGATCTGCGTGTAGAGCAGTCTGTCTAAGCTAGTCTAACGACCAGCTTTTGTCGAAAGGACATGCTGGAAACCAGCATTCAATCGGGGTTTGCAGCCAATGGCTGCGAGCACTGATCAGTGAATTCTGGCGGGGGCAGGAGAGCCTCTCCGCAGTCAGAGTTCAATAGAACAGCAGGGGAGATTGTTGCACCAACATCACCTGTGTTTGGATGGTGATCTGTCCATGTGTACCCAGCTTTAGCATCATTCTGGTTTGTCACCAGGACAAGGAAGTAATAGTAAATCTCTCCAAAGGAAGTCAGTTTTTCCTGGAGCTATATTTATAAATAAATCTGATAGAGATAAATAGCTTTGTCTATATTTGGGTACACACTGACAGTTTCTTTTTTTTTTTTTTTCCTTCAACCAGTGGGTTGAACAAAAAAAAACAGGCAGACCACTGCACCAACACAAGCGATATTGGTGCTGTGATTTTTTTTTCCCTACTGTTTTATTCAATTCTGACAGCAGGGTCAATCCCGACCCGTGCTGTGTATGTCCATTGACGCACACAGCGTGGCTTGGGCCCACCATTGCTGTCTTCTCACTGGCTGTGATTTACAGCAGCAAGAGCCAATGACTCCAACTACTTCCCCCATGTCCTGTGAAGAGAGCCGCTGCTCTCAGACACAGCAAGGGTTTGGGATCAGACTCCGGCAAGTATAAGGGGCGCGCTGCACAGAGGTGTTTTACCTTAATGCAGACAGTGCATTTGGGTAAAAAATAACTTGTGCCTTTAGAACCACTTTCAGTTTAGGTTAATTTCCTCCAACATTTCCACCAGTGTTAAAATATTTGGGTATCATAGATAGTTGAAATGTAGAATGAATTCCTATGTTGTAAAGTTACATAATGTTTACATCATTTTCCAACATTGATATAGTGCAGAACCACATCCATAAATATACAATATAGAGGGTGGCAATTCTAAACAAGTGACAAACAATGAGTACTAATTATATGTATGACTTTAAATGTGCCATACCTTAGCCTGGAAAATATCTGCAGTTATACATGTGTAATCCAACCCCTACTTCTTTACCTTTGACTCAGGACGATTAAGGTTTCCTGGTTATGATTTGGAAGAATTGAGTAATGCATGAGGGAGGAAACGAACTATAAAATATAACAGAACTGAATTAAGCGTCCATTCACAATGGTGCAACTTGTCATGCGATTTGAAAGTTTTGCATGACAAGTTACACCCTATTTGTGCCTATGGAACCGTTCTAAACTGGTGCGACTCTGACTTGCATCAATTTAAAAAAGGTTCCTACACTGTTTTTGACAATTTCACGTCCGACTTGCATAGACATCTGTGCATGAAGTCGCACAGATGTCAGCAAGCCACACATGAAATCGCACTGACCAGCGGCTTTGAAATCGCACTCAAGTAGCTCGATTTCAAAACCGCATTCAGTCTGAATGGGGTGTTAAGCACAGAGAAAAAAGAGAAAGTTATCTGGACATGTTGCAAATTTAACTTGGCTTGCAGAGTTTGATAGATTGCACAGACTATCGGACACATCCATTAAGGTCAATGGGAGCACGCTGCAACCACGAGCCAAACGCTTGGCTCTGGCTGCAGAGCAGTATTTTAATACAAAATCCCACTTGAGATTAAAAAAAATAATACATTCAGGAGGATTGACGATTGCCCCTTAAACATCTGCCATCTACTACTCTAACACTCTGAAAAGTTATCCATTGGAGATCCTCTTGTCTGAAAGATTACCTGTGCATACAAAACCCTTTTTACAGAAACTTTTATCGCACCACAGTGTTCGTTGCTAGGGAAGAGCATCATAGTACTGAGACAACATTGAAAAAAAGATTTTCTTGGAACTATTGATGAACCATGCATGAAACTAAACCTCAAAGGTTGGGTATTCCGAAATCCCCTTCTAAAAACGTTATTTGCACCAAGAGAGGTTTTGTTTGTTGCCCCCATATACCCCCCCGAGATGACCCCAGAGCAATAGCTGATGGTATGGAGCATATATGAGTAGAGAATGAAGCAAGAGGAAGGAGCAGGAGACCGAGGACCCCTAGTGGTGGAACTGATCCCTTACCACACAAAGATACCTTTATGTGCTTCTGTTTAGCACACTCCAGGTGAGAGGCTTGAGCACCTAGAAGTGATATCACAGATGAAAAGTCACCATATTATATGCCCTGCTAACATCACTTAAGCACCTATAAAGAAAGGAACAAGATATTTTTTAAGAAGAAAGTCACAGCCCGAAGGATCGGTTTTATGCATGCTCTTATAGACTATTAATACAGAAGTTTTACCCCCCCGTTTTATATCTGGACTTGCTAAATGTTTTATATATATATGATCTGATGTTGCACAGCTTTGGTTGATTGATGTGGTATATGTTGGTCCAGCCTTGAGACGTATAACGATATACCATTAAGCAGTATTTATTTATATATATTTTATTATCATTTTTACTACACTTAGATCTTATATCAGGATTTTACGCTTGTTATGCTTTTACTGCTATGGAATTTTAAATGATATACAAGTGTTAGCGCTCCACCCCTTTTACCTGTGTTTACATCTACCACATAATTTCATTGCTGGTTTAATTAGAACATACTCCTCAGACCACAAGAAATGTTGGTTTATAAATATGTCTTTGTCGCAGTTGCCACTAAGCCCCACCATCCAGCCCTACCAGTGCTATTCTATAGTATAGAAGACTGCACCGCCTCTTTAAACATTGATAGAAGGTGTATGAAACGTTCTTCCTCCTTCAGGAGGGAGGAATGGCCAATTACATTTTACATAGAGCCTGTCCTATTTTCTTTTTAATTTCCCAATAAGTATTTTAAGGTTACAGCTAGAGTGACCCGATGAGTGTTGTCAAAGTCTGCAGTATAAGTATTTTGATGTCAAAATGATGAAGGTGACGTGGCAGTCAATATGTCGGTGTCATAATGAGCACTATGATGGTTAAAATACTTCCTAAGTCAATATTGTAAGGAAGTATTGGTATGTCAATGTAAGGTTTGTGATGTCAGAGCTAGTGCTATCTTGTTACTGACATGACCTCATTGTCTGTCCTATATTGTTACTCTCAATACCGTCCGATACCCCTGTGTATTCTGGGAAGTGTGATCCTCAATGTCATTCGATTTACCTTTCTGCTGCACATCAGCAGCACATGCATTTTTCTCATGAAAGGTGCATAAAGTACAGTAGAGATGCCACAATCTTTCTAATCTGCTAATCTAATAATGTGATAATGCATAAAGTATCTCTCAAAAGTGAGTACAACCCTGACATTTTTGTAAATATTTTATTCTATCTTTTCATGTGGCAACACTGAAGAAATGACACTTGGCTACAATGTGTACAGCTTGTATAACAGTGTAAATTTGCTGTCCCCTCAAAATAACTCAACACACAGTCATTAATGTCTAAACCGCTGGCAATAAAAGTGAGTACACCCCTAAGTGAAAATGTCCAAATTAGGCCAAAAGTATCTATATTCGTGTGGCCACAATTATTTTCTAGCACTGCCTTAACCCTCTTGGGCATGGAGTTCAACAGAGCTTCACAGGTTGCCACTGGAGTCCTCTTCCACTCCTCCATGATGACATCATGGAGCTGGTGGATGTTAGAGACCTTGCACTCCTCCACCTTCCATTTGAGGATGCCCCACCGATGCTCAATAGGGTTCAGGTCTGGAGACATGCTTGTCCAGTCCAACACCTTTACCCTCAGCTTCTTTAGCAAGGCAGTGGACCACTTGGAGATGTGTTTGGGGTTGTTATCATGGAATACTGCCATGCGGCCCAGCCTCCGAAGGGAGGGAATTATGTTCTGCTTAAGTATGTCACAGTACATGTTGGCATTCCTGGTTCCCTCAATGACCTGTAGCACCCCAGTGCCAACAGCACTCATGTAGCCCCAGACCATGACACTCCCATCAACATCCTTGACTGTAGGCAAGACACACTTGTCTTTGTACTCCTCACCTGGTTGCTGCCACACACGATTGACACCATTTGAACAAAATAAGTTTATCTTCCTCTCATCAGACCACAGGACATGGTTCCAGTAATCCATGTCCTCTAGCCTGCTTGTCTTCAGCAAACTGTTTGCGGGCTTCCTTGTGCATCATCTTTAGAAGAGGCTTCCTTCTGGGACAACAGCCATGCAGACCAATTTGATGCATTGTGCGACATATGGTCTCAGCACTGACAGGCTGACCCCCCACCCCTTCAACCTCTGCAGCAATGCTGGCAGCACTCGTACATCTATTTCCCAAAGACAACCTCTGTATATGATGCTGAGCACATGCACTCAACTTCTTTGGTCAATCATGGTGAGGCCTGTTGTGAGTGGAACCTGTCCTCTTAAACAGCTGTATGGTCTTGGCCACCGTGCTGCAGCTCAGTTTCTGGGTCTTGACCGTCTTCTTACAGCCTTGGCTATCTTTATGTAGAGCAACAATTCTTTTTTTCAGATCCTCAGAGTAATTTGCCATGAGGTGCCATGTTGAACTTCCAATGACCAGTATGAGAGAGTGAGAGCGATAACACCAAATTTAACACTTAGGGGTGTACTCGCTTTTGTTACCAGCGGTTTAGACATTAATGGCTGTGTTGAGTAATTTTGAGGGGACAGCAAATTTACACAAGCTGTACACTCACTACTTTTACATTGTAGCAAAATGTCATTTCTTCAGTGTTGTCACATGAAAAGATATATATTTCCAAAAATGTGAGGGGTGTACTCATTTTTGTGAGGTACTGTATGGTGGCAGTTAAGGTGCTTATCACACAAAGGGGACACGGTTGAGGAGGAATAATTCTGGTTTCAAAGTTTGGGAATATCAGACTTCAAGGTCCCATGTGTTGTGTATAGCAGGTGAAGTGAAAGCAATTGGAGCCCTTCACTTCATTCAAAGGGGCAGTGTCTGGATCCAAAAGACTGACCTATACCAGTAGTCTCCAAATAGCGGCCTGTGGCCCTTGGGGCATTTTCCCTCCTACATGGCATTATTGCTCCCACTGACACCAATGATGGGGCACTATTCCTCCCACCGACACCAATGATGTAGCACTATTAATACCAATGATTGGGTACTATTTCTCCCACTGATACCAATAATGGGGCAGTATTAATAATGATGGGGCACTAGTCCTCCCACCGACGCCCACGATGGGGCACTAGTCCTCCCGCCGATGCCCACGATGGGGCACTAGTCCTCCCGCCGACGCCCACGATGGGGCACTAGTCCTCCCGCCGACGCCCACGATGGGGCACTAGTCCTCCCGCCGATGCCCACGATGGGGCACTAGTCCTTCCGCCGACGCCCACGATGGGGCACTAGTCCTCCCGCCAACGCCCACGATGGGGCACTAGTCCTCCCACCAATGCCCACGATGGGGCACTAGTCCTCCCACCGATGCCCACGATGGGGCACTAGTCCTCCCACCGATGCCCACGATGGGCCACTAGTCCTCCCACCGATGCCCACAATGGGCCACTAGTCCTCCCACCGATGCCCACGATGGGGCACTAGTCCTCCCACCGATGCCCACGATGGGGCACTAGTAATACCAATGATGGGGCACTAGTAATACCAGTAATGGGGCACTAGTAATACCAATGATGGGGCACTAGTAATACCAATGATGGGGCACTATTCCTCCTCCTTCTACTGACCACAGGTGCTATGTTATTTGTTTTACTTCCACTGGCCCCCAAGCCTGAGGCATTGTTTACACCCACTGATGTCAGACAATTTCTACTTCCTCTGGCCACAGTCTGCCGCCCTGAAGTCTCAAGGACTGTAATCTCTCACTTTATTTAGTATGTTTGGAGTCTTATGTTTTTATAGTGTGATCCTTTTTTGTTGCAGGTTTTAGGAGAGCCAATGCATTTAAGGGATCCGCATCTCCTTTATCAGGGCTACTTATTTATCAACATCAAATATGTCTATTTTTGACCCTGATGATGGGAATGAAGATCCCTAGAACCTTTTGAACATGTAAATTTTATTGAAGGCACCACCCCTTCTGACGAACTGTAGTACTGTACATGTTTTTTTTTTTTTTTTTTCCACTTCACCTTGAGGAAGCAAGGATGAAGACGACAGTTCCAGTGCATGCATGGTCAACAAGTCACCAATGGCGTCTCTCATATTTCTGTCCAAACAGGTTCTTTCGGGGTAAAAAGCCATATAGCATTTGGTACAAAAAAATAAAAATGAATACACAGACAGAAGGCAGCCATTAAAACTGCTTTAGATTGAGGTTTTCTTTTTTGACAAGTATGTCTCTTTTAAATTGGCCTTTAGACCCCTCTGAGCTTATCAGAAGCTGCAACCTAGAATTACTATCTAAGTTCATTGATTTCCTAATACAAGCACAGTACTAGTTTCCAAGGCCTTTCGCAGCAGCCACACAACTGTAATTATTCCCAGACTGAGAAACACATTGAGCACACAGTGGAGGAGGGTTAACCTTGGCTATGCTGGATCTCGCTACAATCCCACTTGCAGCCAACTTCTTCTCTCCCATACAAAAAAAAAAAAGCCAGAATGCGTAAAGATAAGCCTTGCAGGCAGTATGGCCAGCACTTGACAAAGCCCTTCTTTCTTCATAGCACACTGAGCACATTGCTTGTCTGATAAGAATTGTTCTGACGTTGTATTATTTCATGTTTGTAGCGCAATATCCCCAAGTGCTGACTCTGCAAATACATTCTGATTTCTTTCCAACAGTTGAGTGCTCTGTGCCAGCCAATAATTATCATGAAAATGGAACATGCTTGGATTATAATGTATGCAGGCGCTAAAGAAGACGCTTTAGAAAAAAAGTAAAAGCATATCTTTTTGGCATATTTGTTAAAGTTGCTTTATGTATATCAGCCTAAATTTTCTATGAGTAGTTCTAATGGAAGCCTGGATTCTCAACATTCCTAGTTGGGAAAGACATGCAAAGGACACACCCCTGCCAATTACCAGTTATGTGGACCATAAAGAATTATTTTGCAATTCATTATATAAACCCACTGATGCTCTTTATTTAACACTACTTTGACTTTATATTACACTAGAAAATAAAAAATTGAGTTTCGATCAAAAATTAGTGCAATATACGGTAACACTTTTCTTAATTTAAAAGCATCAATTCATAAGACCTGAAAGAGGAATAAGGGGGATTTGGTTCCAAAACAAGAGAAGACCCTCCAAATAAGAAACAGTTTGGAGCTGTGATGTAAGTAAAGCTGTGTATAATTTTGGAGAGAGGCAACATATCCTGCTGTAACTATTCTTTACACATCCTTGGCGTTTTCTGTTTCAAAATGTGGACAACGAAAAGCCTGTGGGTAAAGCTTCCACAGTGCGTGTGTGTTTTTTTTTGTTTTTTTAATACTCCATTTTTAGTGTATTTATTTTGGGTACTTTATATAGCGCCGTCAATTTACGCAGCGCTTTACATATATATTGTACATTCACATCATACATACACATACTAGGGCCAATTTAGACAGGATCTAATTAACCCACCAGCATGTCTTTGGAGTGTGGGAGGAAACCCACGCAGGCACAGGGAGAACATGCAAACTTCAGGCAGGTTGTGTCGTGGTTGGGATTCGAACCAGCGGCCCTTTTTGCTGCTAGACGAAAGTGCTACCCATTACACCACTTTGCCCAGTGAGTATGAGGCATACATCACAGAAACAAAGGTAGTCAGTGTTTCTGTTTTAAAAAGTGGATGCTATAAAGTCTGTGGATAAAGCTTTACGCAAACCTAACGGCAAAACTTCCTTTTTTTTTTTTTTTTTTTTTTTTTTTTAGTTTTGGACAGACTGGAGAGGGATTAGAGTCCCTGTCAGTTTTCTTGCTGTTTTTGCCCCATTAAGGAGATTCCCCCTCTCTATTTGTCCTATTTACCATTTTTATTGAAAGTGAAAGTAAAAAGAAAACCCCAATTTTTGGTTTGTCCCCAGAAAAGTAATATATGGGAAATCTTCCAATGGGGACACTAGTTCTGGTGAGCTGGGGGTCCCCAAAAAATTCCTTTTAAATTGCAGAGATATCCTCTCACTTCCTACTTGGCTATAGGACAGGAAGTGAAGGGAAATCTCCTCCGTAATGGGACAGAGATGGCGAAAAAAAACAATCTGACAGCGGTTATAACCCTTCCTTACTCTATCCAAATTGAAAAAAAAAAAGTTTTGCCCATAGTTCTACTTTAACTAGAGTGAAGTTTTTTTGTGGACAAACTGGGGAAGGGTTAGACCTTCCATGGGATCTTTAAAAGTGATATTTTAATTTTGTTGGCTCTAAAATGAGTCTCTCAACAGCGGCACAGGCAATTATAGAAGAAAAAAAGTGTGTGTGTGTGTGTGTGTGTGTGTGTGTGTGTGTTTATATATATATATATATATATATATATATATATATATATATATATATATATATATATATATATATATAATATACACACTTTTTTAATCAGAGTATAGCATAAAATCAATGAAACTCCTGGGATATTGATCTGGTCAGTTAGGTAGCAGAGGGGGTTGTTAATCTGTTTTAGCTGCTTTTGGTGCAAATGAAATTAACAGGTTCACTAGATGGGCAACAATGAGACAACCTTCAAAACAGGAACGGTTTTACAGGTGGAGGCAACTGACATTTTTTTTTTCCCTACTCCTCTTTTCTGACTGATTTTTACTAGTTTTGCATTTGGCTAGGGTCAGTGTCACTACTGGTAGCGTGAGGCGATACGTGGACCCTATAGAGGTTGCACAGGCAGTCCAACTCTTCCAGGATGGCACATTAATACATTTCATTGCCAGAAGGTTTGCTGTGTCCCAACACAGTCTCAAGAGCATGGAGGAGATTCCAGGAGATAGGCAGTTACTCTAGGAGACACTAAAAAACAAAACAGAAGGGAGGCGCACACACCTAGTGCATTACCATATAAATTTATTGGAAATGTAAAAAAGTTAAAAATGAATACTCACAAAATCATAAAACCAAAACGAGATGATACAAATATGTAGATGAAAGAGCACAAGATGGGGTAGCAGCTGACGCGTTTTGGGGGCGCGCCCCTTCCTCCGAGCTGTTACTCCAGGAGAGCTAGACAGGGCCGTAGAAGGTCCTTAACCCATCAGCAGGACCAGTATCTGCTCCTTTGTGCAAGGAGGAACAGGAAGAGCCCTACAAAATGACCTCCAGCAGGCCACTGGTGTGAATGTCTCTGACCAAACAATCAGAAACAGACTTCATGAGGGTTGCCTGTGCTCTTTGTGGGCCCTGTGCTCACTGCCCGGCACCGTGGAGCTCGATTGACATTTGCCATTGAACACCAGAATTGGCAGGTCTGCCACTGGCCCCCTGTGCTTTTCGCAGATGAAAGCAGGTTCACCCTGAGCACATGTGACAGACGTGAAGGGGTCTGGAGAAGCCGTGTAGAACGTTATGCTGCCTGTAACCTCGTTCAGCATGACCGGTTTGTTGGTGGGTTAGTGATGGTCGGGGGAGGCGTATCCATGTAGGGACGCACAGAACTCTACAGGCTAGACAATGGCACCCTGACTGCCATTATGTATCGTGATGAAATCCTTGGACCCATTGTCTGACCCTGCGCTGGTGCAGTGGGTTCCTCCTGGTGCACGACAATTCCCGGCCTCATGTGGCGAGTGTATGCAGCCAGTTCCTAGAGGATAAAGGAATTGATAAAATTAAATGGCCCCACGCTCGCCTGACCTAAACCCAATAGAACGCCTCTGGAACAATGTGTTTCCGACGCCACCAGTTTGCACCTCAGGCTGTTCAGGAGCTCAGTGATGCCCTGGTCCAGATCTGGGAGGAAATACCCCAGGACACCATCCGTCATCTCATTAGGAGGTTGTCGTACTGACGTTGACAGGCATGCATACAAGCACGTGGGGGCCATACAAACTGCTGAGTACCATTTTGAGTTGCTGTAATGAAATTTAAGCAAAATGGACTAGCCTGCTGCATCATTTTTTCACTTTGATGTTTGGGGTGTCTTTGAATTCAGCCCTCTGTAGGTTGATAATTTTAATTTCTATCAAACTATGTGGCATCCTTTCATTCCTAACTCATTACCTAGTCCATATAAGTATAGATATCCAGCATGATATTTTTCCCCATTGAGATCTGATGTGTTTTCAAAGTGTTCCTTTATTTTTTTTGAGTAGCGTGTATAGGTTTTTCCCCCTATAACGTAGAGTAGGGAAGATGTACCTCTTAGTTTTTTATGGTGCTGATTTTCCTGAAATGTGTTTCACAGTCAGCTTGTGTATGGTGTGTTTTGTTTGTTCTTTTTTTTTTTTTTTTCTTTTTGTTTTGTGATCTTTTCTTAGTCTTTTTCATCACAGATAGTTCAGGCTTTACATCGCGCAGGGGAAAAAAAAACCCCACATTTTTGTCTGAATATTCCTGTGTAACATCCATAGCTGAAATGCGCATCATATTGTGCCTATATATGCAACTCCATTCTTGTTGTGTTTTAGTTTTTTTGTTTTTTTTTTTGGTATGAACCAAGGAAAGGTTAAGTAAGGAAAGTGGGCAAGGAAGCATGAAACCTGTAGAAAGGAAAGGGACTAGGCCGAAAAGTGAAGGAGGGGGGAAAAAAAAGGTGAGGGAACAAGTCGGGTTACTGTGATTTTAGAACGAGCGCACATTTACTATTCTTGCAAGAAAGTAAACCTTATCCAAGCAAATCATGTAGATCAGAATTGATCATGTATGTTTTGTAGGGAGGGAATTAAATCCTCTATCATGTGGTATGGTTTATCCTTTGAAACCACATATCCATACGATATGGGTAACCTTGTTTTTTTTTTTTTTTTACTTTCAAAAGATTTTTATTAGATTTTAGAACAGGATAAACATGTTGCAGTAGTACAATAGATCATATAACATATAGACAGGAAGTAACACATACCAACATTTGTGGAACCTCATTTTTTTTTTTTTTGTTCCAATGGGTATAGCATACCTATACACCAAAGTTTCCTATTTGGTATGGTGTACTATCTCCTAAATTAAGGGAGGGATGTTTTGTATGTACTAGTTAAGACTAGATGTACTAAACGAACCTATTCCAAATGAAAGAACGTTCTTATCATTTACACGCGAGCAAGATTTTAGTGTCATTGGGCTGAACAAGGGAGTGGAAAAAAAAGGGGGGAGGAAGTGAAAAGCCGGATCAGGGAAAGGAAAGATGTCCAAAGTACGAAGGAACGGGTGA
>BLSH010448438.1:1077196-1089546 GCA_018402905.1 Glandirana rugosa | reverse complement strand
TGTGCAGTTCTTTTTTACAAATGCCTGAGAAAACATAGTTGCAGCACCCTCAGCAATCAGACTTTTGTTAACAATATTGCATTCCCTCAGTGATCAATGTTGCAGTTGCAACTTTGTATCGCAAGGCTGCTGCGGCCTCTCACATGCTACAAAGCTACAATGTTTCAGTGGGAAACTGGGGGGAATGAAGACTGAGGAAATGCTTCCCCCTGCCTGCAGCAGACTGATGACATTGTCTCAGCCTAGGCAAAGTCACTGGACTTGAGCTCAAGGATGGCTTTTTAACGATAAAAGATGGAGCTTTTCTGTAAAAATTCTGTGTATTATGACAGGTCCACTTTAGGTACAGGGCCAGTAAGGGAACAAGGTCATCGCCCAGGGCAAAGATGCCAGACCATGCCTCCCCTCCCCTGTTCATGATGTGCAAGCTTAGGGGATCCTACGCCCAAGAGTCACTAACTTGTCAAAATCACTGCCACTGTCACTACTCCTGTCAGCCTTGTAACAGAAGGAAGGCGCCCTCATTCCTACAAGAAACCATTGCGCCCAGGGCAGCTTCCCTCTCGCCCACCCCTTTTCCAGCCCTACACACACCTTAGGCCAGTTGCACTCAGACATAGTAATTTACTGATGTTTATACGCAGGATCTTGTTGATCGAAAGATCCTAAGTAAATTGTTTCGTAAAGACCTTGAATAAATGCACGTAAATGTAAATCTTCTTCATCCTCCAATAATTGCCAGCATTGCAATATACACGCGTATACATAGATTTACATGCACATTCGCTTAAATTACTGCACTCAAATATTCTATTTTTATTTTACAGTTCTGTACTCAATGCTGTATTACTGATCTTTTCATAGCTGTGTGCATTGTTCCATAGACGACAATGTAAGTGCGCTAAGATTTGTAAAAGGCTTAATTCACACGACCCTAAGAAAAATAAACACATCTTGCAAACATTTTCTATTTACTGAGCTGAACGCATTGTTTTCAATGGAGTCATTCACACAGCTGCATTAACATGCACTGCGTTGAGATCTATAACACAAAATACAAAAGTCTGCGTCTGAGGGCATGCGTGTACATGTATGCTAGATGCAGGTATTGTGAAAAAAACACGATTTTACACAATTAATTACTGATTATTACACAGGAAGTTTTGTGCTAGAAAAAAATGCGTGTATTAAGAGAAGTCAAATGTTTATGCCCATGTGAATGTAAGCAAAAACGTGGTATTTTTTAACTTCTGTGTTCAAGGGGATGTAAACTTCAGGATATTTAAAGGGAAATAATATTGCAGAGGGGTCTCCCTGCACTGAAGGATTAAAAGCTTCAGGAAAAAGATGCAATACTTGGCTTATTGCTCATTACCCCAGCAGCTGGACTCCTAGAGTTGCACTGCGTATAATGACGTCAGTCTACAGCCAGAGGAGTGGTGAAGGGAAGGGGCTTCAGCAGGGGGAACTGTAATAAGGTAGGCTTTAAAGCTTATTCCTCCACCCATTTAATCACAACCCTACAGGGAAGCTCCACTACAAGAGCCATTTCTTTTCTGCTGCCTAGAATGGGGCTTTAAATGTATTTATCTCTGAGTGCTCGCAATTTAAGCAGCAAATAACTTGGCGTCTGAGAAAATTGAAAGTGGTTCTAAAGACAGAATCTTTTTTACCTTTAATGCATTCTATGCATTAGGATAAAAACAACACCTGCAGGTTCCATCCAAACACCCCCCCCCCCCCAACAAAAACTTACCTGAGCCTGATCTCAATCCAGCACCAAGCACAAAAGTAAAGGCTCTCTTGGCTCTCTCCCTCCTCATTGGCTCAGAGACATCAGCTCCCACTGCTGCCAATCACAGCCAGATGGGGGGGCAGAGTCTGCTTGGGAGCGAGTCTGCATGTGCTTGCTGTAGGGGCACTCTGCAGACGGGGAGTAGCCAGGAGCAGGTATGTATAAAATGTTTTATTAATTGTTTTTAAAATAAAATGCAATCATTTACCATTGCTTTAAAAAAAAAAAAAATGGGTTATTGGTCCATCCCATTGTGCAATATAGAGCTAATCTTGACACACTTTTTTTTTTTTTTTTTTTTTCTTGCAGTTTTCCTGACCAGTGAAGATGCAAGTGAGTTTATTGGCCGTAGGCTGCTGTATAACAGCTGGGATTTTGAGGCATTTACACCGGGTAATCTGGAGAGGGAGTGCTATGAGGAGGTGTGCAACTATGAAGAGGCCCGGGAGTGCTTTGAGGATGACCAGAAAACTGTAAGTATATGATGACTTGTCATTGAAACGATGCCCCCGCCCTCCAGAGGCCTGATGGTGACCTTTAGAGTCAGGGGCAGCTGACATTCCTCCTCAGGGTGCAGGTTACTAGGCATGGTGGGCATAGTGCAAGGTGGAAAGATTGGGCGCCAGCCACTTTTGAAATGAACAAAAATAGATTTATTGTCTCTTAACAAGAACTGGGGGGGGGAGAGGGTTAGGGCCAGGATACCCTTAGGCAAATGCAATATGCAAACAGGCAGACCAAACTCCGCAGACAGAAATAGAAATAGGCTGACAGTGATACAGAAGAAGAGCATTTAAGCTGGATGCAGCAATCTGTATTTTCATAGAAACTGCTGTCTCCTTTAGCAACACTTCACTTTCAATACTGCACTGTAGATCTGCACACACAAACTCACAGTATCGCTGTAGATCTCTGCTCCCTTCTCACAGTATCCCACTGTAGATCTTCACTCACATCTCACAGTATCCCACTGTAGATCACTCAAGCTTCATCTGCGCTACCCCGATGGGCCCCTGAC
Organism: Glandirana rugosa; assembly: GCA_018402905.1. NCBI lineage: Eukaryota > Metazoa > Chordata > Amphibia > Anura > Ranidae > Glandirana > Glandirana rugosa. The sequence continues at coordinate 1,086,733 of BLSH010448438.1, read as the reverse complement.
TTGACTCACAGCTACCCGCTGTATCTTAAAGGTGCACCCATGTCTCCTGCTGGGTTCCAGGATGAGACTACTGAAGCTTTCCCACCTCTTCACCGTCCCCGGCTAGTGAAAGGGCTGCTCTGGTACTTCTTCAGGCCTCCATCCTCTCTACACCTGCCTCTGGTAACAGGAGTGGTCGTCCCATTGTGGCAACTGCTTCTCCTTTACCGCGGTTCTCAGGCGGAACCTCCTCAACTTAATTAGGCTTCCGACTCAAAGACTAACTCGCTGCTGCTTGGATTCCAGGATAGGCCTCGGTCAGGCCTAGCAGCCAGGTGCTCCTGGCATATGCCTCAGGCTTCTGGCCTAGCAACCCAGAGCAATGCTACACACGTCCACCCAGGCAGCCGCCCGGGTGGCAAATAACCCTGATCACCTGACTCCTCCTCCTGAATAAATCGTTTTTCTCTATCATTCATTGACAGATACAGCGATCCATATTTCTTGACCAGTGGGCTATATCGCCCTCTACAGGAGTAGGACTAGGCAGAAAAGAAAAAGAGACTACGCCTGTGGGCAGTCCTAGGTGATATACACCCCACTCTCTGCTATAGGCCTTCAGTTTTTTCTTTCTAGTCAGGAGTAAGGACGTGGTTCCCTGCTGGGATCTCTAGTCCTGGCAACATTTTTTTGTTTGCTATTTCCTTTTCCCTGGATTTTTTTCCGATGAGATCTACAATCAACTGTTGGACTGGGTGACAGACTGGTCACTATAGGGCCAGAGGTTCTCCCCAGTCTGGCCAGCAAGTGCGTGCAGACCGCAGCTCCACACTCAGTCAGCCGCGACATAGCCCCACTGGACGGGGGCTGGCCCTGCGAGTTGAACGTCTCATGAGGTCGCATAGGACCAGGCCTAGGCCTTGAGTCACAGCGTTCCTCATGGCCGACAGCCCCCCCAACTGATGGGTGAGGAGGATCTGTCTGGGAGTGTACCCGCACGGCTTCTGCTGGATCGGTGAGTAGGGGGCCCCCACCTCTCCTTCCCTGGAGGGGTGTGGGGCGCGGGTATTACCTGGGGTGGTCGTTCCCTCCGGGGTTCATCTCCCCCCCCCCCCCACCATTCCCAGGTGAGGCCCAGGCTTCGGACCTAGGGGCATGTTGAGTTCTTTTCCCACCCCTCCTCCCACCCTGGGGGTTTTTGCGGGGATCGGGTACTTCCGTGGACCCATCTACTGCCCTAGTTGGGCCTGGGAGCGGGTGACCAGAAGGAGCACGCACTCACGGCCAGCGGCCGAAAATTTAGGCCGCGGCTTTTGCAGCCTACGAGGTGGCAGCCGAAAATTTAGGCCGCTGCTTTTGTGGCCTACTAGGCTGTGCCCTGCTAGAGGCGGCCTTAGGCACCCAAGGCCTCACGGCTGCTTTCTGGGAGAGGGGCAACTCCCCCTCTGGGGGGGGTGCTTTGGGTGAGCCTCCTGCGGATGTCCCATGGGGCTTTGGGTGAGCCCCCTGCGAATGTCCCATGTGCGGGGCCCGGTTCGGCTTCCCCTGTGTGGGACCTCGGGCGGTTCCCTGGGGGGGCCTCAGTGTGTACCCCCTGTGCGGGGTCCCAGTGGCAGGGCGTCTGTGTGGCGTCTCTGGTGTGAGACTTCAGTTGCATCCCCTATGCGGGACCACAGTTGCGCCCTCTGTGCGGGACCTCAGTGGTATCCCCTTACGGGACCTCTGTTGCGTCCCCTTGCGGGACCTCTGTTGCGTCCCCTTGCGGGACCTCTGTTGCGTCCCCTTGCGGGACCTCTGTTGCGTCCCCTTGCGGGACCTCTGTTGCGTCCCCTGTGCTGGACCTCGGAGCTGTCCCCTGTGCTGGACCTCGGAGCTGTCCCCTGTGCTGGACCTCGGAGCTGTCCCCTGTGCTGGACCTCGGAGCTGTCCCCTGTGCGGGACCTCGGAGCTGTCCCCTGTGCGGGACCTCGGAGCTGTCCCCTGTGCGGGACCTTGGAGCTGTCCCCTGTGCGGGACCTCGGAGCTGTCCCCTGTGCGGGACCTCGGTTGCGCTTCCTGTGCGAGACCTCGGTGGCATCCCCTGTGCAGGACCTACAGTATCTCACAAAAGTGAGTACACCCCTCACATTTTTGAGAATATTTTATTATATCTTTTCATGTGACACTGAAGAAATGACACGTTGCTACAATGTAAAGTAGTGCTGATGGCATCAAGCAATGAATTGCGCTAAGAATCTACGAATATTAGCAAAGTCTATGAGTAAACATATGTTTACTTCCTCCACGTGGCTTCATCCTCCAGATGAAGCCACGTGGTGGTGGTGAAAAATGTAGAGGTCCAGCCTGGCGGGGGCACTTGCATCTGACACGTGAGATTTATATGCATTTTATCGCAGATTTTATTGCACTTTATGCTGTTTTTATTATTAATAAATGTGGATGGAGGACTCCTTCACATATGTTTACTCATAGACTTTGCTTATATTCGTAGATTCTCAGCATAATTCATCGCTTGATGCCATCAGCACTTTACTTGTTCGCATTGTTTGCACATCTATCATTATTACATATTAACTGGATTTCTATGCACTTTATGAGAAGCACTTGTGTTTTATTTGCACATTTTGTAATATTCCTTTTATATTGCTTTACATGCACTTTTGGTTAGCACTTAGGCACTTTGAAGTATTACTCACTACTAACCATCATAAGTATTTGTCATTATTGGTTTACTACCTCCTTTTTAATATTGATTGAATACTTGTAGGCAGCGCTTCCATATTTTCATTGGTTTTCTAAGCTATAAGAAGATTGCCAAGACCCTGAAACTGGGCAGCAGCACAGTGGCCAAGACTATACAGTGGTTTAACAGGACAGGTTCCACTCAGAATAGGCCTCGCCAGGGTCGACCAAAGAAGGTGAGTGCACGTGCTCAGCGTCCTATCCAGAGGTTGTCTTTTGGAAATAAATGAATGAGTGCTGCCAGCATTGCTGCAATGGTTGAAGGGGTGGGGGGTCAGTCTGTCAGTGCTCAGACTATAGGCCACACACTGCATCAAATTGATCTGCATGGCTGTCATCACAGAAGGAAGCCTCTTCTAAAGATGATGCACAAGAAAGCCTGCAAACAGTTTGCTGAAGACAAGCAGACTAAGAACATGGATTACTGGAACCATGTCCTGTGGTCTGATGAGACCAAGATCGGTTCAGATGGTGTTAAGCGTGTGTGACAACAACCAGATGAGGAGTATAAAGACAAGTGTGTCTTGCCTACAGTCAAGCATGGTGGTGGGAGCGTCATGGTCTGGGGCTGCATAAGTGCTGCTGGCACTGGGGAGCTGCAGTTCATTGAGGGAACCGTGAATAGCAACATATACTGTGACATACTGAAGCAGAGCATGATCCCCTCCCTTCAGGGACTGGGCCACAGGGCAGTATTCCAACATGATAACGACCCTAAACACACCTCCTAGACCACCACTGCCTTGCTAAAGAAGTTGAGGGTAAAGGTGATGGATTGGCAAAGCATGTCTCCAGACCTAAACCCTATTGAGCATCTGTGGGGCATCCCCAAATGGAAGGTGGGGGAGCGCAAGGTCTCTAACATCCACTAGCTCCATGATGTCGTCATGGAGGTGTGGAAGGGGACTCCAGTGGCAACCTGTGAAGCTCTAGGGAACTCCATGCCCAAGAGGGTTAAGGCAGTGCTGGAAAATAATGGTGGCCACCCAAAATATTGACACTTTTGGGCCCAATTTGGACATTTTAACTTAGGGGTGTACTCACTTTTGTTGCCAGTGGTTTAAACATTAATGGCTGTGTGTTGAGTTATTTTGAGGGGACAGCAAATTTACACTGTTATACAAGCTGTACACTCACTACTTTACATTGTAGCAAAGTGTCATTTCTTCAGTGTTGCCATATTAAAAGATATAATAAAATATTTACAAAAATGTGAGGGGTGTACTTACTTTTGTGAGATACTGTATGTTGCGTCCACTGCGCGGGTCCTCAGTGGTGTCCCTTGTGTGGGACATCTGTGGCGTCCCCTGGGCGGAGCCTTAGCCAGTGCTCCCTGTGCGGGTCCTTGGTGGCAGGCCTTATGTGGGACCTCAATTGGCGTCCCCTGTATGGGACTTCGATAAGCGTCCCCTGTAGCTGATGCCCCCTGTGAGGGGCCTCGTGGGTGCCCCCTGGTGTGGGTGCATGACTCGGAGAGGGGCCTCGGCCTGTGTCCCCTTTGCGGGGGTGTAGTCCCCTGTGCGGGGCCTAGACCAGTATGGGGGCCCTGTGCGGGATCTCAAACAATCTGGCCACAGTAGTGGCCCACCTTGCGGTTTGGTGCCCATGTTCCCTGTTCGGTCACATAGTGAGGATGTTTTCTCAATGACTGAAGTGGTTGATGGGGCCGTCTGGCACAGTGAAAGCATGACATGAGACTACCATGATGCCGGTAGGGAAATCTCATGTTTTACAGATCCGACGGACATGTCTGGGGCAGCATTCCCCTGCCTGTGCTGATTGGCGGATCTGTTGATCTAGGGACCCGCGGTTGGTCTGCTATGTCTCTTGACCGCAATCCCCCTGGTTACTGAGCTCTCTGTTTTCGCAGTGCTGCTTTGACCTGTATGTGGCCTGGTGTGCAGACTGTCCATTGTCAGGACAGGAGCTACTTCGCAGACACGGTCCACCTTTCCAGGCACACCGTTCTTTCATTCTTCAGGATCCACGGTCAGGGTTTCGAAACTTTTCAAACCCTCCTCGGGAGGTTCCAGACGGATCTGGTCTGGCAAGCTGAGAGCGGATTTTTATGACCTGCGGACAAGGGCCTTTCAGCTCGAGGGTGTGTCCTCGTTCGTATCTGGAATGAGAAGGTTGTCCTGATCCTGTTCAGTTACGAGATAGTTTTAGGGCCTTGTTCCTCAAAATGGGGGTTTTTGTCTTTCCCTCCCATTAGGCGTCTGTTACCGGACAGTTTGCAGTAATCCTCGTGGGGCTGTACAAGCCCTGTTTCTTCGGGGTGGGCTTGTCCTGATTCCTGTCGGAACGTTTTTTGTTTTTTTTCTTCAGCTCTGTTCACGGGCAAAAGATGGCGGGCATGGTGCAGTGGATCTGGACATCAAGGCTCTGACCTGCTTTTGTCCATCCGCACGGCAATAGCGTCCCTTACGCTTAGGGACCTTTCTGGCTTTCTTCGACCTCTCGAATATCTACTTCCGCACTCAACTGTATACCCGACCTCAGTACTCCCTCTGTTTTTGCTGTGGAATGGGAGCATTACCGGCTTGTGTTTCCTTTTTGGTCTTGCCGTCATTCCCCTGGTTATGTCAGTGGGGGTCGTGATCCTGGGCTACCTGATCAATCTTTTTCTGCGAAGCAAAGTCCTCGACTGCCCCATGGGGTGACGTAGCTCATATACTGACCTTGACAGAATCCAGTTGGATTCTATAGTACAGGGAGTCCGCTCTGGCACTTTCCGGAACACTGGATTATCTGGGCCTGGCTCGGATGCCAGTTCTGGCCAGAGTGTTTTTGATACCTGGACAAAGCTCCAGAAGTTGTTTACCGCATTTCGTCTACTGTGTCATACGGGTGGGGCTCCTTGCGGACCTGCATGTGGTTGTTGGGTCTACTGGTACCTTCTTTTGAGGCATTTCCATTGCACAGTTCCATGTAAGCTTCCTTTTAAGGGAGTTCCTGGCGTAATGGGACTAGTGCCCAAGGTCTTTGGGCGATTGGATAGGCTGGATCAGGAAGCCAGGGGTTTCCTGGTCTGGTGGATTTGTTCTTCGGTTCCTTGACAGAGCGACGTCTTTGGGGTTTCCAGGGGAAGACCTCTCCTACGTATGTTTCCCAGGATTGAAATTCTGGCAGACGGATGCCTCAGGCAGCTAGCGTGGGATCACTGGTGGGGTTTTTTTCGCTGATCGGTGTTTCCTCGGATAGGTTTTTTGATGGGCACCTTATGCGTACCGGCGCAACAGAAAGGGACCGAGAGCTTGGGCTAGGTCACTGGATTTTCTGGTGGGCTTTGAACATGTCCTGATGGCCTGTGGGGCCAGTATTGGTTGGTCTAGGCTTCTCCTCTTCACCAGCTTCGGCTGTGGCCTTTGCACAGGATCATGGCCGCAGGGATTCTGGTTGCTCTGTTGTTGCCAGATGATACTGTTGGTCTGGGTAAGCAGACCTGGTATGCCTGGTTGTTTATGTTCCTTGGGGACTACCTTTCGAAGGAGGATCTGCAGTCCCTAGGGCCATTCTTCTGTCTTGCTTACAGTCAGTGGTTTTGTTTCAATGCTGTGATAGCCAGGTGCTGTTTTTCTGGTACTGCGGAAGACTGAGGAGTCTCCCTCCTAGGGAAAGCTACCACCGCATGAGACACTTTCGTCCTTCTCGGTGGTTCCAATTCTGTCCCTCCTCCACAGGGGATTGAGCAGACATTGGCTTGAGTACCTTCAAGTACTAGGTGTCAGCCTTGGCAGTTTTCTTCAGCGTCCCCTGGTCTTGCATTCTTTGGTGCATACCTTTGTTCAGGGGCTCGAAGTCTGTCTCCACTGGTGAGGTCTCTTCTACCGCCGTGGTGTCTTGACTTGTTTTCCTTTTGGATAAAGACATTGTGTTCCTCTCTCTGTTCCTTGTCCACATATCTTATGGGATTTGGGGTGATCGGGTGTATGGCCAGCCCCTGAGTCTTGTCAGAGGTTAGACTCAAGGTTTTTGATGAGGTCGGACCGAGTATGGGGCTGTCTGCTTCTCTTGTGACCATTGCTGGATGGCACAGATGGATAATGACTCTGACCTATTCTGTCGGGGGTCGGGTTCCCCTTTGTTCCCTATTATGGCGCACTGTGTGCTTAGTGTTGGGTCTTCTGTCATCAGGCGTCGGTTTTGACATTTGGCTGATGGCCTCCTGGTAGTAGGTGTACACAACATTCTATGAAGTGGATGTACCAGCATCTGCGGATGCTGCTTTTGGCCGCAGGTTTTGCAGACTGTAGGGTCTATCCCCTCTTGAGGGCGTATTGTTCAGGTTGGGCTCCAGTTGCTCTGTGTTGAGCTCCTGTTACATAGTTGGCTCTTGTGTTAGCTTGGAGTTTTCTCTTTGTTATCCCACCCCTCATGTTTGACACTGCTTTTGGGACGTCCCACTGGTCAAGAAATATGAATGGCCTGTGTCTGTCAATGAATGATAGAGAAAATAGGATTTTTTTGACTTACTGTAAAATCATTTTCTCTGAGGTCATTGACAGACACAGCGATCCATATTTCTTGACCAGTGGGTTATATCGCCCTCTACAGGAGTAGGACTAGGCAGAAAAGAAAAAAAGACTATGCCTATGGGCAATCCTAGGTGATATACACTCCCCTCTCTGCTATAGGCCTTCAGCTTAGTAACAAGCAGTATCATAAGCATCAAAAACTTCTAAGAGGGGTGGTTGCTGTCAAAAAATCCTATTATCCCAGCATGCTTGGTGCCGCAAGAAACCCCCTGCTGATTGGCTGAGACAGTATATCTATTCATAACCTGTATTCATTGTGTTCCATCATTCTAATGTCAAAAGCAGCAGTGCCACCTTGTGACAGAAGAGAGAGACTACACATCAGACTCAAACTTAGGGCAGAATTAGTGGATCCACTGCCAATTAGCCAGGCTAGTTACCACCTAGCGCAACTAAATTTGTTAGCAGCCCTGTTTAGGATCAGGGTGCTACAATATGTTTGGGAAAATGTGCAGAATCAGATTTATAGTTATCCCAGAATACAAGGAAAGCAAGTCCTATTAGCTTTTTTTATTTTTGCTGTTTTTCATTTGACAACATTATCCAAAATGAAAAATACAGTGTAAAAAATATAGGACAAAGTAGGGAATGGTTAAACCCGTCAGTTTATCATTTGTTATCTGTGTCCCATTGGTAAGACGTAACAAGAAGTAAGAAGAAATCTCTACAAAGTGAGCAGAATTGCCCTCATGGACAGTCGTCACCAGAATATTTGTCTCCATTGGAAGATTTTCCCTCTTTTCTTGCCTATGTGACAATTGTAACATTTTGGATTTCCTATCACTGTCATTCCCTGTGACAATGGTCACCAGGGCATATAGGGCAAATACTGAACGTAGAGATGAACCACCCCAGCGGGGACACAGACAGAAGTAAAATCCGAATCCACAAGTTCTACTCCTTCCCTACTCTACCAAACTAAAATATCTATCTAAAATAATAAAAAAAAAAGTTGTTGCAGGATTTGCGATTGCTGACTTATTTTTCAGCTGCTAGTTCCAGGGCTTTAAATGTATTTATAGGCATCTCTGAGTGCCTGCATTTTAATCAGCAAGTAGCTTAGCGTCTGAGAAAAGTCCTTCTAAAGGCTGTTTTTTCAATGATTGACTTACCCTAACTTAAAACAGGCAGGATAGTACGGTGTTACTCAACCAGGGTGCTGCAACCATAAGACCCAGTTTTCTCTGGATTAGTGTAGTGAGTTGCCATGGTGCGGGCTAGCCACCAGTACCATAACAACCAATGACACGCAAGGGCCATGATGCTTGGCATCATTCATTGCTATGGTGTTGGCGGTCGGACCATGCACACCATGGTAACACATGACAATGGTCCAGGGAAGGTGGTATGCAGGCCTAACCCCAGACCAGCTTCAGCCAAAAGGCAGGGCTCTGATTTTATAGGGGGACTGTGTGATGGGGGGGTTCTGTGACTGGGGGAACATCTGATGCGATGAGAGAACACTAGGGAGGACTCTGAAGTGATGGGAGGATCTCATATATAGGTACACCTCTGAAGAGATGGGGAAACTCTGACTTTGATGTGATGGCGGAATTCTAACATTATCTTTTCCAAGACTCATTGATAAGTAAAATTTACATTTTAGACTGGGGTGACTCAAGATTTTGCATACTTTTAAAGGGTGCCATGACTGAAGAAACGTTGAGAAACCCTGGCATAGTATCAGGAATCTCAATCTGCATATAGTTGTTCTTGGTGCCTGGTTCCAGAAGAAAAAGGGTAGCATGAGGATGGGAATCCCAGTCTTTGCTGATAACTTGTTTTTAAAGGTGCAATGATGGCTCTCCTCATGTCTTCACAGAGTCTTTTTAACAGCAAGACCTAATTTCCCATTAACTAGGAAGTCTGACAAAAAATTGGGATGTAACCATATTTAAAAAAAAAAAAAACGCAGAAAAAAAACCTCTATTCCTATAATATAGATCAGGGATCTCCAAACTTTCTAAGCAAAGGGCCAGTTTACTGTCGTTCAGACTGTAGGAGGGTCGGACTGTGGCCAGTGAGAGTAGAGGGATGCGTCCCAGTGTCAGTGAGAGTTAATAGTAGAAAATTTAATATAGAAATATAAAATCTCTCTCTCTCTCTCTCTCTCTCTCTCTCTCTCTCTCTCTCTCTCTCTCTCTTCTCTCTCTCTCTCTCTCTCTCTCTCTCTCTCTCTCTCTCTCTCTCTCTCTCTCTCTCTCTCTCTCTCTCTCTTCTCTCTTTCTCTCTCTCTCTCTCTCTCTCTCTCTCTCTCTCTCTCTCTCTCTCTCTCTCT
>BLSH010448438.1:1036464-1053378 GCA_018402905.1 Glandirana rugosa | reverse complement strand
CGGACTATTTGGAATGGTATAGAACTTTTGATTTTCGCACAGACTGTGACAGTTTGTGAAGGGTATGAATAGTTTTGGACTGGACACTTTTTGCTCAAATGTAAATAAAAGCTGAGAAATGTTTTTTTTCCCACAATAATGCCTCTTGTACATCGTCTTATTATCTTTTGGGAGACACCTATGTCATTTCCTGTTAAAAAATTACTTGCTGGTTGAATAAAAGTAACTTTAAGTCAAAATTTGCCAGGGGTATGAATAATTATGGGCAGCACTGTATTTACCTATTCTAAAAGCAATCTGGTCTGGTCACGTGATCAGCCATCAGCGGCAGCTTCAGTGTAGAATGAGGGACAACTGTCTAAGGGTGACATCAGTGCCCAGGCACTGAAACTGTTGGTGATCTCGTCTCCGAAGCCAGCCGCTGACGGGATCATGTGACCATGTGACCAAATCGCCCTCAGAATAGCTAAGTGTACACTTCTTCCTTTCACAGGGTAGAATAGAATAGGGCAGTGTTTCTCAACCTTTTTTCAGTTGCGGCACCCTGTAAAATTCTGCAAAATCTTGAGGCACCCCATTCTAAAATGTAAGAAGCTAAACAAATAGTTTTACTTATCATGGCATCATCCACACACATAGGCACTTGGCTAATGTGACCTCAGTGCTGAAGGGGAGGGGCAAACAAGGAAGTCCTCATGCATTCAACAACCACCTTATCAACCTATGACATCAATGGTTGTTAGGACACTGGCAGCTTATCTGCATGGTGCCCAAGGTTGTAATGCTGCACAATGAAAACCTGTAGCCTTGTGTAACAAAAAGCAGGCCTGATCTACCCACTGACTTGCTGACCTTTTTTTAGGCAGTTGGGGGCAATTTCCTATGTATTTTTCCGAGGTTAACCCGGAAACCTTCAGCATCCTGGTTGAAATAGGCTTACATAGTGCAACACAAGAAAATAATTTTACCTCTGAATGGGCATTGCCTTGCCTGGAATGTGGTGATTCTCTTGGAGAATAGAACCCACCTAGATTGTCCAGTCAGCCTCCCCCCTCCCACAGGTACTTTACTAACTGAATTTAAAAATATATTTTTAATAAATGCATACCAGGTTTACACAGTGGTCTTTATATCTGCCTATGGGTGGGCTGACCCTTTTACAATTAAAATATTTAATTTTATGTTTACTGAGTCTAATTCTTTGTTCCTCTTTTTATCTTTGTACCAGGCCCCCAGTAAACCTTACTAGCAATATACCCCTTACTGAAGCATTGCCGTTGACACATCCACCTTCACCTGAACTTGCTGCCCCAGGACTCCCGTCATATGAAGAGGCTTTAGAAGCATCGGGCACTTATGATGCACCTCCTCCACCATATCAGAGGTAATTGCACCTAAAATCCTAATTAATACTCCAGTAATTGAATGGATTATCATCCAACATAGGTTATGTCCAATCTTTTTTGGTCAAATGAGTCTATGGGCAGCAAGCCACCCAACTTTCTATAATGACGGTCATCAAGACCATTGTTGAAACAGTAGGATTAGAAGAGGTTCTCTGGCTCCATTACCATGTGTACCTAATTCTTGTGTTTTCTCCCACACAGTATAGATGTTTGGCGCGTGTGCCAAAAGTCCACATTGTTTAGAGTTGGTCATCATTGTAGATGGCCATATCTGTTACAAACCAAATGCTATGAACGTGGATTGTTGGGAGTCCTGATTTATCTGTAGATGGGCCTGATTAAAGCTAGCCATACACCCATAGATTATTAACAGATTACTCAATCCACGTTAAACAGACATTTTTATTATTATTTGGCAAGAAATTACCAAATATGCACAGCAAATAAAATTATCCCCTTTCATCAAAAGCTGCACTGCTCTAATATACAATATAATGCTTTATTCAACATATGAGAGTCAACATATCCTTATACAATATGGTTACCCTCTTCCCATATTAAAAATAGCTAAACGTCAGTGTATAAACATTTCACATATGGATATACAGATAGTTTATGATTTATATTAGAGGTCTCTAAACTTTGTAAACAAAGGGCCAGTTTACTGTCCTTCAGACTGTAGGGAGGAAAGGGGGGGGGGGGGTAGACTGTGGCCAGCGGGAATAGAAGATTTTTCTCACATCAGTGGGAGTAAACCGTGCCCAATCCTTTGTATTAGGGGAGGAATATCACCCCATTGTTGGTGTCAGTGGACGAAATGGCGCCCACTGTTGTCAGTGGCAGGAATTATGCCCCATTTTTGGTGTCAGAGGCTAGAATAGTGTCTCATATCAATGGTATGAATAGACCCCCCGACATGCCACAATTGGCATGTCTTTTTTTTGGGGGGGTGACCAGGGACCCTGTGTTCACAGGGACCCAGGTCCACTTCCTCCCCTGGAGCCGCGGCTCCGGAAAGGAAGTCCACCCCCCCCCCCCTCGGCGATCATCTGGAACATGTCAGAGGTTCCAGAAGATACGCCGAGCCATTCACAAGCCGCAGTACGACTCGCGCATGCGCACTGAGCGCCGGCTTTGAAGCCAAAGCCAGGTGCCCACACTTGTGATGCCGGCGCCACCGAGAGGAGGGGGAGACGAGCAAGCCCTCGAGCGGCCGCATCGCTGGAACGAGGGACAGGTGAGTGGCCGATTGTTAAGTCAGCAGCTACCCTTTTGGTAGCTGCTGACTTTTAACAGGGTGTAACTCCACTTTAAGGGGGGATATGATCAACATGTACAAATACATAAGTGAAATCTATAAATGGGCAGTCCTCACGGTGTGACCCCCGTGGACCTAAATATGAATCAGGCTAGTGCCACATCCCAAAATTGACAGAGAGATACAAGGCATTTCCAAAAGGAAGATTGGGGACTTTCAAGGCACTTTGGTTTGAAAAAGATCCGACCATGAAACTAAAGTATATAAAAAATAGGTTTTTATTCAAAATTCATTAAAATTACATAGATAAAAAACATATATGTGAATCACCCAAGGGTATATAATCCCATAAAGATGGGCATCACGCCGGGGGAGCCGCCCATAGGTCCTAAACCTCAAAGGCCCTAAACAGGTATAGTGGCATTGACCATCGTAGAGGACAATAGTGATTGTCCTTAGTAATATAGAACTATAGCCAAAACATAACTACAAAGGTTAATAGGCCCGTAGGTGGAGATACGCCCCAGAGGGGAAGGGGAGGACTCCTAGGCGGGGCCCCAGCAGACGTCCATCAATGTAGGGATGTGAAGTAGCTGAATACCATCTCTACATGTTTCGCATCTGAGCGATGCTTCCTCAGGAGAAACAAGGGTGAGTGTTGCCATAAAATCCTACGAAGTAGAACATAGTGTAACAACATAATTTGAAAATACAATAACATTATCGAGCTTCAAAAAGGCAAAGTTACATAACCAAATACGGATCTTAGAGTTGCAATAACTAAATACAAGTATACCTACAGCTCCAGGTATCAGTAGCGAGCATCAGGAGAGAACCATGTGGAGGATGGACCAAGAAGAGCCCCTGGACATGCGCAATACCGCCCCCCACCAACGAAGGATATGGGGCAGACCTAAGTATTATTGAACATAATATAGTATGTAAAAAGGGGATACTACACATAATATAATTGTTTCATGGTATTCCATGTAAGAGTTTATAGAACCATACTCGTAATTGAAATTATTTGCTGATATATGTGTACTAAAAGGAGAGAACCGATCGATAAAGGGAACCACCTAGGTGATAATATTGCATAGTAAGTGCTGTGTAAAAAGGTATAATCAAATGCATAATCACGTTATTAATCTTAATGTAACCATGCAGCTTACAATACTTGCATAGAGGTGGAATTGTAGAGAGCGTGTGGTTATAGCGAGGGCCAATACATGTGGCTTCCTAGGTAATGTCGTGGTATTTATGGTATATACTCAAAGCCATAAAGACCGCAAAGCAGCCATAGGTATGGCTCAAAGTGATGTCGAGGCACCTCAAGCCAAATTCTCTAAGGGGATAGGCAATATAATAAGTATGTATTAGGAGGCCATTAACTAGCAGGCAAACAAAGTCTAACCTATCAATTGCCACATGGAGTACTGCTCACCTCATCTGTGTTGCCTCTAGGCTTCACACGTCTCTCCTGTTTCACAGCCGGCGGACTGATCCGCTCAGCTGTGTCAATTTATATGGGTCTGCCACCAATCAGAGCACAGGGGGGTGAGTGCACCGCCCATCCCCTGCGTCATCTGACCCAGCCAGTGCCCTCACCTCCATGGCCGTCACCGCAACGTGTCCTGCAGGGCAGCCGTATGGAGGGGGGAGCGAGATCCCGCAGTCCGTATGGACAGAGGGGGAGCGCAGGTTGCTTCCCCATAACCGCCACACAGGACTAATGGGAGCGCCGTGAGCAGCCCAATGCCAGGGGAATGGCTGGCGGATGGTCTTCTACCCAACAGGTTTCTCATGGAACAAATCGTCTACATCAAGGACACAATCACTCGGGTGCACGTAAGCGGAATTATTATGGAGGTGGGTCAGATATCACACAATTTCCTAAAAGCAGGCCGGATGGCTCTTCAACATTTCAAACATCCCAATCGCACAGTGGTGGTCCCCATGGTGGTTTGGCAGGCACACCCACAGTCAGTAGGAATACACATTTAGGCCCACTAGCTGCACAGGCACTTCAAATATTTAAATCACACACCAATACACAATCAGCCATCAGAGGCTCTAATTAACAAGGCACCAGATGCCTACACACACACACACACACACACACACACACACACACACACACACACACACACACACACACACACACACACACACACACAATTAACCAATCCCCCAAACAGTCAGGGGACTTTTTTTACCAGAACTACACCCCAAGGGGGAGGGAGACAAAGCACGATGGACCCATACGTTACGAGGAGAGGCGCCCCAAACCCAACAAATGGGTACAATCCCGATTATACAAGGGGGTGCACAGAGTCACCCAAATGGATAATAGACAGACCCACATCCATCCAGCCAGACAGCCAAAAACGAGTCACCTACATGTTTCGTATTACAATCACCCTCCCACACCACGCTGTCTGAGATCCACTGCAGACACCCAAACCAAGGAGCTCAGCGTGATTAATTTGACTAACACACCACTAACTAAAGGCGAGACTGAAGTATTGGGATCAGGCCTTAATTTCTGTCCAACCAACAATATAGATGTATATGAAACCATCAAAGATCTGTATCTCTTCAGTAGGAAGTTAACATATAAATATATGATCGATACAGATAGAATCAGGATGAAAAAGGACAAAGAACTCACGGAAAATATGAAAGGCATGACAATGCAGGACTTCCGGGTATTGAGGGACCTTCTCTTCCTGCTGGAGGAAAATGCTACTGGCGGAGAGGATAGGGAACCTCATGGTCCCGATGCAACCAATACTAGAGATAGGTTTAAAAACAAATCTACCAGATTCCCAGACCTGACTATGAATCAATATATATGGGCCTTTTTGACAGCAGCAGTAAATTAGAAAAAAAGTACTCAGTTTTCAAATGCACAATCACATAATTTGACAGCCGCCCAGTGTAGAGGACTAAAAACCCTTAAAGCTAAATGTGATACAGTAATTAAAGCATCAGACAAGGGGAGCAATGCGGTGCTGTTGACCCGCACAAATTATGAAAACATGTTTACGGATCCTGTCAAATAGGGAATGGTATCAAATCATAGCCCATACACCATTCACTCCGTTCGCTGAGGAATTCAAAAAAATCTTAGGCACAGCCTATACTGAAGGCCTAATTGACCAAAATACTTATGAATTCCTCAATGTTCAACATCCTAGAAGTGCAACATTCTATGCACTTCCTAAGATACATAAGAGTATGGTAGACCCCCCTGGCAAACCCATTATCTCGGGCATTGGACGACTCTGTGAAAACGCTAGCAAATTCATTGACTTTTTTCTAATGCCACATGTTACTAGTTTACCCTCCTATATTAGAGATACATTACACTTATTGAAACATATAAAGGGTCGGCATGTACCTCCAGGTGCACTCCTGGTAACATTAGATGTGGAAGCATTGTATTCGAGCATCCACACCATAAGAGTGTCCAAACAGTCCGCACTTTTTTGTTGGAAGGACCAGACACGGAGTGGGCATTTGGGGAATTCCTCCTGAGATTGTTACATTTTATCTTAACACACAATCACTTTACCTTTATGGAGTCCCACTACCTCCAGGTGCAGGGCGTGGCAATGGGCACTTGTTGTGCCCCAGCCTACGCCAACCTGTACCTGGGGGGTAGGAACGTGAGATCTGGCATTCTGATACTTTGGAGGAGCTCACAAACCACATCCTGTGCTGGTACCATTTTTTGATGATATTTACATTATTTGGACAGGCACAGAACATGACCTTTTGAAGTTTGTTGAACTTATCAACGTCAACAACTTCAACCTCAAATTTACTTTATCATACCACCACAAAGTGCAACCTTTTTGGATTCGGAAATTTATATTGACCAGGATTCTTCCTTCGCAACCAACCTATACCGGAAGAAGACAGCAGGTAACACCCTGTTACATGCACATAGTGCCTATCACCCAGCGTTGATACGCAGCATTCCATATGCCCATTATGTCAGGCTTTAGAGGAACTGCACACATTCTGAGGAATTTAAAATACAGGCAGACAAACTACGCTGCAGACTTCTAAATCAAGGATATAGTAAGACTATACTACGGAAAGCATTTAACCCGGTTCAGGCACAAGACAGACAGACACTCCTATACAAACCTCCCAGCCATAATCAGGCCTCCACCACCAAACTGGTGACACAATTCTCCTCCCAACATATGGAGTTGCGTACAATAGTGGAGAAACACTGGCACATCCTATTACAGGACCCCATAGTGTCCAAATACATCAGAATTAGACCAGAAATAGTGTTTTAACAAGCACCATCCATCAGAAACCAATTAACTTCTAGCCATTACTTACCCAATTCTGAACAAAATGATTTACCCCAGGGCATATTCAAATGTAACAACTGGGACACATGTCCATGGATCAAAGAAGGTACAGTATTTACTTTGCCCAATGGCCGAATTCACAAGCCCAGAGGACACCTAGATTGCAACACACAGGGGGTCATATATCTTATGACCTGCCTATGTGGAGCCTTCTATGTGGGCAAAACAATTAGACCTTTCAAAAAAGGTATCCATGACCACCTGTATTACTCCTCAAACGGGAAAATGATTACACCGGTGAGCCGTTATCTCAATCTGTACCATGGCTTTGATACCTCGGTAGTGTCCTTTATAGTCCTGGAGGTAGTCAGGCAGGACCCTAGGGGAGGGAATTGGGATCGCACTATACTCCAAAGAGAAACCCTTTGGATTGAAAGACTGAGTGCAGTCCACACACCAGGATTAAATGAAGTCCGTTCCTATAGGCCTTTTCTCTAAAACACTGAGATGTCTTTTTTGACACCTTGGTATAATGGAAGTTGCAGGGACTCATATCTACCGTGTACCTATAAGGAGGTCTGCCTGCAGTTATCAATCATCTCTACCCACCCCAGTTTTGCATTTTCCTCTACCCCCCTTCCCCCCCCCCCCTCCTCTTCCAGCAAAACCGCCTGGAGTCAGGACTGTACACAAAGTTTATGTCCCGAATATCTATAATCAATCCCCACTTTAACAGTCATGCCCCCCACACTGTATCAATACAATATAATATGATGTATACTCTTAATAGATGCATATATTCATGTACATGTGAAACGTTAATCCATGTCTATTAATCAATGTGTTTATTTCTTCATCTGTTCCACTCTAGGGAATCTATATTGTGAGATTATGTTAAAAACTTTTTCTTGTGGTTCTAGGATCAGCTTGGTTCACAGTTGTATAGCATTAGACAATGGTGAATGAGTATGTATGATTCTATATATTATACTTAATTTTGCTACTAGCTCCAGTGGGTGGCGCGCATTGGATGGAACCAGGAGGTATGGGGAGAGCCAGTGATAGTGCCGTATGGTCCTCTGCCACTCATGCCCACCACCGCCACCTAGTGGTGACGGTGGTTGTGGTTTGGATGTGCGGCTGAAAGCGCCGTGACCATCTATCAGCCATTCCCCTGGCATGGGGCTGCTCACAGCGCTCCCATTAGTCCTGTGTGGCGGTTATGGGGAAGCAACCTCCGCTCCCCCTCTGTCCGCTTCCATACTGACTGCGGGATCTCTCTCCCCCTCCATACGGCCGCCCTGCACGACACGTTGCGGTGACGGCCATGGAGGTGAGGGCACTGGCCGGGTCAGATGACGCAGCGGATGGGCGGTGCACTCGCCCCCCTGCGATCTGATTGGTGGCAGACCCATATAAATGGACACAGCTGAGCAGATCAGTCCGCCGGCTGTGATACAGGAGAGACATGTGTGAAGCCTAGAGACTACACAGATGAGGTGAGCAGTACTCCATGTGGCAATTGGTATGTTAGACTTTGTTTGCCTGCTAGTTAATGAGCTCCTAATACATATTTATAATATCTCCTATCCCCTTAGAGAATTGGGTTTGATTTGCCTCGGCATCACTTTGAGGGGCTTGAATGTAGCCAGAGGAGTGTAGCAAACACTTTAAGCATACCTATGGCTGCTTTGTGGTCTTTATGGCTTTGAGTATATACCATAAATACCACGACATTACCTAGGAATCCACATGTATTGGCCCTCGCTGTAACCACACGCTCTCTACAATTCCACCTCTATGTAAGTATTGTAAGCTGCATGGCTACATTAAGATTAATAACACGATTATACATTTGATTATACCTTTTTACACAGCACTTACTATGCAATATTATCACCTAGGTGGGTCCCTTTATCGATCGGTTCTCTCCTTTTAGTACACATATATCCACAAATAATTTCAATTACGAGTGAGTATGGCTCTATAAACTCTTACATGGAATACCATGAAACAATCATATTATGTGTAGTATCCCCTTTTTACATACTATATTATGTTCAATAATACTTAGGTCTGCCCCCACATCCTTTGTTGGATGGGGGTTGGTGCTGCGCATGTCCAGGGGCTCTTCTTGGTCCTTCCTCCACATGGTTCTCTCCTGATGCTCACTACTGATATCTGGAGCTGTAGGTATACTTGTATTTAGTTATTGCAACTCTAAGATCCATATTTGGTTATGTAACTTTGCCTTTTTGAAGCTCGATAATGTTATTGTATTTTCGAATTATGTTGTGACTTCGTAGGATTTTATGGCAACACTCACCCTTTTTTCTCCTGAGGAAGCGTCGCTCAGACACGAAACATGTAGAGACGGTATTCAGCTACTTCACATCCCTACATTGATGGACGTCCGCTGGGGCCCCGCCTAGGAGTCCTCCCCTTCCCCTCTGGGGCTTATCTCCACCTACAGTCCTATTCACCTTTTGTATTTATGTTTTGGCTATAGTTATATATTACTAAGGACAATCACTATTGTCCTCTACGATGGTCAATGCCACTATACCTGTTTAGGGCCTTTGAAGTTTAGGACCTATGGGCGGCTCCCCCGGCGTGATGCCCATCTTTATGGGATTATATACCCTTGTGTGATTCACATATATGTTTTTTATCTATGTAATTTTAATGAATTTTGAATAAAAAAAAAAATTTTTTACATACTTTCGTTTCATGTTCAGGTCTTTTTCAAACCAAAGTGCCTTGAAAGTCCTCAATCTTCCTTTTGGAAATGGCTAGTATCTCTCTGTCAAATACATAAGTGGTCCATATAGTGAACTTGGTGTTATTTACTTTAAGGCCATCACAAAGGACAAGGGGCACTCTTTAGGTCTAGAGGAAAAAAGATTTCATCTCCAAATACGAAAAGGTTTCTTCACAGTTAGAGCTGTGAAAATGTGGAATAGACTCCCTCCGCAGGTGGTTTTGGCCAGCACAGTAGATTGCTTTAAAAAAAGGCCTGGATTCTTTCCTTAATGTAAATAATTTAACTGGGTACTTACATTATTAGGTAAAGTTGATCCAGGGCGAATCTGATTGCCTCTCGGGGGATCAGGAAGGAATTTTTTTCCCCCGCTATAGCAAATTGGGTCATGCTTTGCTGTGGTTTTTTGCCTTCCTCTGGATTTTTTTTTTTTGGTTGAACTGGATGGACTTGTGTCTTTTTTTCAACCTGACTAACTATGTATGACTGGAAAAAGGTATTTAGAGGCATCTTTTAAATAAAAAAAAAAACACTTGGAGAGTCCGTTATTGCCAGATAAAGGAGAGGGGCTGCCAGGATATATTTTTTTTTTTTTTATATTACGAATAGCGTCAGGAGGGGGGTGAGCAGAGACACACAGACACGGGAGCTGACAGGCAGGGAGGGAGGGGGTGAGGAGGACAGAGGAGAGATGCCAATGATGGAGGCATATAAGCTGACCACTGTAGTGGTGTGGCAGATTCAACCGCACAAGCACTGCGCTGTTTAATCTGCTATAAGGGAACAGGATTCCCATTCAATATTTAAAGCAAACTCACCCATTCATCCATGTTCATGCTTTATTTTGTTGAGAAATCACTTTGAAAACCACCCCCTTGCTTTTCTAGTCATGGCCATCTTGAGTAAGAGCAGTTGATTCATGTAGTATTTACTTCCTGGAATACACCTGTCCTTAGTACAGGCATGCAGGTAGGAGAGTGTGCTTAGCTGAGAAAGCTGCCCACCCCCACCTCTAGATGAAAGGGAAAAAAATGCCCATGGAGACTCCCGGGATGTATGACATAATTTTGGCCTAGGCCAGAAATCGGGAAGCAACTGGCGAAATAAATAATAAAAAAAGTGAATATAACACACCTTCCTATCTATTTAATAATGCTAGGAGCATGAGAATTAAAAATAGTTATGTTGATCGACAGAGTTTAGTTCCACTTCAAGGTACCTAAATGCTCACACTGTGCAACTTTCCCTATCTTTTTTAAAGACACAGCACGGTACCACAGCAGGTCCTAGCCACATATGGAAGAATATGATTTCTACTTTATATTCATTTTTATGCAATAAGATGTGTGTGTGTTTCATTGCAGATATAGTTCAAGCAGGCACTATTGGATTTAACAGCCTGCTGGGTCTGAACCTCTATTTTTTTTCCCCCTCAGGGTAATCAACAGGCATTTTCAATGCTAGTTGATATGTTGAATACCAATGTATGTTCATCTCATTTTTTTTAATGTGTACTCTACAGGACAGCACTGGAGGAGGTGGGAGGAACTGAGCAGGGCTATTGCAGATAGAGTAATGTGCTATCAACCTAAAGACATGTAGGAAGCGCTAGGCATGACTGTTAACTAATAGGACTATCAACAGTGACAGTATCTAAGCAACTAAAGCCTAGTACACACTAAGCCCTCATACACACGAGCGTTTTTTGGCTTTTTTGCAGCTCTCCATATTATTCAATAGCCCCATAAAAACGCAGACGTTTTTGAGCTGTAGAGGGCGTTTGCGAGCTGTAACTAGAACGCGGGACCAGCGCGTTCCGAGGCTGTAACGTTTTGGCATCTTTGCCGCCGCCGCAAAATGCTCACAAAGCCGTACCCGGCGTTAACTGGCGTTTTTGACGCCGACGTTTTCAGATTAAATAGCAGAGGAATGTTTTTTTTTAAAAAAACGCCTATCGATGCCGACGCTCACTAACGCTGATGCAAAACGCCGAAAAAAAAAGATTTTCCCCTGATGTAGGACCCATCGTTTTGCTTATTTTTAAACATATGCCCGCCCATGTGTATGAGGCTTAATAGTTTTTTTATTTTTTTTCGTTCAACCCAGCCGGCTGAACGAATAAAAACAGACCGCTCAGGTCAGATCTGTGGTACTAACAAGCCAATGTTAGTGCAGTGATCTCCCCTGCTGTTCTATTTAGTTCTGACAGGGGGACGGCCCCCCGCTAGAACACTCTAGTTAGCGCTCTCAGCCATTGAGTGAGAGTGCTGATCTGGAGCCGATCGGCAGGCCTTTTTCGGTCTTGCTGCTTGGAAAGAAGCTGACCGAAAGGACTGGTTGCATTACACTCGGGCCAAATGTTGGCTGGTTCAATGGAAACCGGCCAACTTTTGGCCCGAGTGTATTGCAACCATTCGACCGACAGTCAGTCTGTGTGTACTAGGCTTAAAGCAGCATCAAGGGTGACAATGCCAAAGTGATTTTAGTGCAGAATAAAAAGTGTTCTCACACGATCAAATGAAGTTCCTATCCAATGGTTCTACTGGCAGTATTTGCAAACAATTATAGGGGTGCTTAGAAAAACTGAGAGCCCAGTCTTGAAGTGAACCACAATGTCATGAATGTTATAATTTAACCATAGTTCTGCTTAAAATGAATGTCCCAGTTTAATGTAACCATCAACTGGAACACAATAGAGTTGATTTACAAAGGCAAAACATGCTGTTAAGAACCCATACACACTATTAGATTTACAGCAGATTTTTGACGCCAGGTTCACCAAAACCATATACAGTAATGAGGTCAAACCATAAGCCTGCATTCACACAGGGGCGATCCGACTTCTGCGGACTTTGCTAGGCGACTTTCAGCGCGACTTCATGCCAGGCGACTTTGCCTGTGGCTAATTGGAGCAGGGAGGGAGGGGGTTGCCCTAGATGAATTCTTTTCACTGTAAAGTCGCTTCCATTTAAATGGGGGATCCAACTTGGAGGTAACTTCTATTCAATTCTATGGGCATAAATCGGATAGAAGTCGCTTTGAAGTGATGCAGGAACCTGTTCTAAAGTAGGAGCATTAAGACGGCTCCCATTCACTTCAATGGGATTTCTGATGTCAAGCGACTTGGGGCGACTTGAGGTGACTCAAGTCGGAGCGCAAGTAGCCCGTGTGAATGGGCTCTAAGAGTTTCAATTTGTATGCAATCAGGCAGGCCCTTACACTACATGGTTTTGGTAAATCTGAATACAAAAATATGCAGAAAATCGAATAGTGTGTATGGGGTCTAACTCTGAAAGCAAATTCTCCCTCAGCTTAGTGAATGAGGTGAAACTCTGCTGACTTCTGTCATTCAATCATGTCCAAGAAAAAATACTGCTTTTTGTCTTTTTTTTTTTTCTTTCTCTTTGCACATGATTGGATGTTCTTTGCAAAGGAAATGCTTTTGGCCAGCGTATGTTAGGACACAGAATCAATCAGACATGTTAAAATCTTATCTGTTCCATATTCCATTGGGTTAGGTCATAATAGGTCAAATATATTACAATCCTAAAATTATTGGATTTAAAAAAAATAGTCAATTTGTGAAAAAATTTTCAGCTTGTATGGGCAACCTCAAATTTGTTCTATGTATGCTGACTAGGTTATTTTATTTCCATTATATTTAGAGGTTCCACCAGATCAAATGAGCCCAGCTGAAGATGAAAGTTTGCAACTGACTCGCACGACAGGAAAACTCATGTACTGTGGACCAATTTTTTTTTTTTTTTTTTTAATAATGCTACTGAAATAAACAGTTACCAAAGAGACGACCACTGAACCAGGATCGAGACTTTATTAATGTTTACGCTCCGCTAAAAGAAGCGGCTTTATCCGATCCCCAGGATGCAATCTCCGTAACTGAATTCGGAACTTAATATGAGCCATCACGCTCATTATCCATCGCACAGGCACACCAAGATTCCAATGCTGTCGAAAGCTTACATTAATGTAAATCTTTCCCCGACTTGAACTACACTGCTGTATGTGTGAAAATTTAATTTCAGGGATCACAAAAATTCCTCCAGAAGGCTGCGAACACTTTACAAAGATGAAATTTTCCAGGTGGAATCTGAAGTCTAAGCAGCCGGTTACTGGGCCGAAGCTTGACTTTAGTTTAGTTCAAGCTGCGTTACATATTTCAGAAGTAATTGCCTCCATCCTGTAACATCCAGCCGTTCTCTAAATTCCAAAGGAAATTCCTCTAAATCTGTGATGGACGTGACTTCAGAGATTATTCTGCACATCCAAAAGCTTTCAGATTCCCTGCCTGAAGGCCTTAATGTGTACATCCAGAGCAATGTATTTCAGGGCACATCAAGCTGACAAGGTTTAACGCAGCTGTCAATATAAAGCCTGGGATTTGCAGCATTCTAAATGACTTTTAATGACACAGGGAGAAGGGTGTACTGTGAATGAACAAGGCCAGAGCCAACAAGATGGTTGTTGTGTGTATTTGATTTTTTTTAAATATTTAAAAATAACAGCCATACCTACAGCCAAGAACAGCATAAAAGAGAAAATATATTGTTTAAAGGTGCAATTTGTATTTTTCGTGTGTTTTTAGTAATAAAAAAGATGTTTTTTGATTGTCATCTGTATACACATTCTTTCTCTGTTCAGGAAAACCATATGACGCTGGAAGAGCAAAATTTTAAGGGGACTGGTCAGCATAAAACTACAAAAGTCACTGCTGTTTTTTATTTATATGCGCAAGCTCTGGGGCCTGTCATTCATTCTTCACTACCTACTGAGTCACTGAGGGTACAGGTCAGACTATGCTAGCTGCGTCTTTGTTTTGGGTCAATGAATGGCTGGATTGTGAAGCAAGTATGACAGTCCCGGAGGTTTAAAGCTAACATTCAGACTAAACAAATCTTGTTTAAAAATATTACATTTGTGTGTATTCTTTTTTGGCTTCCTTTTGTGTATTTCTTCCAGATATTGGGAGTAATGTAGCATAAAACAACTCCTGCAATTTGCCTGTGTGTCAGAACTACCTGTAATAAAAACCAGTCACTGCTGCTTTCTCTTCTTGTGCAGAGTGACTGGTCTTGCACCCACCTGGCCACCCCCCTTTTTTTTGCAGGCAGCCTGTTGTGGGCGCACCACATAGCCAGTGCATAGCTTTGCTCTTTGTGCAGGATATGTGCAGCACATTGATGATGTGATATTAATGTAGCAATTTCTTGATTTTAAGAAAAAAAATATTAGGTGCACAGAAATTGGCTTTCTAGCCTTGGCTATTGAATTATATTGTAAAGTTTTTGTGCCTGGAGTTCAGTTTTAAAAATAAATCAGTTCCCATATTTTGTTTGATCATGTTCTGCTTAAAATTTATAGAAAGCAATTTTGTGAACTGAATGAGTGGCAGAACTGTAGGAAGTGACCAGGGGTAAGTGCATTAGAGCCCCCCCCCCGGTTGTGGGGCGCCTGAACTTCTACCACTTTAGCCTGAAACAAAAGCTGCATTGTTCTATATGGTGAGCGGTCTGGCAATATGTGCTGGTACAAGACACTTTTTTTTGAAGGGGGGAATCTAAGCTATCCATTCTATCAATGGTTATTTGCTTGTCTGTTTTTTTTGTAGAGATCTTTAGGAATGAAATGGGAAAAAAAGTAGCAATACTTTGGAAAAACTGGAATTGCAAATCTCCTGGCTGTCAGAATGCATAATTGTTTTAGGGTTCTTCTATGCCATGGTACTAGCATGTGGCACATGAGTCAAGGATTGGCTGTTTCCATTTGGACCTTTACTGACGGCTGATTTGGTTTGTGAAAAAATCCCATTATTTTGATGGACTAAACACTATGCATACCTTCCCAGCTCTACTATAAAATCTGAATCCTCATGGATTCTCTGATGAAATCTATGGCAAGTCTATTGGCCATTAGCAACAGAGGGGAAATCAAAGAAAGAAAATTGCTAGAAGAAGTTTAGACCACCGAGTATGGATTTAAAAGTAAGCATCATTTTACACTGCCTGCTTTCACCGTCCCTCCAAAAGGATAGTATCTGGTAGAGAGTTACTTTAATAGTTCGATCATCAGTTAAGCCCATAATATGGCTGTCTCCATTGCCTGTAGCTATGTGATTGTGAACACCCCTGCCCCCCCCCCCTCCTTCCCATGGTGTAGCGTAGATTAAAAAGCATTAAACCACTGCAGGTTGCCTATGGATAATGTTTATATCTTTTCTGTATTAAACAGTCATTATTGTGCCAATGTGTGGGAGTATGGAGATGGAGAGGCCATATGTTTCATGGTTTTCATTTGTATTGGAAACACATTTCATTTAATTGATGCCTTAATTAAATTTGTATTTTTAAATAAAGATTATTTGCTAAGAATTTGTCATAATCTGTAGTGGTTTTTAAAGACTACCACCAGACACCAATTGAAATCAATCAGTGCAATGCTAGTGCTAATTTGTAACTCAATGTAGCTAAGTCTTCCCTTGGAATTTTAGCTAAATGTTCCCTAAGGAACTCATTGCAACCAGACTTGGTAGATTTTAACATGTTTCTGGGCAGTACTAGAGGTATATGATTTTGTGGGGTCCAAATTCCCTTTCCGTTATCTATTTAGGATGTTATTTGTATTTTCACAGGATGAAATTCAAGGTCATTCAGGCATTCACATGGATTAGGCAAATAGGGCAGTCTGATGAAGAAAATTCCAGGAAAATTTTCGCCTTTTCTGGACATGGAATTGAAGTGTTAGGGTTAGTCAAAGGGTTATGTTAAAGTTGGAGGGTGGGTCATATTGTGAGATGCTATTGTTCACACTTATTTTTGATGAAAATCGTAGTTTTTATTCACACTTGTTATCGTAGAGTGTTATACTGGGTGGGAGGTTGAAATTGTATTGGGAAACTGATTGGGATTGTGAAGTTAAGGTACAGGTCTTTTCCGCTTTTAAAAGGACCTTAAAAGAAGTAGTCTGACGGGATAAACGGATTAGGTACACTTACGGACTTACTGGAACTTAAAGTAGGACACTTTTATGTTTATTGTAGGATTTATCTATTGCCTTTCCCTTAAACCTGGGGTG
Organism: Glandirana rugosa; assembly: GCA_018402905.1. Lineage (NCBI taxonomy): Eukaryota > Metazoa > Chordata > Amphibia > Anura > Ranidae > Glandirana > Glandirana rugosa. Next base: position 1,036,530 of record BLSH010448438.1, on the reverse strand, counting down.
TTTTAGTATATGGAGATCATGACGGGTCTTTGTACAATTTTAGATGGTTCAGACCAACGTTACTCA
>BLSH010448438.1:991366-1003318 GCA_018402905.1 Glandirana rugosa | reverse complement strand
GTCAGAGTCATGATTGGACACTGTCATCATGACTTTATTCAATCATGGCTCATTCCTGCCCCACAGTATAAAAGTATTCTTTCAATGGCAGCCATTTTCAGTGTGATTTTGGCATGGAGAGAGATAGAACAGGGCTCTGTTCAGTGCTATTAGTGTGTTATACTGTGCTATTGTGCTTCAATTGTCAATGTAGAATATTAGTTTAGTCTCAGTCTAGGGATAGTGTGAGTTTAGTGAGGAGGACCATCATTCAGCTTTGCACAGTGTGCAGCTAGAGTAGGGACAGCACAGTCAGTGTAGTGACGGTTAAACACTGTATATCTGATTGCGCTACTGCAAGTTTAACGTCATTTGCTTCTGTGTGCATTACTGCAAGTTTAATGCCATATATTTCTGTGTGTGTTACTGCCAGTTTAACGCCATATAGTTTTGTGAGTGTTACTGCCAGGTTAATGCCATATAGTTTTGTGCGTTACTGCCAGTTTAATGCCATTTATTTCTGTGTGCATTACTGTCAGTTTAACGCCATATGGTTTTGTGTGTGTTACTGCCAGTTTAACGCCATATAGTTTTGTGCATTACTGCAAGTTTGACGTCATATAGTTCTGCGTGCGTTACTGCCAGTTTAACGCCATATAGTTCTGTGTGCGTTACTGCCAGGTTAACGCCATATAGTTCTGTGCATTACTGCCAGTTTAACGCCATATAGTTCTGCGTGCATTACTGCCAGTTTAATGCCATATAGTTCTGTGTGCATTACTGACAGTTTAATGCCATATAGTTTTGAGCGTTACTGCAAGTTTAACGCCATTTACATTACTGCCTGTTTAATGCCATATAGTTCTGTGTGCGTTGCTGACAGTTTAATACCATATAGTTTTGTGTGCGTTACTGCCAGTTTAACACCATATCGTTTTGTGTGCGTTACTGCCAGTTTAATGCCATATAGTTTTGTGCCTTACTGCAAGTTTAACGCCATATAGTTCTGTGGGGCACTGTACGTTTGACGTATTATATTGCAGTATATTATAGTGTATCCGTGGAGTGTGTCTGTGTAGTGTGAGTACTCAAATGAAAGTGCACCCAACACCACTTTACATTAATTAAAGTGCATCTACGTACAGATTTCCACTTCTTTACATTTGCTAATAAGCACCGACCCCTCCCTCCCAATAATGTCTGGGAGGACAACAAGGAGAGGCAAACGTTCCCGTGGCACTATAAGGGGGCCAGCAACAAATGTGTCCACAGGCAAAGGTGGATGTGGTGGTCAGTCCTCAGGCAGGGCATCATTTCCTCTGTTTAGAGAGTTTGCCCGTGCTATCCAGCCACAGCATGCAGAGCAGATGGTGGACTGGCTTACTAAACCTTCCTCATCCTCCTCATCCTCTGTCATGCAAGTAGAGACAAGTGTGCAATCCCCTGCAGTTGCCAGAGTGGATAAAGCTGCCTCCTTGTCCACATCTATTCCTGCCATAGCCCCAACATCAGCCATAAAGGAGTCACCTGAGTTATTTGACCACAGAGTCAGCCACTTGCTCCTTGATGATGCCTAGCCATTACTGGATTTAGATGTTGGTTCTGAGGTTGAGGATGACAGGAACATGAGCCTAGAGGCGAGAACACTGGTAGACAAACTGGCATTCATGTTCTCCCAGCCGCAGCATATTGCCAAGTTGTCTCCAGTGGCAATGATGATGAAGATGGAGGAGATGGAGATGGTGATGATGAGGTCACTGATGCGACTTGAGTGCCAGATAGAGCAGAGGAGGAAACTCAAGGTGAGGCAACACAACCCCAAGGAGGCCGACATTAAGAAAGAGTAGAGAGCAGCCATCCTATTCCATCACATTCTGTAGCTGTTATCTCCCGGCCCATTTCCCAAAGCTCAGCTGTCTGGGCCTTTTTCAGCACATCTGCAGCAGATTGCACTGTTGCTATCTGAAAACTGTGTCCCAGGCACATCAAACATAGCAAAAACACCGGCCATTTTGGTACCACATGCCTAACAAGGCATGTAACGTCCAACCACTCAGCCTGTTGGCAAGAGCACCTAAAAGCCACACAAAAGGAGCACAAATCTGTCCCTCCTCCTCCTTATCCACTTCAGTCTGCCCCTGCTATACCGAACCATGACCTCTCAGCAGCCTCCACTGACAGGGATGATGGTATAGCACAGGGTGTCCTAGGTCCTAGCAGCACATCTGCCAGCAGCACACCACCAGCTGTAGACTGTAGCTGGAAAATTTCTCTGCCCCATCTGCTGCAGCGTAAAAAAAAAATACAGTCCCTGCCACCCACATTCCCAGCGTCTAAATGCAAGCTTGTCAAAGCTGTGGGCTCTCCAACTTCTGCCTTTCAGCCTGGTGGATTCTACCCCCTTCTGTGAATTTCCCACAATGTGCTGTACCACAATGGCAGGTTCCCAGTCGCTACTACTTTTCACGGAAGGCCGTTCCATCTCTCTACCATCACAAGCAAGGGAATGTTCTCGCATTATTGGGCAAGGCAGTCAACCGCAAAGTCCACCTTACTGCTGACACGTGGTCAGGGCAGGGACGATATATATTTTGTTCACAGCACACTGGGTAACGCTGCTTACAACGCGGTATAGGTTTCATGGGCACAATTAACACCCAAAGACCAATTTTTCTGCACCTGTTTGACAGGTGCATATCATTGCAATTTTTTACAGCAAGGCCAATTCTTGCGTTCATCAAGAGCACCTCTATAGGGTTATGGTGGGAGTGCGCCACCGACACCCAAAGACCAATTTTTCTGCAACTGTTTGACAGGTGCATATCATTGCAATTTTTTTTTTTGCCTTCATCAAGAGCACCTCTATAGGGTTACAGTGGGAAGGCCCACCGACACCCAAAGACCATTTTTTCTGCACCTGTTTGACAGGTGCATATCATTGCAATTTTTTACAGCAAGGTCAATTCTTGCTTTCATCAAGAGCACCTCTATAGGGTTATGGTGGGAAGGCGCCACCGACATCCAAAGACCAATTTTGCTGCACCTGTTTGACAGGTGCATATCATTGCAATTTTTTACAGCAAGGCCAATTCTTGCTTTCATCAAGAGTACTTCTATAGCAGCAATATGCAAATAACAGACCTCCAGCTGTTGCAGAACTACAAATCCCATGAGGAATAGAAAGACTCTGACAGCCACAAGCATGACATCCAGAGGCAGAGGCATGATGGGACTTGTAGTTTTGCAACAGCTGGAGGTCCGCTAATTGCATATCCCTGCTCTATAGGGTTACGGTGGGAAGGTACCACCGACATCCAAAGACCAATTTTTCTGCACCTGTTTGACAGGTGCATATAATTGCAATTTTTTTTTTACAGAAAGGCCAATTCTTGCCTTCATTAAGAGCACCTCTATAGGGTTATGGTGTGAAGGCACACCTAAAGCCCAATTTTTTCACACCCGTTACTTCTATCCAAAGTCAAAGTGACACCAGAATTTATCCAAAAAATCTCTAATCTTGTTCCCAGTGCACTACATTGTGGTCTCATCATACACACTGCTCCCCAGCTGTTGCTGAGCAAAATCAAGGCAGCTTGCAGGGAAAATGACATTTTTTTGGGTTTATAAATGCAATTATTGCTGCAGCAGATTCTAGATATGGTACAGATCTGCCATTTTACAGGTAGACTAAGGGGATCCCCCAGGCACTATATTGGAAGGAATTTAAAAATTGTGTTTTTTTTTACAAACTTTTTTTTCATTAATAAATGTCCCACAGGGCAGGACCCGGACCCCTATAACCACTGTATGCCAAATTACTGGCATCTAAGCATTTAAAATGGGCACTTTTGATTTTTGACATTCGGGTCCCATTGATTTTAATGGGGTTCGTTATTCTGGTCTGAACTTTCACCATGTTCGAAAGTTCTGGTGCGAAGGAACAGGGTCCGTTTGGCCCATCCCTAATGTTAAACAGGCAAAGATGAAATTCAGGATACTATTAAACACCAGGAAAATACTGTGAATTCTCTTCGAGATCAATTAGATGATTATGAAAACAGGGACCGCCGACAGAACGTCCGTGTAAGGGGTTTACCTGAAGCAACTAGGGCCCCGGATTTAACTCTGACGTTGCAAGGGTTATTCCGTCAAATATTGGGAGAGCTGGCACCTGAAAAAATTTAAATAGACAGGGCCCATCGCACTTCAGCACGAGCCCTCCAGAATAAAGAGAGACTAAGGGATGTTATCTGCAAACTGCACAGATATTCTGTGAAAGAAGCTATTATGAAAGCAGTTCGTGGAAAAGCTACCATTAATTTTGATGGAGCACAGGTCTCTTTGTTTGCTGATCTATCACAGCATACCCTTATGCAGAGGCGAAGTGTCCGACCATTGCTTGAGGCGTTATACTACCTCTGGAGCATTGGCATCAGGTTCAAAAGAGATCCAGAAGCAAAAATCAGTCTAATGGACAAGAACAAAGCTCAACACCCCCAGGACCCACCTGAATTTGTATTGGGGTCCAAATAGATGAGATGCTCTTTTGATGCAGCATGAACAACTGGATAAAGAGGCTTGTTGTAAAGTGATTTTTGAATATAAGTTGGGGGGATTGTTTTCGCTTTCACAGCTGCAAACAATTAATGTAAAGCACCATTAGTTATGGTTATCCCGGGGAAATTAGGTGCTCCTCATATGATCTTAGTGATGTATTTCCAAAAAGGTAGGTGCTGAATTAAGGGACTCTATAGTCTGCATTTTTGCAGATGAGTGGGGGGTTCCGGGAATGCCCCTACTCAGTTCACACTGACCTTTAGATGGTATATTCCTATTGGTGGGATATGTGTTTTTTTTTTTTCCTTTTTTCTTTTTTTTTTCCTTCCTTATATTATTTTTTGTTTTTTATCTTGTGGGTACACTTAAAGGGGACTAAAGAGCTCAAAGTGTTCTTGGGTCTGGAATAGGAATTGATTCCAACACAAAATGGCAAGAATGGCCGATACCTTAAAAATTGTATCATACAGAATTAGAGGTCTTAGTTCACCTTATAAGAGGGGTCGGTATGAACTGCGCCGCCTGTCTGCAGATGTAGTTTTCTTGCAGGAGACACACTTTGTGACAGGGTCCACCCTACGTATGCCCCTATCTTTCTATGATCAGTAGTTCCATGCTCCATCACCGATTCCAAGGGCTGGGGGGGTAATGACCGTCTTTCGGAAATCATGCCCCTTAAACTTAATGGCTTCTCAAGTGGATACAGAAGGGCATTTTCTTTTTATTAAAGGGATATTGTAGGGTCAATTTTAGACATTTGCCTCTATCTATGCACCTAATACGCGTACAGTGGATTTTCTTTCTCAGACACTGAGGTGGCTGGAGGGGTTTAGGGAGGGTATTTTGATTTTGGGGGAAGATTTGAATTTAACCCTAGATCCTGGCTTGGACACCTCTTCAGGCAAAACCTCAATATCTTTTAGAGCTCTAAAACATATTAAACAGCGTCTACGCTCACTTCACCTGGTAGATACTTGGCGGGTGTTTCACCCGAGAGACAAGGATATTTTTAAAAAATATTGGCCTATCTTATCTTTGGACCATACACTAAAGGATGTAATACCAGTGACACCTAAATTTATCTATAAGAAGGCTCCTACATTTGCAGACAGAGTAGTGAAGAAGGTCATTGACCCGCCTAGACCCTTGACTATGTTCTGGGATGCATCCGGTTTTTTCGCCTGTCGCAAATGTGTCTCTTGTAGACAGGTACAGACGCATCTGCGTAATTTTACCTCCTTCACTTCTGGGGTTAATGGTAGGAGCTTTGTTATCAAAGATTTTATAACCTGTTGCTCCAGATATGTAGTGTATGCTATTCATTGTCCTTACAATCTACTTTATATTGGCCGCACAAAACGTAAATTAAGCAAAAGAGTATCCGAACACATTGCCAATATTAAAGCGGGTTACAAGGACCATAACCTGTCGCTTCACTTTCGGGAAAAACACAGCAGGGACCCCTCTAATTTAAAATTCTGGGGAAAAGAAACCCTAACAATAAACTGGAGAGGAGCAAATAAGGTGAGGGAAATCTCTAAATGTGAGGGGAAGTGGATTTATCTGACTGCGTCGCTCCAACCTGGTGGGCTCAACGTTGAGTTAGACGTAAATTGCTTCATCAGCAATTCCTAGAACAAAAATCCACCCATGTGGTTTCTCTCTCCTTATCCTATATATATAGGTTTATCTGGTTTTCTGACCTATATGCAATTCCCACTTTAAGTGAGTATGTGGCATCATAAATTGTTATAAAGGGAGTACTGTCACAGTATAATTCTTCGTGTTATGGTTTATTAACATTTAGTTTTGGATGTGCATTCTGTATACTTGTGCATCATCATTCTACTTTTATTTTTATTTTTTGGTTCGGCTATATGTATAATATCTTGTTCTGATATTGATTCTATGTAATGTTAATTTTAGATATAATTTTAGTTTATGAAGGAAGTTCCGTTTATATTTGTACTTCTTCATTTTATTATGAAATGAATTTTGGATTAATATTAGCAATGTGCGAGGTGGTTGATGCACCCCTGGTTGGCGGTTCCTTAGCGCTTTAAGATGGCTTAACCAATAGCAGAGCTGCTTTGGATGAAAAGGATATAATACTCCATTTCATTGCGGATAGATTGGGCGATCCAATATCGTCCTTGTAAATTGTAAGTGTATGGGAGCCATGGATGATTATCTATCCGTAGTATGCTACTGCGATGGTGCATTAGGCCTATTAATGATTGGTAATAAGGCTGATGTCCTTGGAATCTGCCTCATGCTCGGTGTGCACGATCAATCCTCTTCATTGCAATGTCTCAGTTGCAATAAATATGCGGAGGGGGTTAATTTGCCAGCCTCCGCCTGTGTAAAAGCAGGGGCGCCGTGCTGTGTGGTCACGCCCTCAGACGAAGTAATGACGAAACGCGTCAGGGCGTGACCACACGGCTGTCAATCTGCGCTGACTGAGTGAGCTCTGGGTTCGGAAAAGCCGCTGCACGAGAGAGTGGTGAGACGGAGCTGTACATCAGTTGGAAACTAGTTCATCACTGTTATTGATTTTAAATATGTGTAAGTGTACATCTGCAGGGGGGATCGTGTGTATGGTTTTATACCCAATAAATGTTTATGGATCATGCACTATGTGAGCGCTTTTTTCAAGGGTGATTCCAGTTGTATGGCATCTGCTGTCTCCCATACACCTTAAGATCGGATGCGATTGGATAAGATTTGATCGGATGCTGGAACTTGGAGATTATCACTAAGACCTTAAGGCGTTTTTGATACTTACCTTTGGTGAGTGTTTTCATATAGGGGGGCATAACCTCCCGTATTTTGCTCACGTGGTGTGGTGGTGGACAACGTTTGCACAAGATCCTGCCCCTAGCAGGGATCAATTTAGTCGATTTATTTTCTGGGAGTTTTTTTATAAGAAGTCACAATTTAGCGCTGCTTGCACTTTATAAAGATATATGGACTTATATTATTGAGGTGCTATCCAATACGAATATTGTTATATTACCTACAGATCATCAGCCTGACAAGATTATACCATGTACTTCGACGAGCTGCCCACCTAGATGTGTCTTAGATGTTTTCTCTTATTTAAGTGTTCCGGGACGGACACCCTTCCTATTGCGATGTACTTTTTATATTCTGAATCTCAAAATCATATTTGAAAAAAAAAAAAAATCAGTCCCTGTATGCAGTCCTCCAGTTTACACAGAAGCAAGCTGCAATGTTTCTCCTAGCAAGTAGAGACTTTGTAGAAGTCCTCTGCCAGGATAGTGAGAAAAGTGCTCTGTTTCTACAGATCCCTTTGGGTATCCCATGCTTCCCTTCATACTTATCCAAGTTACATTAGCAATAAAAATACAAAAGACACCGCTAGACTGTTTATTGAGCCAGAAAGAAAAAGAAAAAATAGAAAGTGCTGTGCACCTGGCTGTGTGGGCTCTGGTGAGGAAACGGGACCAACTAATACCAGCAGCTCCTGTAGGGTTATTTTGTTGTTAGGGTTGTTTTTTTTCTCAACAAAAGTGTAGCTACTCTTTGATGTAAGTTATTTTTAAAGTTTTTTTTGTTTTAATCAGCAGCTTTCATTAAAAAAATAATACCTGGTAAACTTGTCATGGAAGTTCTTGTTCAAGCACTTCCTCTAATAGGGTGACAACTATATAACAATTATGCTCTTGAGTTGTCATCCTATCACATGTGTCCCAGATGAAGGCTACAAGCAGCTGAGCTCTTACACATTGTGCTGGCTAGTCCATTGTTGTCACTTTTAGGAAGCCAGTTCAGAGCAATGATGTGAATCTGATGCTGAAGCCAGTGGATGTAGCCAGGCATTGGCTTAAAGGATAAGTTCACCTTTTAGAAAAAAATAATAAATGCACATTTATTTGCAGGTAAAAAAATGTGCATTTATTATGTTTTTTTCTTTTGGAGCCTGTAAAGCATTGCATCAGCGATCAGAAGATCGCTGGTGCCATGCAGGTCTCCTTCAGATCTGTCAGTATATCTGTGTGCTGTACATCCCGTACGGGCAGGCAGATACATTGACAGGAAGAAATCAATTACCACGACGCTCCACAGCACCGTGGTAGTTCATTGAGAACAACAAGCCGCTAAGGATGTTGGGGCTTGTAGTTCATTCATACACAGACCGTGTGGTACAAGTGGTTACATGTAATTATAGCCCTGGTAGCATTTATGTCACATGAAATATTTGCTTCATTGTATAGTCCAAGGGTGATGAACAATGTTTTGTACAGATTACCCAAATTTGAACATGTTGTATTGTTATAGTAATAAGAGGAAGGATTTTTTTCTTTCAAAAAAAAAAAAAGATGTATTTATGCCAGCTTCTCTGGTATATTAAAAATCATTTCTTGGGGTTTAAAGAAGTTTTATAAAAATAAAAACAGTGAAGCAAAGCACAAATAAAACAAATGTCAGTGGACAGTCCAGAGCCCAAGTAGAAAATGCCCTTAAAGTGGATGTAAACCCACCACTCACCCAGTATAAACTAATGGCACCGTATTAATGTATGTGTATATGCAAGCCTCCTGCATGTATCCTGCCTTGCAAATGTCACCCCTTTCAGCTGTTAGCCCTTTTTAGCCTGAGAAGAGAGCGACAATTCTCCGAAAATGCCCAATAGACAATTCTTGGGATATATGATATTCAGGAGACCCAAGGCCGAAGAAATAAAGAAGCCAATATTCCCCCAGACGTCTCGGACCACCGAGCATGTCCAGAAACAATGCAGGAAATCAGCCTGTTGTCCACAACCCCTAAAACAGTCAGCAGTAGGTGACAATCCCATTTTATGTAAGCTGGTAGGTGTAAGGTGAGACTGATGAAAAACCTTAATCTGAATGATCCTGTCTCTAGAGGAAATGACCAAGTCCTTAAAGGTATCACTAAATTCTGACCAGTCTTCTTCTGTAATAGTCAAGTCTATAGAAGGCCATTTGGCTTGTGCACTCCTAAACCTAGGGTTAGAATCTGTTACAAGGGCATTGTAATAAGTAGAAATGAGCTTTGTGTTCTCGGGGTCCCTTAGTAACTTTTCCAGTGGGGCCATGTGAATAGGGTTGGTTATGGAACCAAACTGGGTACAAACAGCATGGCGGAGTTGGTAGTAATAGAATAAGTACGTACTTGACAGGTCAAAGTCCAACTGCATTTGGCTAAATTACTTAAATCCCTGGGTGTCATAGATGTGGCATAGGTATTTGACCCCCTTAGAGGTCCATCGTATAGGGTATGGTAGTAAGTTCAATTCTTTTAGAGTAGGATTAAACCACAGGGGCGTATTCGGTGAGGTCAACCAGGGATCTTTAAGGTATTTAGCTACTATAGACCTAAACAGGGAGAGAGACATATATAACACTGATGTACCTGGCCGGTCAGGGACAGAATTCCTATATATTATATTGTGAAGAGTTTCTACAGAGGAAACAATGGCTCCCTCTGTGCTAGTACAGGCATTAGTGGCATTTGGGTGTAGCCAATCATGAATAGGTACCAACTGAGAGACTAGGTAATATAAATAAAAATTAGGAAAGGCTAGACCTGCTAACTGAGAGGAAAGTCTCCAGGGCTACCCTAGGCGACTGGCCCTTCCACAGGAATGTCATGCAGATGGAGTCAATGCATTTAAAGATAGATTTTGGAATTCTGCAAGGGGAGCTGGCTAAGACATATAGGAGCTTGGGGAGATGTATCATTTTAATAATGTTGGCCCTACCCATAAGATCCAGAGGTATATCCATCCATTGCTTAGTATGCTCTAGTAGCTGTGACAATAGTGGGCACTGGTTGTTATTGATGCAGGAGGACAGCGGTAGCTGAGCCTCCACCTCTAGATATCAAAAAGAGGAGGCTATCTATAATTCAGAGGCTGGGTGAATCAGGGGAATGGTAGATTAATCTAACGGGAAAAGGATGGATTTTTCCAAATTCACCCAAAATCCAGAATAGTCTTCAAAGTCAATTAGCGTATATTTATTGGTTTTGGCAAAAGTTATAGCGTCTACATACTAGGGTACATTTTCTGGAATTTACACAGCTTTTATTTAATGACTGCCTATCTCATTTTCTGAGGTGCTATAATGGTAGGGCAGTACAAAACCCCCCAAATGACCCCATTTTGGAAAGTAGACACCCCAAGGAATTAGCTGAGAGGCATATTTTATTTTTTTGTCACAAGTGATTGAAAAATGACAAAAAAAAAAATAAAAAATTGCACAAAGTTGTCACTGAAATTATATATTGCTCACACATGCCATGGGTATATGTGGAATTACATCCAAAAATACATTCCGCTGCTTCTCCTGAGTATGGGGATACCCCATGTGTGAGACTTTTTGGGAGCCTAGCTGCGAATAGGACCCCAAAAACTGATCGCCACCTTCAGGATTTCTCCTCACTCCCTATCACAGTTAGGGAGGCCATGGAATGCCCAGATAGCACAAAACACCCCCAAATGACCATTTTGGAAAGTAGACACTCCAAGCTATGTACTGAGAGGCACGTTGAGTATTTTCAGGTCTCGCTTTTTGTCACAAAGTAATGAAATGTGAAAAAAGAAAAAAAAATTAATTTTCTGTTTATTTCTTCATTTTTCAAAACAAATGAGAGCTGCAAAATACTCACCATGCCTCTTAGCAAATAACTTGGGGTGTCTAATTTCCAAAATGGGGTCATTTGGGAGACTTTTGTGCTACCTTGACATTTCAGGGCCTCCTAATCCGTGACAGGTACCGAGGAGTAAAATCACCTCCCAAGAAGTCTCACGTATGTGGTATCCCCGTACTCAGGAGAAGCAGCAGAATGTATTTTGGGGTGTAATTCCACATATACCCATGGCATGTTCAAGCAATATATCATTTAGTGACAGCTTTGTGTAAAAAAAAAAAAAATTGTAATTTTCCCGAAACTTTTTGCAAAATATAAAATATTCCATGGACTCAACATGCCTCTCAGCAAATAGCTTGGGGTGTCTACTTTCCAAAATGGGGTCATTTGTTTTTTTTTTTTTTGCTATCTGGGCATTTCATGGCCTCCACAACTGTGATAGATAGTGTGGGGTGAAAGCATAAATTTTCGCCCTTAGAAATCCTGAAGGCGGTGATTGGTTTTTGGGGTCCCATGCGCAGATAGGCTCCCAAAAAGTCTCACAAATGGGGTATCCCCATACTCAGGAGAAGCAGAATGTATTTTGGGGTGTAATTCCACATATTCCCATGGCCTCTCGGGGAATCAGGAAGGAATTTTTTCCCCCGTTATAGCAAATTGGATCCATGCTTTGCTGGGGTTTTTTGCCTTCCTCTGGATCAACTGTGGGTGAAGGTTTTTTTTTTTTTTGTTTACTGGGGTAAAACCTTTCATCTGTGGGGTTCGATAAACGACTCT
>BLSH010448438.1:965173-982859 GCA_018402905.1 Glandirana rugosa | reverse complement strand
GTTTCATTTAAAGTGATACACACATTTTGCAGAACATTGATATGGGTACTCCCGGCTTATTTATACTTTTTTGACACAGTTTGAAGATGATTTTAGAACAGTTCTATGGCCTCTAATGTTAATTAATACTTTTCAGACCCATTTTGAAGATGTTCTCCATTTTTGCATTTTTTATGTTTTTATTTTTTTAAAAATATTTAAAGTTATTTCCCTGTCCCCATTTCTTTGTAGGTCACTTGTCCCAACCTTACCCACATTTCCTTCCTTTTGCAGACCTCTAGGACCTTCCAGGACTATTTTACAACATTTTTTGTACCTAAAAGTCCGGGTCTCCATTGATTTCAATGGGGTTCGGGGTCCGGGACAAAGTTCGGGTTCTGTCCGGACCCGAACCCGGACTTTGTCCCGAAGTTCGGCCGAACCAGCAGAACCCGGACTTCTAGAAGTTCGCTCAATTCTAGTCACAGGTACTGGAAAACAGGAACAGAGCTGGGGCTCACAAGTACTCAGACGCTGTAGAACAGACAGCACATGCTGCAAGGCACTGGGGGTTTAACCACTTCAATACCGAGCCTGTTTTTTGGGTTCAGTGTTTACGGGTTAAAAACAGTTTTTTTTGCTATAAAATTACTTAGAACCCCCAAACATTATATTTTTTTTTAGTTAAAAAATAAGAAAACAGTAAAGTTAGGCCAATTTTTTCCATATTGTGAAAGATAATGTTGTGCCGAGTAAAATGATACCCAACATGTCATGCTTCAAAATTGCGTCCGCTCGCGGAATGTTGACAAACTTTGCAACTTAAAAATCTTCATTGGCGACATTTAATAAATTCTACAGGTTAGCAGTTTTAAGTTACAGAGGAGATCTAGTGCTAGAATTATTGCTTTCGCTCTAACGATCGCGGTGATACCTCACATGTGTGGTTTGAACACCGTTTTCATATGTGGGCGGGACTTACGTATGCGTTTGCTTCTGCGCACAGCTCGCGGGGACGGGCGCTTTAAATTTTTTTTTTTATTATTATTTATTTTACTTTTTATTTTTACACTGTTCTTTTTTTAAAAAAAAATGTGATCACTTTTATTCCTATTACAAGAAATGTAAACATTCATTGTCATAGAAAAAAACATGCCAGGACCTCTTAAATATGAGATCTGGGGTCAAAAAGACCTCAGATCTCATATTTACCAGTAAAATGTGGGAAAAAAAAAAAATTATTTGAAAAAAATAACAGTCCAAAAAAAAAAATGGGCCCTTTAAGACCGTTGGGCGGAAGTGAAAAAAAGTGGCGGGTTGCCAATCAGGGTTAGTGTATTCAGCGGGGCACTATGGGTTCTGCAGGCCTGTGTTTGTCTTCATCTTCGTGGCTGCGGCACACTACTTGTGCTAGCCACACCAGCTTGAACTGCACTTATGGGACTCGCCATGTCACCAAGTGTTACTGCAGTGCTGGTTTGTCTATGACCAGTATGTACTAGGCCGCTGGTGCTTGCCAGGTCACCATAAGGAGTAGTACTGGCTCTTTGCTCCATACGAGAGCCTTGCAGTTCTTGCACCTCAGCGACAGCAGAACGGGACCATTCCATCGTCGGAGCTATCTGACAGGGTGCCACTGCTGTCTACCGGTTCGTATACTGGGTCTGATTCTGACAGTGAGGCTTCCCCATTGTTTTCGTCTGTCATGCTCAGCAACGCGTAGGCCTCTTCACTAGTGTACGTGCGATTGGACATTTTGGGCTCTAAATTTATACATACACTAGTGCGACTCACAGGCAAAAAAGCACACCTGGTTGTCAGAGCCTGTTTCAAGTCACTACCAAATCACTGTCAGCTTTCGCAGTGATCGTGCGCGATCTTTGCGAATGCTGCAGATATGTGTGTTGTGTTTGGTAAGTATCAGCGATCTATTGATCCTGCACTTGGGTGGGCTGGGCTGGGCGGAGGGGCTAAACGCAGGTGCTAGCAGGTATCTGGGCTGATCGCTGACGCTGCATTTTTTAGAACACTAATCTAGTGGGGACGCTAATCTAGATCTGATCAGATCACAGATATTGATCTGTTCAGATAAAATATACTACTAACTGACCTATCTAGGTGTATGTATGCATGTCAGAGTACCTGTACTAATCTGACCCTGCCAGGGATAGATGCTGACCCTAACGCATGCTAAAACGTAACTGAGGTCACCGCCGGGCAATCGGGTTAAAACCTATAAAAGGTGTATATATAAATGAGAGGAAGTTATGATTGGCTGTGCCGATGGGGGGCGGAGTCCTTTTCAATGTCAAATAACTATTGTTCAGCCGGAAAGAATGTCTGTGATGACACTCTGTTTGAGAGCGAAACGCGATGACGTCATTTCCGGTGCTTCGTACTCAACGTCGTCACTTCCGCCCGCGGTGGAACGCAAGCCAGTGCAGACGCCATGAGATCCCTGTGATCATGCTTGTTTTCCTGTATTTCCTGTAAGTAGGATTTTATTTATGCGCGTTTAAAATAGTTTTAACAGTACTTCACCATGAGGCTCTTTTTGTCTTTCTGAGAAACTGTGGAGGGGAAATATCAGATTACTTCGCTTTTTGGGACGGCCATCTCCGCTGTGAGCTGCGATCCTGCCACCACCAGTACCCAGTTTGTCTGACCCCCAGACTGAAAAGCTAGGGGTTCATTAGCTCTGGTGAGTGGGGCTACATGTGGGGGCTGTCACTGAGCACTGCGGATCGGTCTGGAGCACTTTGGAGCACGGTCATCACTTTAAAAGCACTACAGTCACTTTATTTTATTTTGATAACTAATATGCACATGATAAGCACCGTGATGGGCTATTGATGAAGATAGCTATTATTATTATTTTCACGGTTGGACTGTCACTATGATAAGGATTGTCTTTGCCAAAATTAATTTCTTTTGCACTATTATTACAGTTCATGGATTATTGTGATTTATGATTAGAGGGGTGGCGCAGTTTTTTTTTACACTTTATATATATATATATATATATATATATATATATACACGGCGGGTAATCTGATAGGGAAAAAAAATAACTATCTAGCTAGCGTCACCCCTGAGACTTATATGGTGATCACAGATGACAGGGGGCAATCAAGGGGTTAAAAACGTTATTGGGGGGGTGGGGGGGGGTATTTATACTAGGCCTGCTACTACCTACCTTAACACTGATTAGTGTCACAAGTGAAACGAGTACAGCGATCAGTGAAAGATCTGATCGCTGCACTCAGTGACACAGTGACAGGGGGTGACAGGAGTGAAGGGGTTATCTGGGGGGGGGCGATCAGGGGGTGGAAAGTGTGCCTATGTGTACTGTGTCAGTGTACTGTTGGTGCAACTCACGTTTCTGATGTACTCTCTCCTCTCTCAAACAGAAAAGGAAGGAGAGAGGCAGAGTGACATCACTTCCCCTGTCTGTGTTTACATTACACAGACAGGGGAGGCATTCCATTCGCCAGACCGATCAGCAGGTATAGACCAAATATCATTGGTCTATTCCTGTAGATTAAACGGTCCTCTAGCGAATCGGACCACCGTGCCCACGCAGGAGGTACGAGCACCGCTTATAAATGGCGATTAGTGGGATCGTGCCACTTTGCAGCAGTAAATGTACGTGAGCCAGTCGTTAACAGGTTAAATAGGCCAAGAGGCGGCCAGCTTTGTTACCATGTTCAAAGCTCTTCTGGGTAATGTACAGCATGCGTTTTTTGGTTAAATCCATGGAGACGGAGTTCAGATTGAGCAACATAAGCAATGCTTCTTGCAGGGGCGTAACGATAGGGGTTGCAGGGGTTGCAATTGCAACCGGGCCCCATGGTCCAGGGGGCCCATGTGCCTCCCTTGTACACCTGAATAGGGGGGATGGCGGGGGTGGCATTTAGAGGACCCAATCTCCTCCATTTTCCTCTATCCAGTTTACTTGTCTTCTGCTGTTCCCAGGGCCCCTGTGTGCTTCCCTGGTCCCCCTGGGGCCTGCTGCAGAACTTGTGAAAGGGCCCCACTGCAGTACCATAATAAAGGGACCCACGATGGGAGTAAAGGGCCCCAGGATCAGTGGGAAGAGGGAAGGGCCCTGGCCAGGGGTCAGGGGGCCCTTCATAATTTCTTGCACCGGGGCCCTGAAGGTTCTAGTTACGCCTCTGGCTTCTTGTAACTCTTTAGTGCACTGTTGAGCATTCTTACGGAGTATACCCGTAATGGACCTAAAACTGCCTCTCATCACCACCTTGGAAGCCTCCCAGACTGTTGAGGGGTCAGTAGTACCTTGGTTAGCACTCCAATACTCTGCAATATCTTTCCCGCAAGCTCCCTGTACTACCTCGTCCTCCAACCATTGCGGGTGTATGCGTCAAGTAGCAGGACCTGGGTTGGGAAGGAGGAGGAGATCCACCGAAAGAGGTGCGTGATCAGATACTCCCCTCAGCAAATATGACACCGAAGAGACTAAGGGGAGAACATCTGCAGTAGCAAATGCCGAATCTAACCAAGACATGGTATGAAAGGAGTCAGAGTGACAGGAGTACTGACTCACATCAGCATGTTTCCATCTCCATAATTCTTTTTTATTTTAATTACAAAGAAGGTTTTATTGAGTATAAAAAGACCACCGGAGAGATGTACAAGTAAAAAAACAAAAGTGCAACAGGCACTACAATGAGGATACAGAGTTGAACATGCATGGTAAGGATCTTGTCATAGTACATAGAAGCTTTAACTAGAAGAAGAAAAATATTCAGGTACTTGTCCTCCTCGGGGAGGGAAAGGATCCCCAGGATGCAGTGACGTGGGCAGAGTGTTAGGGGGGAGCCCATCTTGTCATGCAGGAACTTGGTGATTTGTATCCAGTATCCCTGGATGGCTGGACAAGACCAGAGGAGGCGGAAAAAGGAACTTTCAGGGTCAGCACATCTAGGACACAGAGGGTTATAGCTTGGGTCGTATTTAACCACTTCAACACCGGAAGGATTTCCCACTTTAGGACCAGTGTACTTTTTGCGATTCGGCACTGCGTCGCTTTAACTGACAATTGCGCAGTCGTGCGACATTGTACCCAAACAAAATTTGCGTCCTTTTTTTCCCACAAATAGAGCTTTTTTTTGGTGGTATTTGATCACCTCTGCGTCATTTCTGATCGCCGCTATAAACAAAAGAAAAGTGACAATTTTGCAAAAAAAAACCTAATTTCTTACTGTTTGGTAAAATACAAATCCAAAAAAAAATATATAAAAAAACATTTTTTTCCATCGGTTTTGGCCGATTTATATTCTTCCTCATATTTTTTGTAAATAAAGTCACAATCTGCGTTTATTGATTGGTTTGCGCAAAAGTTGCCGCGTTTACGGATGATGAGAATTCATTTCTGGGGTTTTTATTTATTTATTTATTTTTACTAGTAATGGCGGCGATCTGTGATTTTTAGCGGTACTGCAATATTGCGGTAGGCATGTCGGACCATTTTGACACTTTTTTGGGACCATTGGCATTTATATAGCGATCAGTGCTATAAAAATGCACTGATTACTGTGTAAATGTCATTGGCAGTTAAAGGGTTAACCGGCAGGGGGCGCTCTAAGGGTTAACTGTGTTCCCTTTGGGCGTGTTCTAACTGTGTGTGGGCTACCCTGGCTGGGGGAAGGGGATGATCATGGCTTCCATATACAGGAAGCCTGTGATCACTGCCCTTCCCCCTCTAACAGAACGGAGATCCGTGTTTACTTACACGGACCTCCGTTCTTTCACTGCGGGGGGGCCATCGCGAGTAGCCGAGTCCACACTACCCGCTCCCTGCCCCCCCCCCCAACACAGTGAGCGCGCCTCTGGCGGAGTGCGCTCACAATGCTAGTTATCGCGGCCCTCGTCCTGTGGGACATCCCTGACGGGTCCCACAGGTAAGGGGAAAGGGGTCCGAGAGCTTGCCATTAACTTGGATGTGGGCAGTGGGGGCCCGATATAGCAATTTGAGCCATTTAATGAAGTTGGGACTGAATCCGAAGCATCGCAGACATTCCCAAAGATTGTCCCATTCTACCGAATCGAATGCCTTTGCGGCTTCAAGACTGACCACCACCCTGGAGCCTATTTCCTCATGTTGTGCCTGGAGGTTTAAGAATAGACGTCAGAGGTTAAAGGTCGTGTTTTTGTTGGGCATAAACCCAGTTTGATCTGGGTGGATTAAGCTGAGGATAACTTTATTGAGGCAGAGAGCAAGAATCTTGGCGAGTATCTTGACGTCTAATTGAAGCAGGGAGATCGGGCGATAGGATTCGGGGTATAGAGGGTCTTTGCCAGGTTTGGGTATTAACACTATCAGGGCTATCAGGGGGGAGGATAGAGGAGTCGAAAATATGGGTATACAACTCTTGTAGTGGACAAGTATATCGTCAAATTGCCTATAAAACTCTATAGGGAGCCCATCCGACCCAGGGTTGCCAACCGCCAGTAAATTTACTGACAGTTTGTAAAAATCTGTGATTTTTACAACTGTCTATGAATATCAGAGTCTCATTATTTGTCATGCTGTGCTGAATTTTTAAGTGTAAACCAAGCAAATTATTGATATGGGTATTGTCAGTGTTTCCATGTTGTGTTTGAATATCAATTGTTTTAGTTTTAATAGGAGTTCTGTTATTTTTCAGGTTGCCAGTAAAAAAATGTGCTCCGCCAGTAAATTTTCCAAGTTGTGCCAGTAAAAACCGCTGCGGGAGGTTGGCAACACTGATCCGACCCCGGGGCTTCGGAAGAGGGGAGAGATGACAAGGCCTCCTCTATGCAGTCAGTGGTGATAGGTGACTCCAATATTGCCCGCTGAGCGGGGAACAGCTGGGTAAACTCAATACCCTGAAGGAACTTAGTCAGCTCCTCATTGGCATAACTGGTTGTGGATGTGTATAAGTCAGCATAAAAGGACCGAAATTCTGCAGCCATGAATTCGGGGTCAGTAATTATGTCTCCAGCGGACTGAAGTTCCACAACTACAGGAGGTTTGTTGTCAAGGTGGGCCATGTAGGTAAGTAGCTTGCCCGCATGTTCCCCATGCTCGTACACACACTGCTTAGTGCAAAAGATGCCCCGGTTGGCCCTCTCAAAGTGCAATTGATCAACAAGTCTAGTCTGGGAGCATAACAAAGTTGCATTAGAGGGGTCCCTAAGGAAGTTTTGCTCGGATTCCTCCAGCCGGTCCTCCGCCTGCTGGAGCACTAGCTTGGACAAGGCCTTAGGTCTATTTATTAGTGCCGAGAGGTGCATACGGGCATGGATCTTGAAGGCCTCCCAGACGGAGCCAACCAGGGCCGAACCACCATTAGTGCGGAAAAAATATGTCCACTCCTTCTTGATGTCTCCCATATTGGCCAGGACGGAGAGCCAAAATGTGTTCAGTCTCCAGACCTGCACCGCAGGGGAAAGCGGAGAGTGATCCAGTATGGGGAGTGGTCTGACAATATCCTAATGCCGAATTCCGCATCCAGGAGTTTCGGCAGTAGGGTAAGTGTAGCGAGGATCAGATCTATGCGGGACATAGTAGAACAGGCTGGGGTGAAACAAGAAAACCGTGATGCATCAGGGTGTTTGTGCCTCCAGGTATCGACTAGGAAGAACTCTGCGAGAAATCTGCCAAATCTGGTGATAGATGGTAGAGCAGATGAGGAGGGGTGGGGGCCCTGCCTGTCAACCAGCGGATTAATAACCATATTGAAATCCCCCATCCAGATCGCCGACACCGTGGGGTGTCGAGCCATAAAGGCCACCCCCCGATTGCAGCGGGCCAAACTGAAATGGGGGGGGATATAATACGCCAACAGGAGGACCCCCAATCCGTTTACGGTGGCATGAAGAAATAAAAAGCGACCCTGCTGGTCCGACTGCAGATCATGTACTTGAAATCGCACTGTTTTAGCAATGAGAATTGCAACACCCCTGGAGCTGGAGGTGAAGGGGGCCTGGTACAGCCACCCGACCCAGGGTTTCTTAAGGGCCAATTGCGCTTGTCCCACTAAGTGGGTTTCCACCAGAACCGAAATATCAGCTCGTAGAGACTTTAGATGGGAAAGGACCGCAGTCCTTTTGGGTCTGGCACACCAGGCCCGGGACGTTCCATGTCACAAGAGTAAGAGACGCCATTGTGGATTGGGGAAGGGGACGTAGCAGGATGCAGTTGGACCCACAGGGGGCGCCAAACAATACAAGAACACCAGTATACTGGTATTATATTCTAATAGCAAAAATAAAAAAATAGCAACCATAGCAGTAAAGCAAGAAAATAAATCTAGCAGAGATGCCGCAGTCATAGTCCGTAATGGCTCATCCCCACTCAGAAACATCAGGCACCAGGTAAGATCCAGCAGTGAGGGGGGAGGCCAATATCGGGGAGAAGTGTCAATCCTGGTGAAGGTACAGTATAACAGCGGCAAAGGAGAGAACCAGCAGCATGTCAGCAAGAAATTATATGCAATGTAAAACAGTAACAGATAAACCAGAACTGCTCTGAACCAGCTCAGCAAAAGCAGTGGGCTGCGATCCCCCAAAACCTGGGGGGGCATGAGCTGATCAGGGAAACCAAACTTGAAACTTGAAAGGTTACAGTCTGGGGTGCAGGTGAGCCGCCCGATATTTGGAGCGTTTGGGGGTGAGAGGAGATAGTGGAAGGCCACCTTAGGCGGGGAAAATTTATGATCCATGTAAGCCTGTGGAAGGTGAGTAAGGAGAGTAAAGGTCAGGAATTGCAAATGCAGTCTACTCACAGTCCGACGACGTTGAGGCAGGACGAACAGAATGGCTGTGCGGAAGGAGGCATTTATGCACTAGAAACAGTCCGGATGTCCACAGGGGATCAAGAAGGAGAGACATTAGGCCGGGACAAGGTCTGCAACGTCACGGTGCTCCAGCCAGGAGAGAAGGGCCTCGGGTTCCTCAAAGAATTGCGCCTTGCTGTCGCAGATCACCCGGAGTCTCACTGGAAAAAGCATGACATAGGCAAGGTGATGAATCCTGAGCTGGCGTTTGGCCTCCACAAAGCGGGCCCTTCTTTTCTGGACTTTGGCTGAAAAATATGGGAACACTGCGATATGACCGCTGCCGAAGGGGATGTTGCCCTTTTCACGGGTGAGCTGCAGGACCGCGTCGCGGTCACGGTAATTGAGGAGCTTCGATAAAGGTGTGCGGCGGGGTGCCCCAGACGGGGGCCGGGCAGCAAGCCAGTGGACGCGCTCCACCACAAATGAAGAGCAGAAGGCCTCCCGGCCGAATGTTTTAGTGAGCAGGCCCTCAAGGAAAGTAGGGGGATCCAAACCTTCCGCCTGCTCCGGAAGCCCCACAAATCGGAGACTACACCGTTCTCCATGTCGTCTTGTTTAACGAGGATGGCATTCAGCTGGTGTTGTAGGCGCTCAGTCACCTGCAATGGCGGTAGGTCGACTTCCACGCGCTCCGCGCTCCGATTCCGTGACTCTCTCCCTCAGGGTGTGGACATCCTGGCGTATCAAAGATATGTCCACCTTTACCTCCTCGATCCGAGCCATGAGGGTGGTTTGGCAGAGGGAGATGGCTTCCAGGACTCTGGCAGTCTCCGCCAAGACCGGCACTTCAGCGTCTGGGGGAGGGGAGGCACCATCTTCTCCAGGCAGGCTGCGCTCCTCATGGCGGAATTTATCCAGTTTTGCAATGGCCTCCGATGTCCTCTTTGGCAGAGACATAGCAGGATGGGTTGCAGCCAGTGACATTTGGCACTCAGCGTGTCTAGCAGCAAGGATAATGGCCCCAGGATAGTAAAAGGAGATCGGTCGTGCAGAGCTCTCACTCAGCACACCCTACTCCATGCAGCTCCAGACCACGCCCTCCATCTCCATAATACAGTGAGACTGTACACCTGGGCCCAGTCCACAAAAGAAGGGTATGACCTGCTACTTCCCCCCCAAGCGGTCCAACGCAAGGTTTAAGATTGCATTAAAATCTCCAATATACAATATAGGGCCCGGAGTCCGGGTTAGGAGAAGAAGAGATAATTTAGAGATGAAATCTGGAGAGAATGGGGAGGTATATAAACATTAACTAGTGTAAGGGTCACCGAAGGAAACTGGCCCTCTGGGTCTGTCTTGACTGACAGCACCTCAGTTGGGAGAGATTTCACTAGTAAAATGGATACCCCTTGGGGTATACAGTACGTGCTGCATGATATGAGGAGGACAGCCAGGCACGTTTAAGGGATCTGAGCTTCTCATATGAGTCCCCTGTAAGCAAATAATGTGGGGTTTATACTTTTTTAAGAAGGAGAAGACCAGTGACCGCTTGTGGGTTGAGTTCATACCCCTATTCCAGGAGATTAATTTCAATGATTTAGCCATTTATAGCAAATTATAAGGGACATAAGGGGAGCCAAGTGCGCAAACCGAGCATTTCTCTGCAAGCAAACTATGAGACATGGTATGACTTTGTAAAGGTCATATATAGTGTAAGAATCGGTTTGAGAGACTGCATAACAAAAATGCAAACAAGCCCAAGAAGTCCAGAAATCCAGGTGGACTCCAAAAGAAAAAACCCCAACATGGAAAGAACCCAATAAATTCCCAGCTGACCCACCCTGCTCAACCATCCCAAACTTAGTGAGCTTTGGATCCCTAGAACGAAAATCAAAAAACCGTAGCCTCGCCACTTAACGGTGTGGGGTCAGTAGTCAGTGCATAAGTGCTCTCTTAGTATATTCCTCATGTGTCCTGCGGCAGGATAAAAAATGGGGGGGGGGACATAAGGAGGGCGAACGGCACCAACTGTAATATTTCTTTTTTATGGCCACTAGGGTCCGGCAATAAAGAACTAAAGATATGGCCCATATCAAAGTATTCTTTTGGGACAGGATGGCTTGTGAATCCACTGTAGAGCCAAGAGTGTATAATAATACAGGGTAGTTTGTTGGATCCACTTTATTGCTCTCTCACAAAACACAAGAGAGTTTGCCAGGCGGATATAGGATTATTCAATAAGAAATTATAGCTGCGATAGATTGTATTGCATTACACTGGCTGTCCATATCATACGCACCTAGGTCGTTGTTGAGTGGTATATTTTAAAGTGTGAGTGTACATCTGGAAGGGGGGGTTTTTCATGTTAATGTGCCCAATAAAAGTTTGTGGATCATGCGCTATGTGAGCACATTTGTTTAAGGTTCGATTCTGACCACACACACACACTGGTGATTGAAGAGGTGGAGATTGGAGGAGAGGTGAACAGAGATACCTTTGAAATCTGAATGCTGGATATTAACTGACCTTTGGTGAGTTTTCCCATATAGGGGGGTCTCCCTCCTGTGATTTCTTCACGTGGTGTGGTGGTGGCTAGGACCTGAGCAGTGCCAACCCAGAGTGGATGTACTCATCTCCAAGTTGTCTGAATGGACTTTTACATTAGAAAGACTGTGTAGCGCTGCTTGCAACTTGCTAGTCTAAGTTTCACATGGATTATCAGGGTGCAGTGTATTTATATTTATGATTTTGAGCAGCAGCTATCTATCAACTTTATTAAGGATCGATATACGCACACATTTATTCACAGTGTGGGGATATATGTGCTAACTATTTTTAGTTATATTATTTTACACCCAAGGCAATGATACTTGTGGTTCTGTTCTGTTTGGATTGAATTGCAGGATTTTAATACTCTGCCATATACTCTGCCCTACACTGTGCTATATACTCCGCAGTACACTGTGCTTTATACTTGGCAGTACACTGTGCTATATACTCCGCTGTACATTGTGCTATATACTCCGCCGTACATTGTTATATAATCCGCAGTACACTGTGTTATATACTCTGCTGTACACTGTGCTATATACTCCGCTATACACTGTGCTTTATACTTGGCAGTACACTGTGCTATATGCTCCGCAGTACACTGTGCTTTATACTCCGCAGTACACTGTGTTATATACTCCGCAGTACACTGTGTTACATACTCTGCTGTACACTGTGCTATATACTCCGCTGTACACTGTGCTATATACTCCGCAATACACCGTTTTATATACTCTGCAGTACACTGTGTTATATACTCCGCATTACACTGTGTTATATAGTCCGCAGTGCACTGTGTTATATACTCCGCGGTACACTGTGTTATATACTTTGCAGTACACTGTGCTATATACTCCGCAGTACACTGTGCTATATACTCCGCAGTGCACTGTGCTATATACTCTGCTGTACACTGTGTTATATACTCCGCAGTACAATGTGTTTTATACTCCACAGTGCACTGTGTTATATACTCTGCAGTACACTGTTATATACTCCGCAGTACACTGTGCTGTATACTCTGCAGTACACTGTGCTGTATACTCCGCTGTACACTGGCTATATACTCCGCAGTACACTGTGCTATATACTCCGAAGTACACTGTGCTTTATCCTCCGCTGTACACTGGCTATATACTCCGCAGTACACTGTGCTATATACTCCGAAGTACACTGTGCTTTATACTCCGCTGTACACTGGCTATATACTCCGCAGTACACTGTGCTATATACTCCGAAGTACACTGTGCTTTATACTCCGCCATACACTGTGCTATATACTCCTCCGTACACTGTGTTATATACTCCGCCATACACTGTGTTATATACTCCGCTGTACACTGTGTTATATACTCCGCCACAGCCTTGGTCCGTGCCTATCCCTGCACTGACCGGTGTATACCTTTTTCATAGCACCGCTCGGTAATTTGAAAAAAATAAGTTGGTTTTGTGTCGCAGTTTGGGCACTCGGGCCCAAAAAGGTTCGACATCACTGCTCTATTTTATAAAATGTACAAACTCCTCCTCTTGTTTCCAACATTAAAATCCAAGTACAGCTACACCGTCGAATGCCTGTCATTTCATTCAGATCATCTTGGATAGCAGCGGGTGATGTCACAAAGCGCAGCTCCTCCTCCTCCCATACGCGTTACATCCTAGTGGACATGAGGAACCAAATACACACAGAATCTGACTGATGATATGGGACTGTATTAACTAGATAACTAGGTTTAAACCTAATATTGAAGCACTGGTTTGCCTAGTTTTTGGCAAGTTTGGTGTAAGCTGGTATTCCCCTTTACATTTCCCAGACTCAGACTTTACCCACTTGCCGCCTGGCGTATAGCCAATATATGGCTACAGCACGACTCTCCAGTTCCAGGAGGGCATCTCTGGATGTCCTCCCACGTGCACACATCAGGCACGCTCTGTGACCGCTGGGTGCCGTGGACACAGTGGATCACAGATCGGGGTAAAGGGACAATCACAGCTGTCACCATTTGATCAGCCATGTCCAATAACATGTAAACAGACTTGCTGGTTATCAGCTCTACTTTCCTCACACAGAGGCGGCGTGTGAGGAAAGGAGAGCCGATCTGTGAGGGGCACAGTGAGTACATTATTTACACTGATAATCAGTGCAGCCCCTACAGTGCAGCGTCATCCATGCCTCCTCATCAGTGCCTATCAGTGGAAGAAAAACATTTTTTTTTCAAAGTTTTGGGTCTTTTTTCATTTATTTAGCAAAAACAAAAACCCCAGTGGTGATTAAATACCACCAAAAGAAAACTCTATCTGTTAAAAAAAAATGATAATTTCATATGGGTACAGTGTTGCATGACTGAGTCATTCAAAATGTGACAGCGCTGAAAGATGAAAATTGGCCTGGGCAGGAAGGGGGTGAAAGTGCCCAGTGTTGATGTGGTTAATAAAATTGTCATCCAATTTTCATAAACACTGTTTAGTGAAACAAAGTTGTTGTCTTATTATCTCAGTGGTGTTGCTGGTTTATGATACTGACAAGCATATGCGTAGTTCAAAGAAGGATTTCAAACCACTGATTCCTGGTGAATTGACAGGTAACATTCTCATGAATATCCAATCATATAAGACCTGAGTCGGTGTCACTGGTTCTCATCGGCAACATTCCAACATCTTTTGGTATTTCATGCAAAATGGACAACTGTGTTAAATGTAGATATAACATATGCTCCATTACCTGCCATTTTTACAACAGCTGATAAACTATTGAAAATATATGCCACGTGTCACAGTGGCATAAATCAACATTCTTGACAGTAGTACATAATGATGAATTGAAGAATTTCAAGGTTGTGTTATATGTGTAGCACTGCTCCACAGGCTCAAAGGACCCAGTCTCAGACATAAAATAAAAAGCCTTGCTAAACTGTTTCGACCTTGAGGCCTTGCATTTGCCTCGAGGTCTGCTTCTATTATAAACATTACAAAGCATTACATGTTCAGAGGTATTTGCATTAGTAATTGAACATATTATAGGTTACAAATAAAAATGCACTCTGAATTTTACCAGAGGTCCTCATTAAAAAAAGAAAAGCGTGTTATTGAAAGCAGCCTTTTATCTCCCTTGAGGGAAAGTGAAATGCACACTATACTGAGCACAGCAGTTTTACATTATATTTATATCTTAAATTTTCAATGTATGGGTTGTAATATTAAATAAATACATACCGGCAGGAAATATAAAAAACGCCAACTTGGTCCACATGTATATCTAGTTATCGAATGCTTATCACTATATAATACTTTTTAACCCAAGCAAAAACCCTACTGTCCCCGCTGCTCAGCTTTCGCTCTGTTGCAGAGAATTGGCCCCCTTGAAGTGCATTCGGAAACCAACACTTGTGGGATTGTCGATTTCTGTATTTCCCTATAGCTATCACTAATGTTACAGTACCTGCAGAATCCACTTCTGTACAGCCAGGGGCATAGCCTATACTGTCAATCTGCAACATGTCGCACAGGAGCACCCAGCTCTTAGTATTTTGACTATACCTGATCAGGCACATGAGTGTGTATGCACATGAGCATGCTTTAGCATGCATCGCTGCATGTGGGTTTTTGTGCATTTACAAGCGATTGATGCTGGGTGTGTTTTTGGTTACTGGAAGGTATTTAAACTTCTTCCCTTATGGTGACCAGTGCTTTGTCTTCTCACCATCTACCTTGTGCTCCAAGTTTCTGGTTGTTCTTGTTGTTGCTGACACACATTGTTTGGCCCTGTTCTTGTCTCCTACCCCTGTTGCTGATTCTGCCCAATTCTGTTGCTTTCTTGTCTGCTGCCTTGTCTGTTGCCTGTCTCAACTTCTGCCTGAACTCCAACCATTCTCTTGCCTACTGCCTGTCTTGACTTCTGCCTCAACACCAAACATTCTCTTGCCCACCTTAACTTTGGTGTGTACTTCAACTGCTACCTGCTGCCTACCTCCACCTCCATATCACATCACTGTCTCCACAGAAAAGCCATCCTGTTCCAGCAACCCCTTGGTGGGGCAATCCTGAGGGCTGTGGTATCAGCTTGCAATAAAGTAACCTGGGGGTCCACTATGGTCACTGTCCCATTACTTCTTGTGGACTGCTCTGGTTAAGACAAAGCTATCATTTAGACTCAATGCCTTGGGTGAGTCTGCGTGACCTGCCAGGGCTATCAATCATAACACTAGTTTCTCCTGCTGACCTCCGTGTATTGAAGAAGACAACAGTGATGTGGATGACAGCATCGATAATTGGCTGCTGGTATTATTTTTCTTTCAGTATAAAAACATGTTTGGTGTCTTTAGTATCTACAGTTTTGGTAGTGTTATTTGTGCTGATGTGTTTCAGAATAGTATTGATGCATATAGTAGGTATTCATAAACCCCATACTCATTCCACTAGAGAGGCCAATATACGAAGGCCACTTCTTTATAAAAGGGGCTTCCAGATTCTAATAAGTCCCCACCACCAAAACCTGTTTTCTCTCTTTGGGACCGAATGTAGGAATGAAACCCATATGGGATGAATAAACTCTTTTAAAGGGTTAACACATACTGTTTTATAACTTCACATGGAGCTTTAAGGCATCTCCCAGGTAAGCCGCATTAAAAGACCCTGCATGTTCTTTATATTTTTCTGCATAGATATATGTACCCCACGGCACCACCTAGCTATCCATACACTTTTTTAAAACTTTGCAAAACAACCTTAAAAAAGGGCTTCAATGGACTAGGTTTAAGTGATATGTTCAGCATTCGCAGACTTCCCGTTTGGTTCACTGAACCTTCAGTTGAACCAAAATGTTAGGATTAGAGTTGCGCGAACAACTGTAAAGTTCGGGTCCGTACCGAACTTTGGGGTGTCCAGGACCCGGACCCGAACCAAGACATTTCAAAAAACGTTCGGGTTCTGGGTTCTGGTAGTTGATCACGCATGTTGAATAGCTGCAGGGCAGCCAGTCAACAAGTGTTTCACTGGTTTGCCCTTAGAAGCCATCACAGCCATGCCTACTAATGGCATGGCTGTGAATGGCCAGTGCATGAGTGCTGCAGTCACATGCTCTCTGAGACTCTGACTAGTGTAGGGAGAGGAAGCTGCCGGCAATGTGAGGGACAGATTGCAGATATTTTAACATCTCATCCTGCATTACAGAACGATCTCTACGCTGAACGATCATTGCCTACTCCTATAGGGCCAGGTTCCAGCTGTTGCTTAGAGGGACAGATTATTGTTCAAAAATCATTGCCTACTCCTATAGGGCCAGGTTCCAGCTGTTGCAGTAAGGGGCAGATTATTGTTCAAAAATCATCTCCTAGTTCTAAAGGGAGAGGTTCCAGCTGTTGCTGTGACAGATTATTGTTCAAAAATCATTGCCTACTCCTATAGGGCCAGGTTCCAGCTGTTGCTGTAAGTGACAGATTATTGTTCAAAAATCATTGCCTACTTCTATAGGGCCAAGTTCCAGCTGTTACTGTAAGGGACAGATTATTGTTCAAAAATCATCTCCTAGTTCTAAAGGGAGAGGTTTCAGCTGTTGCTGTAAGTGACAGATTATTGTTCTATAATCCTCTCCTAGTTCTAAAGGGAGAGGTTCCTGCTGTTGGTGTGAGCGGTGTATTTCTTGCACCAAAATAAAAAGTGCGTCTACGTTGGTGTTTTCCAAAAAAATAGAAGGTATTAATTGGTATTAATAAATACTTAAATAGGGCTACATAGTACATTTGCGGGCACAATGAGGAGAGCATCAAATAAGGGATGTGGTCATGGTGCTGCTGGTGTTGGTCGTGTTGGTGAAGCTCCTGTTGGAAGGAGAGGACGTGGTCGATGTGTGCCAGCTACACTCACAAGTGAAACACCTTCCTCAGGTAGCCAACAGAACCTTCACCGGTATATGGTAGGCCCGAATGCCGCTCAATGATTGGTGTGGCCGGAACAAGTACAGGCGATATTAGATTGGGTGGCTGACAATGCCTCCAGTTCCTTCACATTGTCTCCCTCCCAGTCCCTTGATGAAAGCTCAGAGTTGGCACCTGAACCCCATGGCCATCTGTCTTTCACCTGGTGGGTTAGATTATAGCGGACATGAACAAGGCCGGTGTGGTTAGTAACTCGCCGTAAGCCCGGATGGTATATGGCCACTTCCAAGACAACCGATGGACTCCTTCCACAAAGTGAACACTCACATCGACCGTGTGTAGCTGGTGCAGGAGAGGAAGGTTGTCCTCGAAGTGGTTGTGCTGGTTGTGGTCGTCGTGGTACTGGTGTAGGGAATAAACTACGAGAGGAGTAACACGGGCGTTTACATGATACATCGGGATAAATTCATAAATAATTATGGTTAATTATGGAAGATAAAAAAACCTTTTGTGGTTGCA
>BLSH010448438.1:951680-964104 GCA_018402905.1 Glandirana rugosa | reverse complement strand
ACAGCACCACTTCACCACCAATGAGTGGGCCTCCATGTGAGACCTGTGTAGCGTATTGCGGTGTTTTCAGTACTCCACCAACATGGCCAGTGCTGATGACGCTGTTCTCAGCGTTACTATCCCACTTCTATGTCTCCTTGAAAAAACACTTTGGGCGATGATGGAAGAGGATGTGGCACAGGAGGATGAGGAGAAGGAGGAGGAAGAGGGGTCATTTCCACGGTTATCAGGCCAGTCATTCGCAAGTGGCTAGGAGGGTGGGTTCCTGCACCAGCATAGGCCAGGTCAAAAATATTCAAGCCAGGGCACAGTTCTGGAGGACGAGGAAGATCATGAGGAGGAGGAACCGCAGCAGGGT
The DNA here is from genome assembly GCA_018402905.1 of Glandirana rugosa. Taxonomy (NCBI): domain Eukaryota; kingdom Metazoa; phylum Chordata; class Amphibia; order Anura; family Ranidae; genus Glandirana; species Glandirana rugosa. Next base: position 963,746 of record BLSH010448438.1, on the reverse strand, counting down.
GGCACCCAACGCAGCTCGTGGGCATCACTGGAGCGTGGCTGGGGGGATACGGAGGACACAGATGATATACCTCCCACAGAGGACAGCTTGTCTTTGCCTCTGGGTAGCCTGGCACACATGGCCGTCTACATGCTGCAGTGCCTGCGCAATGACAGCCGAGTTTCCCACATTGTAACTTGTGCCGATAACTGGGTGGCCACCCTGCTGGATCCCCGTTACAAGGACAACGTGCCGTCCTTAATTCCCTCACTGGAGCGTGAGAGGAACATGCGCGACTTCCAGTGCACGCTAGTAGACGCGCTGCTGAGGGCATTCCCAAATGACACCGGGGGCTCAGTGGAAGCACAAGACGAAGGGGGAGGAGGAAGAGGCCACCAACACAGCTGTGGCACCACCAGCACCTCAGAAGGCAGGGTTAGAATGGCCGAAACGTGGCAAAGCTTTGTCAGCAGCCCGCCACAACAAACAGCACCACCAGCCGAAAGACAACGTCTTAGCAGGAGGCAGCATTTCAGCAACATTGTGGAAGAGTATGTGTGCACACGCCTACACGTACTGACTGATGGGTCTGCCCCATTCAACTTCTGGGTCTCCAAATTGGCTACATGGCCTGAGCTTGCCGTTTATGCCTTGGAGGTGCTGGCCTGCCCTGCAGCCAGTGTATTGTCTGAACGTGTGTTTAGCACGGCAGGGAGCGTTATCACAGACAAGTGCAGCCGCCTGTCCACAGCCAACGTGGACAAGCTAACGTTTATTAAAATGAACCAGGCATGGATCCCACAAGACTTGTCTGTACCTTGTGCAGAATAGACATTTAGACCGGACTCACACAGCCATTCGTATACTTGTTTTTTTGAATATGCCTCAATATTTTGGGGGCTACCCCAATTATAAACAAAAAAAAAAAAAACAGTGTTGGCTACCTCCTCCTACTCCCCCACCACTGCCACTTCCACCTACACTGCCACGGTCATGGCCTAGTCAACCTCTAGGCTCCTACTCCACATTCATGATTTAAATTTATTTTCCCTATCCCCATTTTTTTGTAGGGCACTTGCCCTACTCTTACCCCCATTTTACTTCCTTTTGCAGCCCTCTAGCAGCCCTCTAGCACTTGCCAGGACTTTGTTACAGCCATTTTTGTGCCGAAAAGTTTGGGTCCAAATTGACTTCAATGGGGTTCAGGGTCCGGGATAAAGTTCGGGTCGAGTTCGGTACCGAACCCAGACTTTTTCCCGAAGTTCGGCCGAACCCACTGAACCCGAACATCCGGGGGTTCGATCAACTCTAGTTAGGATGCTAGCTATGCTGATGAGATCTCTCTAACTGAACTGTAAGGGATAATCAAAGAAAGGGGGTAGGATTACCCAAGCAGTGTAGGCCAACAGTCAGCTCATGGTGGAGCACAGCACCGTGGAACAGGTTTGACCTCCTTCTTTCTCTCTCTCTAGAAAGATAAACAGCTATATCCTCCCATATGTCACACAGTGCAGTGCTGATTTCAAGAGAAGATAATCCACGTAAACATTAGTGATCCATCCAAACTTGCAGGTTAGCATATATGAGATAACATCTATGAATCTATGATATGATGGAGATCCTCCTAAATTAAGAAAGGAGATTGAATGGAATATGGTGGCCACACCTGTGCTGGGTGTCTGCCAGGTAATACTCCTTGGGCATCAGATATGATGTGAAGCAGAATTGTAGAATTTTGATATTTGTGTGGCTTGGTAGTGAGTCCATAAATAATAGGGACATGACAGCCACACCTATACTAGGTATCTGCCTTGTAATACCCCTTACACATGTAAGGCCTAGATCCTATGTGCATCCACAGTCTTTGCAAACGTTCTTCAATGCAAACATATTTAAGTGAAAATGTATGTTGTTCAGTGCAAAGCATAGATGTTTTTTTTAATGGGTTTGTGATTTCTGGATTGTGTTTATCACCAAGGAAATACCAAACTGGGACATAGCCTTTTTGCATTTGTTTTTTTGAATAATTTTTAGATTTATAGATTTTGATTATATGTCGGTTGCAACATCAGGTGAACATAAAATGTCAGTCTTCAAAATTGTGGTATGTTTTCTGAACCCTCTTGCTAGCCAGAAGTCAGTACACAGGAATCAATCAATTTTACCTTTTTATTAAATAGTGTGATTTTACTGCACTTTTGTCTTTGTCTGATTCATGGTTCCTGGCACAGATCAAGTCTCATTGGTGCTGACAGAGTCTGCATTGAGGGGCGGAATGCGGCTTGGCAAGTTCTAGCCCACGGGGAGCTCTACAGAAGACTGGCATGTCCCTATCCTTTCCCTACTCCTCTGGAACCTCTCCCTGCCACTAATCACTGTCCCTGCAGAATGGTGACCTGTCCCTACACTACCCACACACAAAATGTGCACCAAGCCTGGAAGCCAGGGCTTTAAATAGGCTCTGCCTGACTCAAGATGGCTGCTAGAGTCACATGGGGCAGCAGCATCCAAATAGATAGCTTTCCCAGTGGCCCTGGAAACCATAACAGAACCATGTTCCTCTTGTCTTCCCCCCCCCCCCCCCCCCGCTATGCTTCAGCAGTTGAGTGCCACCTGCAGTGGAGAGAAGGTAGACTGCACCTGCCTACACCTGGGTAGCAGGGAGGCATACAGGGGCTCAGCAGCTAACTTACCAGGACAGTGAGCTGAGAGCTGAACTGGGTCTAGAGGCTGGACACGGACAAGTGCATGCAGAGCAGGTGGTGAATCAAGAAACAGGTTCATTCATTTCTAATGGAACTAAGTTCTGACTGCACAGAAATACATTTTAATGGCAGAGAACTTTAAAGCAGACCAATATCTCTGACATTGTCCCTGGAAAAGCCAGTTTGTCCTTGCCTTCTGCCAAGCCAAGTTTAAAGCCCCGTACACACGGGACGACGATCGCATACAACAGGTCGTACTAACGAACGTTGTATGTGATATCGATCGTTCGTATGCGCGATTTGAACAGTCAAACTTACGACGGTCGTACAAGGGAGTTGTATGAGCAGACTAGAAAACTTGGTTGTACCAACAAGCTCTCATACGACTGTTGTATCGTGTGTACAGAGCAGTTGGTACAACAAAGTTGTATTGTGCAAAACGTGCATGCTCCAAAGTCAGGAATGGCTGGATGCTAATTACATGCACCTGAACGTTCTTCTGCGGTCGTACGATCGTGTAGTGCAGTCAGTATGCTACATACAACAGCCAACATACGATTTGACACGATCGTACGTGCAATCGTCGTCCCGTGTGTACGGGGCTTAACTTGCTTATACTGTATGCATGGCTCCAAATTATCCCTGATTTGGAGGGGCTGTCCCTCTTTGGGGACCAAATCCCTCCACCCCTCCTTCCTTCTTATTTGTCCCTCTTTTTGGATTGATGTATAGACCTCTATAAAGAAATTATTTATTTAGTTACTGGAAGTGTTATGCTGCAGAAAACCATATAGCCAATCACTAGATTATTACATTTGTCAGTTTACAATGCTGGTATAAAGAAAAAATAGTGGCAAAAAAACTACTTGCGGGTTAAAGTGGTTGTCAACTCATGACAACCACTTTAAACCACAGGTAAGCCTACAATAAGGCTTACCTGTAGGTCCCAGAAATATCTCCTTAACCTGTACGGTTTAGGAGATATTCCCTGTATCAGCGTCATCGGCACATGCGCACTGAAGAATCGGTACCCGGGATAGCCCCGGGTGCCGTTTCTTCTGTTGACGTGCTGTAAATGATGGCTCCCATGCGCATGCGCGGGAGTGACATCAGCGCGGCTCCACCAATCACAGCGTTGGAGCCCGCGCTGTAATTGGACGGAGCTGCAGACCCAGAAAAAGAAAGATGCCGGTCACAGCGGTGTGCCGAGACCACTGCAACAGCTTCGTTCCAAGGTAAGTATTTCATAATGAGCTAGTATGCACTGCATACTAGCTCATTATGCCTTTGCTTTGCAGGGTTTTTTTTTGAGGGGGGGGCGACTTTACAACCATTTTAAGTCAATCATTATTTGAGTATCAGTTATAAATTGTCCGCAAAACTTGGAGCAATACAGGTGTATGTCCTTTGCCTACAGTGATACCTTGGTTCACAAACTTAATTTGTGAAAGGACTCTGGTCGCAAAATTTTCTCCTAGGATTCAATGTAAATCCGATTAATCCGTCGAAATTTCTTTTTTTGTTTTTGAACAACAAAAATATGAAAAAAAGTACAGTACAGTATGAAGAGAGAAAACACTAACCTTGCTTGAGATGACTTCTGGAGTGGAGGAAGGCGGGTGGGAGGCGGTTATTGTTTGGAGGGAGAGTCCCCCTCCATAAGGACATTGGGGATATCATGTACCTGACGGGTGAGCCTGACGTGCAATAAGAAGTCCTCGAATACAACCCCCGGCTCAGGGACCACCAATGTTATGAACAGTAGCCACAAGAGCCGAGAGGTGTAAGAGTGCCTGGATCGTCTCTTGTGCAGCTGATGATCTCCCAGAGTAAACCAGCAGGTAACAGCAGATGTAGTCAGCTCAGCAGAAAGGAAACAGGAAGCTGGTAGATGCAGAGCTGTGGAGACACTGGATGCGTGGTCAGAGAAGCCGGGTTCGGTAACAGATGATTAAGCAGACACACATGGCAGGCAGAGAATCATCAGGATACAGGCAAAGGTTCGGCAACAGGATATCAGTCAATATAAGCGTGGTTACAAGGCAAGCCGGGATCAGGATAACAGAGGTTAGCCGGGTCAAACACAGGAAACAGATCTGATCTTGGGAAAAGGTACTTACAGGTGTGAGCTGCAGATCAGACAGCAAAGTCTCTGTGCAGCTGAGGTGCTTAAATAAGGCAGTTTGGGGCCAATCACTGAAATCAGTCGGCACTATTGTTAACCCTTAGGTGACCCCTGCACCGGGTAGCAGATCCATGATATTGCCGCCCCTCTTCCGGGTGCCCAACAGGTTTCTCTTCTGTGGGTGCGGAAAAAGGCATTAACCAAGTCTCTGGCGTGCACATCCTGTTCAGCCTCCCAAGAGTTCTCCTTCGGGTCATAACGCCTCCATTTAACCAGGTACTGTACCTGATTCCTTCTCCTCCTACAGTCCACAATGGCCTCCACCTCGTACTGCTCTTCGGCATTGATGGTCACAGGTTCTGGTGGTCTGGAGACCCTGGAAAGGAATCAGGCACTGCAGGTTTCACAAGAGAGATGTGGAAAACAGGATGGATTTTTGAAAGACTCAGGTAATGATAGATCATAAGAGACCTTGTTCAGTTTCCTTTTTACTGGGAATGGTCCCACAAATCTAGGTGCCAGCCTTTTGGAGGGACTTGCCAACTGAAGATTTGTGATTGCCAACCATACCTGGTCTCCAGGGAGGAGGGTCAGTTCTCCCCTTCTCTTCCTATCATATGTTTCCTGTAGCAGCTTATTGTTGAGAAGAAGAAACTCCACTGTGTCTTGAGCAGCAGGGACTGTAGCAACTGGAATAAGGTCAGGCAGAAAGGAAGGGTGGAAACCATAATTAGAGAAGAAGGGAGACTGACCTGTAGCGGAGTGGCTTGTTGTATGCAAATTCCGCCAGTGGCAGCAGCGATACCCAGTCATCCTGATCGAAGGAGATGAAGCAGCGGATATACTGCTCCAATGTCTGGTTGGTCCTCTCTGTCTGCCCATTGGTCTGAGGATGATAGGCGGAGAACAAGGATCTTTCAATTTTGAGGGTTCCACACAGCTCCACAATGTCTGTGGGGACCCCATAAAGCCTCACTATTTCCCTGATAAATACCCGCGCTGTCTCCATGACCGAGGGGGTACCTTTCAGTGGCAGAAAATGGGCCATCTTGGTTAAGTGGTCGACCACCACAAAGATGGCTTGCACCACTCTGATGGTGGAAATTCCACAATAAAATTCATGGCGATCATACTCCATGGCCCAGGGGAGGGCTGGGCCAGGGGGCAGGATGGCAATTGCCCCCCAGGCCACCCGTTAGGTTACATTCAAAATGGCAGGCGGCCGCTGCCCGCTCACACTTTTTTCTTCTTGTGGAGGAAGGAAGTAGAGGCCAGGAACACAGCCACCAACTAACTGCTGGCAAAGGGGGGGGGGGCACCCAGGGCCGGCCCTACCATGGATCCCGCTAGGCCCATTGGGCTGCCTCGGGGGGTATCGCCGGATTACACAGAGCGTGGATCTGCCACTTACAAAGTCCTACCTCCCGAACCAGCTTCTATAATAGACAGCACACTGGTGATGTCTATCATAGATAGTCCAGGATAGTCCGGCTCCAGGAGGCGGCACTTCATATGACAGCAGCCACGCCAGGTAAGCAGGAGATCCCCGCTCTGTAATCTGGCGGCTCTCCACTCTCTGCATTGCAGGCTGCATTGGATGGCTGCACTGATCAGGCTGTGCTGATGGGCACTGGTGAGGCTGCATTGATGGGCACTGATCGGGCTGCATTGATGGGCACTGATCAGGCTGCACTGATTGGCACTGATCAGGCTGTGCTGATGGGCACTGGTGAGGCTGCATTGATTGGCACTGATCAGATTGCATTTGATGGGCACTGGTGCGGCTGCATTGATGGGCACTGATGAGGCTGCACTGATGGGCATTGGTGAGGCTGCATTAGTGGGCACTGATGAGCTGCATTGATGCATTATTTTTGTTAAACCTCCTTTGTTGCTATTACCATTAAATTATGTTACCACATTGTATCATATTTGTCTTGCTTCATAACATCAATATCTGTTATAAAACCAGGTGGGCATGGATGGTAAGCTGATTCGGTGGTTCAATGGGCCACTTGACTGGACTTGCCCCCTAGGCCTAAATCTGACAGCCCTCCCCTGCCATGGCCTATCAGGGACTGGTAATGATCAGAGGAGACCCCAGGCTTGGCTTTTGGTATTCTTGCTTCGGGTGCATATTACACAGGAATTCACATACCTTTTGCAGGTGTCTTCCAGGTCCGGCCACCAGAATGTGCACCTCAGGAGCTCAAGTGTCTTGTGTATCCTGAAATGACCTCCAAGGAGGTGATCATGGCAGAGACCCAGGATGGTTAAGCGTACATTTTCAGGCACAAATACCTTGTCTTTGTTCCAGAGCAGTCCCTCCCGAATCGTCAACGTGACCCCTGGAGGGCTGGGAGCACCTGCCGAAGTCTGCTTCATCCGGGAGAGAAGGTCAGTCTATAAAAGTAAGAAATTACCTTCTGAGAGAATGGTATCCAGTACAGGTGGCTTCCTGGGGTCATCAAACATACAAGACAGCACATCCGGTTTCACATTTTTCGAGTCCCTGCAAATAAGTGATGCGAAACACAATCGGGAGAAGAACAGGGCCCAGCACACTTGGCGCAGCTTCAAATGCTTAGCAGTCCTGAGATACTCTAAGTTATTGTGGTCTATATAGACCAGTATGGGATGTGTCGCTACTTCTCCATCTCCAATGTCATAGTTCCTTTCCACTGGGGAAAGCTTGTGGGAAAAGAAGGCTACGGGGTGTAATAGATCCTTGGGTCCTTGGCGTTGGGAGATGACTGCTCCAATGGCCACCTCGGATGCATCTACCTCCAACAAATATAGCAGGGATGGATCAGGGTGACTGAGGACAGATGCCGAAGTAAACAGTTTAAAGGTGTCAAAGGCAGCCTGTGTCTCGGTTGTCCACTGTAAGCTGAGGTTCTGTTTAGTCAGACGTGTGATGGAGGTAATGATAGCAGAAAAGCCTCGGATGAACCTCATATAAAAATTAGCGAATCCCACAAAATATTGTACCCCCTTTTTGCCAGTTGGTACAGGCCAATCCAGAATAGCAGAAACTTTCTGGGAATCCATTTTGATCCCTTCAGGCGAGATCACCAACTCCAGGAACTGGATACTTCTCTGTTCAAATTCGCACTTCTCACCCTTGGCATACAGCCCATGTTGGGAAGATGACCTAGCACCTTCCTGACGTGATCCCGATGGGCATCTAGGGAGACGTAAAAAATCTAAATATCGTCCAGATACAAAATCATAAAGATATCCAGGAAATCTCGGAAAATGTCATTAACTAGTTGCTTGAAGGTCGCTGGGGCATTGCAGAGGACAAAGGGTATCACTAGGTACTCGAAGTGGCCGAACCTAGTGCAGAAGGTCGTCTTCCACTCATCCCCCTGGCAGATGCGGACCAGGTTGTAGGGCCCCCCCCCCCCCCCCTGTAGATCCAGCTCAGTGAACACGACAGCTGATCTCAGTTTCTGGAGCAGTTCGGGTACCAGGGGGAGAGGGTACCGATTTTTAACAGTTATTTTGTTTAAGTCTCAATAGTCCACATAGGGACATAGGGAATGATCCTTCTTCTCAACAAAGCAGATACCCGCACCTGCTGGGGAGGTTGAAGGTCAGAAGAAACCCTTCTTGAGGTTCTCCTGGATGTAGTCTTTTAATACCTCCTGTTCTTGCTCGGTGAGGGAGTAGATCCTGCCAAAGGGGATTTCTGCTCCAGGAAGGAGTTCAATGAGGCAGTCATATGGCCGATGCACGGGGAGAGCATCAGCCCCTCGTTTACTAAACACATCCAAGAAATCGTAGTAGTGTTCGGGCACAGCTTGTCGCACCTCAGATTCAGAGTCCATGTAGAACAATGTGGAGGGCGGAGCTAGAGGCTCCGGTAGACAGTGTTCCTGGCACTAGGTGGAGTGAAACTATATTCCCAAAATAACAATGAACAAAAGGGATGCAATGGCATCGAGGCCGAGGATCTCCTTGTGTTGGGAGGTGGTCAGTACAGGAAGAGGAAATGTCTCTTAAGTTACAGGGCCGGATTTGATGCATGACCCATCAGAAAAGTAGACAGAGAGCCCCTGTGCCTTAGTCCTTAACCACTTCAGCCCCGGAAGGATTTCCCCCTTTATGACCAGAGCACTATTTGCGATTTGACACTGCGTCGCTTTAACTGACAATTGCGCGGTTGTGCGACGTTGTACCCAAACAAAATTGACATGCTTTTTTCCCCACAAATAGAGCTTTCTTTTGGCGGTATTTGATCACCTCTGCGTCACTTCTGATCACCGCTATACACAAAAAAAGAGCGACAATTTTGAAAGAAAAAACAATATTTCTTGCTTTTTGCTAAAATACATATCCAAAAAAATATATAAAATAACAAATGTATTCATCAGTTTTGGCCGATATATATACTTCTTCATATTTTTGGTAAAAAAAAATCGCAATCTGTGTATATTGATTGGTTTGCGCAAAATTTTCCGCATTTACAAACCATGAGGATTCATTTATTTTTTTTTATTTTTTTACTAGTAATGCCGGCGATCAGCGATTTTTATCGGGACTGCAACATTCCCGGACACTTTTGACACTTTTTTGGGACCATTGGCATTTATACAACGATCAATGCTATGAAAATGCACGGATTACTGTGTAAATGTCACTAGCAGGGAAGAAGTTAATGCTAGGGGCGATCAAAGGGTTAAATGTGTTCCCTGCTTTGTGTTTCTAACTGTGTGGGGGCTGGGCTGACTGGGGGAGGAGAGTGATCGTTGCCCCCATATACAGGAAGCATACGATCACACTCCTCTCCCTTGTCAGAACGGAGATCCGTGTGTTTATACACACGGATCCCTGTTCTGTCACTGCGGGTGAAGCGATCGCAGGTAGCTGGCGGACATCGAGTCTGCCCTACCCACTCCCTGGCTCCCACAATACATAGTGAGTGCACTCACGATCCGTGATCTCAGGTGACGGCGATATGCGGTATAGAGCCAAGTTGCCGCCATCAGCAACTGGTAAAGGGAATGCATTGCCGGGAAGCAAAAGTCAGGTCAATAAAGCAACTGCAAGCCCCAGAGTCAATAATGGTGGTGACTGGCACTTCCCTTTCTGGCAACTGAAATGAAATAGGGAGAGTGAGATGGGTGACACTGATAGAAGAATGGATGTGGTTGACAGATGATATTGTTTGCCACTTACGTGTCTTGATAAAAAAGAATTGCACAAATATGCAATGGGGGGGGTTTAAGTGGGACTTTACATGAAGGGTGTGGTGGTCAAAAAGTAGCATTGATTCCCCCCCCCCGTCCCACCTCTTTGCTGCTCTCCCCCCCACCCCCTTCCTCTTTTCCGCCCCCCTCTTGACTCATCCCTCCACTCCCGTCCCCCCCGGGGGTGCCCCCCACTCGAGCCGCCCCGCCGGGTGATTCTGCGCCCATCGGTCGCTCCTGTGGGCCCCTCCCGGCGCGGGCTCAACAATGACTACCTTCACGTTCACGTCGCACAACGTAAGGGGCCTAAACACCCCCGAGAAACGATCTCGACTCCTAGCCGATCTTAAAAGAAGTAAGACAAGCATAGCTTTTCTGCAAGAGACACATTTCAGGAGCGACCACATACCCAGACTGACCAATAGGACCTTCCCCACGGTCTACCACAGCTCTTCTCCGATCTCCAAGGCAAAGGGGGCGGCCATTCTGATCCACAGGTCAGTGGCTTGGTCCCTTGAGGCCGTGAAGGCGGACGCTCATGGCCGCTACATTTTGGTAAGAGGCTGGATATCTGGAGTTCGGGTCACAATGGTCAACGTTTACTTTCCCAACACGGATCACTCACGGTTCCTGCGGAACCTGATCCCTGAAATACTAGAATTCCAGGAAGGCACTTTAATACTCGGGGGCGACCTTAACTTTGCCTTAGACCCTCTTATAGATGTTTCCAGGGGTGCTTCCCATCTCTCTTACGCATGGTTGAAGAGATTGAAGTCGGACCTTCAACTTCTTCACCTCACGGATCCCTGGCGCCTGCTTCACCCACAGAATAGGGATTACACCTTTTTCTCACCGGTCCACCACACATGCTCTCGTCTAGACTATATCTTGGTGCCCCAGACTGAGCTGTCTAGGGTCGCCTCAGCCTCCATTGATGTAATCTCTCTCTCAGACCATGCCCCAATCCACCTGACCTTACAACTCAGTGCCTCCCCGATTTCTCCGCCGGCTTGGAAGCTCAACGACTCGCTCTTGCAGTCGGAGGAGACTAAGGCGGAGGTTCTGGCGGCGATACGGGAGTACTTCACTGTGAATGCCTCCTCGGTCTCTAACCCCCTGGTGGTCTGGGAGGCCCACGAGGCGGTGATTCGGGGTGTCTTATTGAGGGCTGGAGCACGATTGAAAAGGGAACGAACCAGACGGGTCCGCGAGTTGCTGAAGCAGGCCCAAACCTTAGAAAGGGCGCACAAGGCCAGCCTGGCTCGCGCGACATACCAAGAGCTTTTGAAGGTTAGGGAGGAACTTAACACCCTGCTCTTTCAGAGAACCAAACAAAGACTGATGTGGGCCCACCGCGCTTTCTTTGAATTTTCCAACAAGCCGGGCACTCTCCTGGCGCGAGCGCTTAGGGGACCCCAGTCAAAGACCTCGATCCCTCACATCAGGGGCTCTGATGGCCAAAAGCTATCCTCCTCTGAGTCTATCGCAGGAGAGTTCTTGAGGTACTATCGAGACCTATATAATCTAGGGGGACAATCCCCGAACGCTCCACCCTCTGGGGTAAGTAATCCAGAGCGGACTTACATTTCGAATTCCGGAATGCCCACTCTCCCTTCTGAGGTGGCCGAGGCATTGGATGACCCCATCACTATCGAGGAACTCACCGTAGCGCTGGCCCATTCTAAACCCAAAAAAGCCCCGGGCCCAGACGGTTTCACCAGCCGGTGGAGTCTTCCCTCTCACCCGTAAGGCCTTAAGCTTTACATTCAGGCGAGACCTAATGAATGGGGTCTCCCACCTCGCAAGCCCCTAACAGGGGGATCTAATATATCCAGAGCTATCATGGAGTTCTTGAGAGGACGCTATCTGAGTCTCCTCCTATCGAAAACCGGTAGTCTCGGGGACTACACTCCCTAGCTCCAGAAACTGACCCCAGGGGATTCGCGAGCGCGGTCCTCTCACGGGCCGAACAACCTTTTAAGTTTCTTTCGCGCCACCCGGGTGTAGTCAGAAACAAACCAAGAGACTTTCTCGTCCCACAATTCAAGGAGGGATTGGAAGT
>BLSH010448438.1:910507-933418 GCA_018402905.1 Glandirana rugosa | reverse complement strand
GCAGTTATTTTGCGCCTTGGTTTTTCCACACGCTTCTTGCGACCCTGTTGGCTATTTTGAATGAAACGCTTGATTGTTCGATGATCACGCTTCAGAAGCTTGGCAATTTTAAGAGTGCTGCATCCCTCTGCAAGATATCTCACTATTTTTGACTTTTCGGAGCCTGTCAAGTCCTTCTTTTGACCCATTTTGCCAAAGGAAAGGAAGTTGCCTAATAATTATGCACACCTGATATAGGGTGTTGATGTCATTAAACCACACCCCTTCTCATTACTGAGATGCACATCACCTAATATGCTTAATTGGTAGTAGGCTTTCGAGCCTATACAGCTTGGAGTAAGACAACATGCATAAAGAGGATGATGTGGTCAAAATACTCATTTGCCTAATAATTCTGCACACAGTGTATAGTCCATCAAGGTCTGGGACCAAGGTCGCTCCGGGATGGGTAATGGAGTAAGCAGACCCCAAGCTTTAGATCTCTCAGTCTTACTCTTGGTACAGAGAGGGCAGGCACTCACATAGTCCTTGCAGTCCTCGTTCAGATGAGGCCACCAGAATGAGCGGGAAAGCTGCGCTGCCATCTTACAACCCCCGAAGTGCCTGGCTAATTTGAGGTTGTGGCAGAGTTCAAGCGCTGCTAGGCGCTGCTTCTGCAGGATGAAGAGTCGGTTGCCTGACCGCCACCACAGTCCGTCTTTTATGGTGAGCCCTTGATCCGGCGGCATGGTGCGACCGACTAAGGATCGCCTGATCCTGGTAAGGAAGTCCTCTTGTGTCAGCAGGAAGCTATTGGCAGGTAGGATGGTGTCTGGGGGAGAGGTAGCTCCCGGGTCATGGAACATTCTGGAGAGGGCGTCCGGCTTCACATTTTTAGATCCAGGCCTGTATGTGATGTGCATTTGGAACCTCAAGAAGAATAGTGCCCACCTTGCCTGGCGAGGTTTAAGCCTCCTAGCGGTCCACAGGTACTTAAGGTATTTATGGTCTGTGAAGACCAGAACAAGGTGAGTCGCTCCTTCCAGGAGGTACCGCCATTCCTCCAGGGCGGATTTAATTGCTAGCAGCTCTCGGTCACCAACATCATAATTCCTTTCGGGGGGTGAGAGCTTCCAGGAGAAGAAGGCAATGGGATGGAACGCAGCCTTGGGCCTCGTCTCTGAGAGAGAACTGCTCCCACTGCTGTCTCTGATGCGTCCACCTCAAGGACATAAGGCAGAACCGGGTCTGGGTGTTTAAGGATGGGAGCAGAGGTGAACAGTTTTTTATGTCTTGTGAAAGCCTCTTGAGTTTCAGAAGTCCAACGGAAACGCGAACCCTGTTTCGTGAGCTGGGTAATGGGTGCAATGACTGCCGAGAACCCCTTAATGAACTTTCTGTAGACATTTGCGAATCCTACGAACCGTTGGACACCCTCTCTGTCGACTGGCGCAGGCCAGTCTAAGATGGCTGAGACCTTCTGCGGGTCCATGGTTATTGCTGTGACCGAAATGTCAAAGCCGAGGAAGGAGATGCTGGTGCGTTCAAAAGCGCATTTTTTCCGCCTTGGCATATAGGCCATGTTGCCGAAGGCGGGCAAGCACACATCTCACTTGCCTGCGATGTTCTTCCAGGGAAGGGGAGAAGATTAATATATCGTCCAGATAGATCACTACAAATTGGTCAAGATAGTCTCTGAAAATATTGTTCACCAGGTGTTGGAACGTAGCGGGGGCATTGCAAAGTCCAAACGGCATAACTAGGTATTAATAGTAACTAAACCTGGTTCGGAAGGCCGTCTTCCACTCATCCCCTTCCCGTATGCGGATGAGATTGTACGCCCCGCGGAGGTCCAACTTTGTGAACACGGCTGCAGTTCCTAGCCTATGGAAAAGTTTGAGGACCAAAGGCAGGGGGTACCAATTCTTGATGGTGATCCTGTTAAGATCCCGGTAATCTTTACAGGGCCTGAGGGATCGGTCTTTCTTCTCCACAAAGAAGATTCCCGCACCGGCGGGTGAAGTAGATGGTCTGATGAACCCCTTTTCCAGTTTCTCGTCAAGATATGCCTTGAGGGCCCCTAGCTCTACCTCAGACAAGGGGAAGATCCGCCCGAAAGGGACCTCGGCTCCGGGCAGGAGGTCAATCGGGCAGTCATATGACCTATGCGGTGGGAGGACATCAGCTCCCTTCTTACTGAACATGTCCAGAAAGTCATGGTAAGGTACAGGTACAGTCAGGCGGGTGTCCTGGTCGTGTTTAGTGTCCAGACAGAGTATAGGTGATGGGGTCTCAGAAGGTGATGGCAGACAGTGCTGAAGGCAGTAGGGTGAACTGAACTACACTTCCCCCCTGGCCCAGTCAATATGGGGGTTGTGCATCTGGAGCCAGGGGAGACCCAAAATGACTGGAAATAGGAGGGACGCAATGGCGTCCAGCAGTAGAAATTCCAAGTGTCCCCCTTCCAACTTGGCGGGAATAGGAATGGTCTTCTGGGTGACGTGGCTGGATTTAATAGTGGTTCCATCGGCCAGCTGGACGACCATGGGATGGTCCTTGGGTCGAAGTGGGATCGGACGGGTCTGGTGGAACGGAGGAGGCGGCCGGACTGGAGTGAGGACAGCTGGGATTTCTGGGCATCATCCCGGTAAGGCGTGCAGCTCCTGTGGACCGCTCAATCCTGCGTTCCCGCAGGCGCCAATCGATCTGTATGGACAGATCAATCAGGGTGACGAGGGTAGGAGGCACTCCAACGCAAGCCAGCTCGTCCTTGAGCGGCTTTGAGAGGCCCAGCCTGAATTGATGATGGAGGGCCGCCTCATTCCAGGCTGTGTCAGCCCTCCAGCGCCGAAACTCGGAAACATATTCCTCCGCTGTGGGGCGACCTTGCTGAGTGGGCGTGAAGGGCTGATTCCGCCGTGGCCGCTACGTGGGGGTCTTCATAGAGCTGAGCCATCGCTTGAAAAAGCCAGTCCAAACTGGTAGTCTCCGGGGCTTTCTGCTCCAATAGGCGATGGGCCCATGCTTGCGGTTCTTCCAAGAGCAGTGAAATCACCAGCCCCACCTTAGTCGCCTCCACTGAGAAAGTCCGGGGTTGGAGAGCGAGATACAACTCGCATGAGGTACGGAAGCTCCGAAACTTCCAGCGGTCCCCCGCAAACCACTCTGGCAAAGGCACATCGGGCTCCATGGGCAGAGCCACAATGGTGCACGAAGAAGACTGACGGGGATCAGCTGGAACTGACGTGGAGAGCTCCCGTATACTCCCTTCCAGATAGGTGTACCCCTCTTGGAGGGTCCTTATGGCGTGAGTGAGGCCAGCCAGGTGCACACTCAGATCGCCCATGGGAGAGGTCCCCTGCGCAGACTCGGGCATGGCTGTCCGTTATTGTCACGTACCTGGTGGTCGAGTCTGACTTGTGCAGGGGAAAACCTCTCTTGCGGCCCTGGTTCAAGGACCCCTGGTAGTGGGGACAGGAAATCCTGGAGCACAGGGGGGCACGAGGGCTGGATATAGTCTCTGATGGCAGCTGAGAATCCACTGCAACAGAAGGGTAGTGGTGCAGGCTGGGTCGTTAACAGGCTGGCAGTGAAGTACCCAAGGGTCAGGCAGGCGGGTGGTCGAGTTCAGGCAGGGTCAGCAACGTGCAGGCAGCAAAGGTACAAAGGAGCAGGCAAAGAGTAGTTGTAGACAGGCCGAAGGTCAGGGCAGGCAGATAGCAAACAAAGTCCAAGGGGAGCTGGGGTCACAGGATACAGGAACTCACTTCAGAGTAGCTCACGGGTCACAGGATACTGGAACACTGTAGAACGGACAGCATCTGCTGCAGGTTCTCCCAAGCTTTAAATAGGGCCGTCTGGCGCCATTTCTGGTGCGTGGGCGTGCGGGCGTGCGCACCACCGTGGAAGACTGCAAAAGGCACCCATGACCCCTAACACCATGTTATCATTCATCAGATTTAACACTCTGTTCATTACAGTTATGTTGGGGTGATGCTTCTCAAAAAAATCATGGCACTCATTCCATTTTTCCATAATGGATTTTATGGCATCATTGCTAACCTCCTCCCTGTCTTCCTCTTCCACAGTGGAATGCTTCTCAAAAAGCGCCTTCTGCTGCTCACTGTGGAGTTCAGAAAGTTCTTCCGTGGTCAGTTCCTCCTTATGTTCCTCAACAAGCTCCTCTACGTCTGCAACATCGACGTCCAGACCCATACTCTTGCCCATGGACACAATCTCCTCCACTACCTCTGCATCAGACCCTTCAAAGTCACGTTCAGTGACACATTCTGGCCACCCTCTCCTCCAGGCTGAGTTTAAGGTTCGGTGAGTGACATCTTCCCAGGCTTTGTCAATGAGGTTAATGCAGTGAAGAGCATTGAAATGTTTCTTCCAGAATTCTTTCAGACTCAAGGACGTCTCTTCAGTGACATTAAAACACCTAGTGAAGAGCGCCTTTGTGTACAGCTTCTTGAAGTTGCAGATCACTTGCTGGTCCATGGGCTGCAGAAGAGATGTCGTGTTGGGGAGGAACTTGACCTTTATGAAGTCATGCTCTGCATCCATATCATCCACCAAAGCTGAAGGGTGTGCTGGGCATTGTCCATCAGAAGAAGGCACCTTTCAGGCAGTTGGTTGTCAGAAAGATATTTTTTACGGTAGGTGCAAACACTTTGTGCAGCCATTCCATGAACAATTGCCTTGTGATTTAAGATTTCGCATTGGCCCTCCACATGACCGGCAGTCTGGCTCTGTTCACATTCTGTTTCTTAAATGCACGAGGAGTCTGGGAATGGCACACCAGTAATGGCTTAATCTTCAGATTGTCGCAATTTGTCCTTCATGGGCTTCTGCCCTGGCAGTGTCTTTTCCTCTTGCGTGATATAGGTTCTGTTTGGCATTTTTTTCCAGAAGAGCCCTGTTTCATCACAGTTGAACACTTGTTGAGCGATGTGTCCTTCTGTCTTCATGAATTCCGCAAATTTTATCTTGTAGGCTTCTGCAGCGGCCTTATCAGAACTGTAAGCCTCACCATGTCTTGTCACACTGTGGTTGCCACTTCTCTTGCGGAATTTTTCAAACCACCCTCTACTGGCTTTAAATTCTTCACTTGCTGCACTTATAGAGGGGTTTGTTTGCAGTAAATCACTGTGCAATTTCCTGGCTTTTTCAAAGATCATAGCTTCACTAACGTTATCACCTGTCAGCTTTTTCTCATTCAACCACACTAACAAAAGTTTTTCCACCTCTTCCAGCACTTGTGTCCTCTGCTTGGTTAACATAGTTACACCTTTTACCACATCAGCTCCTTTTATGGCAGCTTTGCTCTTCAAAATAGTTGAGATTATTGACTTTGCCATCTTGTACTCCGAGGCCAGATCAGTCACATGAATACCACGGTCATGCTTTTCTATAATTTCCTTCTGCAGCTCAATGGTTATTTTCTTCACAACCTTATTCTTAGAATTCCTGCTGTGCACATTCTTGTCACCTTTATTACCGCTCTGCACATTCTTGTCATCTTCATTACCACTCTGCACATGCTTGTCACCTGCATTTCTGCTCTGCACATTCTTGTCACCTTCATTACCGCTCTCCACTTTCTTGTCACCTTAATTACCGCTCTGCACTTTCTTGTCACCTGCATTACCGCTCTGCACTTTTTTGTCACCTGCATTACCGCTCTGCACTTTCTTGTCACCTGCATTTCCGCTCTACACATTCTTGTCACCTTCATTACTGCTGCGCACTTTCTTCTTACCACCATGCTTGCTCTTAATTTTCTTTGGAGCCATACTGGATGTCTGGTACAGTACAGTGCAGTATGTGCTAAAAAGCACACAAAAAAGCTGTACAGCAAGTGTGAACAGGGATTTCTACAGTACAGTACTGTACAGTATGTGCTAAAAAGCACGCCAAGAAGCTTCAAAATACTGTAAGTGTCTTACAGTACACTCACAGTACTCTTCTCTGTGACCGCGATCCACCTACAGGGAGTCACAACCACGTGTCAGAGCAGGGAAAATGGCTGCGGCTCGTGTTCATGAACCGAAGCAAGTTCGCGTACTGAAGCAAATTTTTATGAACTTTTCTGTTTGCGAACCGAGTTGTTCGCGAACTGAGGTAGCACTGTACATACATTTTACTAAAAAGTGTCTGTCATTCTCATTTCAGAAAGTTGGGAGGTACTGTATGTATATGTGTGTTTGCTATTAAAGTGTTACTAAACCCAGGACCCTACATTCACTATATCTGATCTCCCACAGTACACAGAACATGCAATTATTTAGTAAATGTGAACTGCTAAATACCTTTTCTCATTAGCAGTTAGAGCAGTCTTGTAACTTCTATCAGTCCCTGGTTAAAGCTTGTAAGAGGAGTTTTCATACTTCACTGAGCTGTCCTATCAGGATCCAGGACCCCTGACCCTATGTCTGGACAGTGCTGATTGGCCCTGTGTTGATCACATACACTCTCCCAAGAAAAAAAACTCTCTAGCAATACACACCAAACTGAGCATCTGCAGCCTTACTCTAGTAACTCTTTCTTATTCGGACCTGTTTTGGAGTCAGTGGAAGAAGAGGAGGATCTGTGCATACAGGATCAAGCAGCCTTTTTACACAATGCAGAGGATTAACCCCTTAGGTTCCACAGTGAGTATAACAAAACATGCTTTACTGCATATACAGACTGATTTTACTATTGTGGGTTTAGTAACACTTAACTATAGTGTATCTACTACTATGAAATGTTCACAGTGTGCAGTGAAATCAGAGTATCTTCCATACAGGAGAGGAGCCTGTACAGCTGTGTAAGACTGCAGGTAAGACTGCTTTAGTTACACAGTGTAGTTAAGTTTGTGAAATGACAGATACAAAGATATAATGTGGATTTGGATGTGGCCAAGCATCAATTTTATATTACCACACTTTTTGTCATGTTGTCTGTAGATTTTCCTTTAAAAATGTTATCACCTTTCCCAGGGTCCCAGCCTATGCCCAACAATCTGGACCTGTTTGCCATGTTTCTCGGGGCCAAAACTGACTGATTTCCATAGCAACAGAGAAGGTCAGCAGAGGGAAAATTAGCAACCAATGCTTCCTTCACAGAGAGAAGCAGCAATGAATTTATACAGATTGGATCCACATACTGGGTCTCGTGCTGGAAAGCATGAATGGAGGTGTTTCCCATAGCAAATAAGCAGGTATACGCCTTCAACCTAAATTATTCTGTTACCATAAAAAGAACTTGGACATGTATCAGTTCATATTTTTGCAAAGCCTGTCAGTTTATATTACATACATTTATATTCTTAGCAATGGGATCAGAAGATATTAGATAGTCTATTTGTTCTGTATTTTAAAGCCTGGTGCTCACTCCTACTACAAACTATTGAGGTGACCGAGTGGGCCAGTCCGTTGTGGTCAAAGCTTGCCTACTAATGTCAGCACTCCAAATGCAAACCTTATCTCATTAGGAAATGTTGTTTTCAAATGTGTTCATCACTCTGTTGATGGGGAGATTTATTATTCTATTTACATACTGTCTGGCTGTCATATTACTCATGGCTACAATCAGTCAACAGTGTATTTCATGCATGATGGCCAGTCAGGGCACAGTTTATCAATATCATGTGAAGTAAAGATGAGCTGCAATGACACATTTGTTCATATCTGACTATTACGAAAAAAAGTTGCTGTCCACATCACTTCAGCGTTAAATCACCGCAAAGATTGCCATTGGTAGTGCCATGCCATATTATTATGCATCCTGGCACAACCTCACCATATTATTGTGTATATCATTCATTACTGCTTACCCTCATCCAAATAACAAGCAAACATGTATCTCCATCACCAGTATGTTCACCCCACTGCACTTAGACTGACAAAGTATATGGATTCTATATTATTCTATTAGCTATCCAGAAGTAAGACCTTTATAAGCATCTACGAATGTAAAATTAATCTAAAGGGACAAAATGCAAAATCTCATACTGATATTTCATCATATAGATCTACCTTTCTATGATGATATTTTCTATAGTCTCATTAAACCCAAACAAACCACTCCTTCAAGGAACAAGTTCTACCTGTCTTCCAAACAGTCAGAATAAAGCTTTTGCCCACTGTTATGCACCAGGTAGTGAGCCTGATGGCAGGGGGTGGCCTCTCCTACGACTTCGGTGAGGTATGAGTGCCTGTGGTAGTCCAATGGCGTTCACCAGGAGGTGGTCAACAGGAGTGCTGAAGATGTAGCTGGCCTGCGGGAGCTGAAGGTGCAGCCAGGTAGAAGCAGTCCAGGTGAGCTGGAGTTAGATTTGCGGAGCTGGTAGCTACTGAGAGCTGGATGGACACAGGCACTAGAGCAGAGTCAGTTACAAGCAGGTTCGGCAACAGGCTGGCAACGAGGTACAGTGGAGCAGACAGAAGAGTGGTCGGGACGAGCCGGGGTCAGGTGCAGGCAGATAGCAGAGGTGTCAGGGCAAGATGGGTCAGATGACAGGTCAGGAACAGATAGCAGGTAACAGATTATCACAGGTAATGCTGTAGATCAGACATCACCCGTTTTGTGCACCAGCAAGGTTTAAATGGCTTGTTTGGCGCTGGAACTCGCACACATGCGTGCGCACCGCTGGGCACCAATATGCATGGGTATTCTTCTAACAGACCTTTCCTGAGAAGAGCTGCACTGGCGATCTTCCTGACACTCATATTCAGGAGTTGGGGAATTATGGATTTTTTATACCTCTCAATAGGCATATGCATGGCATGGAACAACATAAGTAATAGGTCCTTAGGAATCTGGTGTTGATTCATGACCTTTCTAATTGCCTTCGAAAAGCATTTGATTAATGTATGGAATTTTGGAATAACTGATGAGTCCGATTTTTCTCTTGCTTTTCCCTAGAACGCGTTGCCTTCAGTCAGGATGACCGAGTAGAACTGAGACTCATCCATAAACACACTATTTAGCAACTCCATTGTCAGTTTCACCCATGTCCTATAATAGGTCAGCTAATCTATGAAGTAGTGCTAACACATGATATAAGCTCAAAGTCTAGCTTCAAGGAATCAATTGATAACTGTTCCATGAGTTACCTGTGTTGACTAGCTCACCGAAGCTGGCCCCCCTACAATCCGCACAAATAAAAACGTAGGTGTGTTTCTTTAGTGCTACGTTTGTGCTATTTTGTGCCGTAAAAAATTAAATTTGTGCTGCTTTTATTTTTAAGATTTTAGCAATTAGCAAAATGACATCACCCAGCCCCCTTACAACACCCGAAAGACACGAAACCGGGCTTGTTGTTTAGTGCTACGTTTGTGCTGGTTTGTGCTGTTTACATTTGTGTTCTATCGTTTATCGTTTTTCCGTTATTAATGTTTTATTAAAGGTTACCAAAGGTCACTCGGCCCCCCCCCTACAACACACGAAAGACACGAGACTGGGCTCATTGGTTAGTGCTGTTTTTGTGCTGGTTTGTGCCGTTTACATTTGCGTTTTATCTATTATTGTTTTTGCAATATTAATGATTTATTATAGGTCACCAAAGGTCACTCGGCCCCCCTACAACACCCAAAAGACACTAAACCAGGATGGTTGGTTAGTGCCGCATTTATGCTGGTTTGTGCTGCTAACATTCTTATTTGTGCTGTTATGGTTTTTAGTTATAATAGCTTGTTTTTATTTGATAACACCCCACCCACTTTGCACCCCATGTTGTTAAATCTTAAAAACAAACATACCATTTGTTAGGGCTACGTTTGTGCTTTTTTGTGTCATAAAAAGTAAAATTTGTGCTGCTTTTATTTTTAAGATAATAGCAATTGTTTTTTTCCAGATGATGACATCATCCCGCCCTCCTGTCACGGTTAGTGAACTATGGGGCCATTGATAGTGAGACAGCAGCCATGGGAGCACAGCGAGGTGTGAGTGCCTGTGATCAGTCCAGTAGACTGTTTGGTGGCAGCAGTCAGCAGGTGGATGTGGCAGCAGAACCGGCTGGTGACAGATGAGCTGGCACAGAGCTTGGCTGGTGGCAGACTGTGGGTAAGCAGCTGGAAGCAGTAGACACCTTGCTGGACTGAAGAGCTGTAGGAAGCTGGATGAGCAGGATGCAGGGTCAGATGAGCCCGGTCAATAATGGTCAGGCAGATCAGGCATAGACAGCAGACAACAGGAATAGTCGGGTCACAAGCCAAGTCAGCGATGGGAGGTAGATCAGGCAAGAACAGAAGGCAGAAGCAGAATCCAGAGACAACCCAAGGTCAGGGCAGGTAGAAGTCAAACGGAGGTCAGGAGCAAGCTGGGTCAGAATCAGAGGTCAAACACAGGAATTGGGAATGAACACACAGAAGCTGGTGACAGGCTCATGACAGTTGCCAGTCTGCGCATGCGCATATGTATGTTCCGGAAGACATCATTTGTGCTATGGGCAAGCCTTCCCTGACACCCCGTACAACAGCCAAAAGAAATTAAAATGGGCTGGTTGATGAGTGTCACGTTTGTGTTGGTTTGTGTCATTTTACTCTCCTTTTGTGTTTCAGCTATTGGTGATTTAATAAAGGTCATCAAAGGTCACCTAGCCCCCCTACAAAGCTCACCGAAGCTGGGCCATTACAATCAGCAGAAATAAAAACTCAGGTGTGTTTCTTAAGTGCTACGTTTGTGCTGTTTTGTGCTGTAAAAATTTACATTTGTGCTGCTTTTATTTTTAAGATATTAGCAATTGTTTTTTCCAGACTATGACATCACCCACCCCCCCCCTACAACAGCTAAATGATACGAAACCGGGCTGGTTGGTTAGTGCTGCATTTGTGCTGGTTTGTGCCGTCGTTTGTGCCAGAAAAGACTTGGTGGTTCAAGTGGTTAGAAGAGTGGGGGATGTTGGGCATAAAATGCCAGAACAATTCAAACCCCTCCAAATGACCCCATTTTGGAAAGTAGACACCCCAAGCTATTTTCTGAGAGGCATGTTGAGTCCATGGAATATTTTATTTTTTTTTGTCATAAGTGATTGAAAATATTACACAAAGTTGAAATGATATATTGCTCACACATGCCATGGGTATATGTGGAATTACACCCCAAAATACATTCTGCTCCTTCTCCTGAGTACGAAGATACCCCATGTGTGAGACTTTTTGTGAGTCTATCCACGTACGGGACCCCAAAAACCAATCACCGCCTTCAGGATTTCTAAGGGCGAAAATTTATGCCTTCACCCCACACTACTTATCTATGTTGCGGAGGCCAGGAAATGCCTAGATAGCAAACCCCCCGCCCCCCAAATTACCCAATTTTGGAAAGTAGACATATGGTAAACATGTGGTACCCATTGCATCATTAACTCGATGGCCACTGAAGTAAGATAATGCATTACATGTCTCCAGACTTTGACCAAACGCTGCTTACCATATGAATAGTTTTAGAGCTTCTGTTTAGTGAGACTATGCCACCTCATGCTTCCCCCCCCTTTATCCCGTCTCATTTCCCTCCCGCACATTTCTTTTACCCCTTTCCTTTCCTCCTCCCATCTTTCCTTCACTCTTTTATCTGTCTTTATCTTGCTCCCCCCTCTCTACCATTGCTTTTTTTTCATTCTCTTCTTTTCTTTGCTACCTCTCACAATTCTGTTCTATGACAAATGACCCTTTCGCTAAGCCAATCTAACCTATAATTTGCAGGTTTGTAGTGTTAACAGGCTTTCGCTACATCTTAATATATATCTAATATTGGATTTGTGTGAAATTCACATGTGTGTCATGGTAAAAACCTGGTGTACGCTAGTGCCACAGCCTGTTATGCCATTATTGGAGGAAATGCTATCAACAGTTAAAATAACCTCCTGTGCTCGGGTGTGGTACTCTACTGACTTTCGCTGCTTCTGTTCCATTCTTTCTTTTTTTTTTCTTTTGTAATTCCTTTTATCAGAAAGGTAACATGTTACATACAGCTGGATTTCCAGTGACAGTTTTACATGCGAGAAACAAAGCACATAATGGTGGGTTACATCATCAACCAAGTCCTAAAAGGCATACCTTTCTTAACATAAGGACAATATAAAAGAAAAAGAGACCTTTCACATTTTCCTGCATTTAAAAAATGAAGAGTAGAGTACAGGGCAAAGAGTCTTAGATCTGGCTAGTCGTCTCGTTATGCAGGCCTCCTGTCTGTTCCATGCTTACTTGGATTGGTAAACTCAAGACCTAGACGGGCAAGGTTCTAAATAGGAGGATAAGAATCTGACATACATGGGAAACCAGGGAAAAGGTTGGTTTGACATCCCTACGGACCGGAGGCCGAGGGTCGACCGCCCGCCAGATCTGAAAAAACACAAAGAATATAGAGAGGAACTTACAGCCAGAGTCAAGGGGGAAAGGAAGAAACTCAGAGAGAGGCAGAGACCATGTGCCCTGTGTCCGGGGCCCCAAGTGCAGCGCCCAATAGAAGCACTAGTGCGGAATTTCCGCCAGGTAGGCATCCGTGAAAACAAAATACTGCCAGGGTCTCCATGTCTCACAGAAGGTCTCCTCTTTTTTGTGCAGGGTGGCAGTGAGGTCTTCCATATTTCTTAGCTCATTAATTTTAGAGAACCCCAGTGCCAGAGGGAGGGGTGCTCGGACTTCCAGCAGAGGGAAATGCAGGCCTTGGTCGCGTTCAGGAGCTGTATTGTAAGTGAGGTTTTGTACTTTTTGATAGGACGCTCGGACAGGTGAAGAAGACACGCCACCGGCTTGTTCTCCAGATCAACACTTGTCAGGTGCTTAATAGTGCGGGTCACCCCTTGCCAGAAATGGTGCCGCCTAGGGCAGCTACAAAAAATGTGGAGCATCGTGCCTTCTTCCCTACTGCACCGCCAACACAGACTGGATGTCTGGGGGAATAGGCGGTGAAGGACCGAAGGTACCCTGTACCACCACGTCAGGATTTTGTAGCATGTCTCCTGAATTTTGGTGGTGATTGAAGATTTGTGTGCGAAATGTAGT
Source organism: Glandirana rugosa (assembly GCA_018402905.1). Lineage (NCBI taxonomy): Eukaryota > Metazoa > Chordata > Amphibia > Anura > Ranidae > Glandirana > Glandirana rugosa. Next base: position 920,450 of record BLSH010448438.1, on the reverse strand, counting down.
ATTTTCTCCTGTTCCGAGTCTGTAAATTGGACACCCAGTTCCCCCTCCCACTTGGAAAGGAACGTGGGCTTGAAGCCTTCTGGACACTGAGTCAGAGAAGTGTACAACATAGAAAGGCTGTGGCGGACCAGCTCCCCCCATGACATACGACCTCAAGAGCAGTTAGTGGCCTGGCGAGACCTGGGGTCCGCTGATATTTCTGTAGAAAAGCTTGAAGCTGGAGGCCACTCAGAAAGTCCAAGGAGGGTTGGTGGCATCGGATCCCGCCACTGAGGAGAGGGTCCTGCCCGAGTTGAAAAAGTCGGACACATATAACCGCCCCCTATCCTTTAAGCGCTGGAAGAGCTGATTGTTAATGCCGGATGCAAACTCCGGATTACCGAGAATCGGGATCATGGGGGAAGGGTACTGTGAGACTGGTGTATGTCGGAAGGCATCCCTGGCCACCGCCAGGGTGCCGCCAAGAGTCGGGTGTTCAATGATAGTCCGCAGAAGAGGGGAGCGAATCCACGGCCAGCTTTTTGCCGTCTTCCGGTTCCATGGCTACCCGCTGTTTTGTGTCAGCATGGCAGAACCAGTCCACCACTCTGGTCAAGTGAGTTGCCCTGTAGTAAGATTAAACACACAAAGGCAGAGCAGCTCCAGGTGAGAAATCAATCTGTAGAAGGCTGTGTGCACGTCCGGTCCGTGTGCCGACAGCATAGAATCCAAAAATGAAGGTTTTGACAGCACCACAGGAACTTCCAAGAAAATAGTATTTATTTGAATAAAACGACATGCAAGTCACTCACATAACAGTCCATGGGAAGTACATCAAAAAGGCATAAATGATTGACGCGTTTCACGGGAGTTATACCCGCTTAGTCATAATCAGATTATGACTAAGCGGGTATAACTCCCGTGAAACGCGTCAATCATTTATGCCTTTTTGATGTACTTCCCATGGACTGTTATGTGAGTGACTTGTATGTCGTTTTATTCAAATAAATACTACTTTCTTGGAAGTTCCTGTGGTGCTGTCAAAACCTTCATTTTTGGATTCTTTGCCCTGTAGTAAGCCTTCATATCCGGGAGGCCAATTCCTCCCCGGGACATAGGCAGGTGGAGGGTAGAAAGTCGGATCCGTGACTGTCGATGGGACCATACAAACTCGTGGAACAGGGCGTTGTTCCGCTTAAAGAAACCAGACGGAAGGCGAATGGGAAGGGCTTGCATAATGTACAGCATCTTGGGAAGCGAGGTCATTTTCAATGCATTGCATCTGCCAAACCACGTAAGTGTAAGAGAATGCCAGCGAAGGAGTTGCGCTTTCAGTCGGACAAGCAGAGGCACGTAATTAATGGAGTAAAGGGCACAGATGTCAGCAGTGATGTCTACTCCCAAGTATCGAATGGAGTTGGTCACCCAACGCAGGGGGAAAGCCGACCTCAGTGAGCCCACCACAGTTTGGTCCACGGTGATGTTGAGCACCGAGGATTTGGATATGTTTATCTGAAAGTGGGATAGGGATCTATATTCCCTTAGCAATTTGAGAACCCTCGGAAGGGATGTATGGGGTGCAGACATAAAGAAAATAAGGTTGTCTGCAAAAGCTGCCACCCTATACTCTCCAGAGCCTTTAGAGAAACCCACCACCTCCCTATCTGTCCTTATCTATCTGTCCTTAGTGTGCAAAGGAAGGGCTGAAGTGGCAAGATAAAAATTAGGGGGGACAGTGGGCACCCCTTCCGGGTACCGTTCCGAATATTAAAGAAGGCCAACCGAGTTTCATTGACCCTTAATCGATGGGATGGAATATAGGGAGAGGATCCAGCTGAGCATCGATGCTCGGAGGCCTATATGTTCCATAGTGGCACGCAGGAAGGACCAGTTAACCCGGTCAAAGTCCTTCTCTGCTTCGGTGGCTAGCAGCAGTAGGGGCTGTCTCCCTGCCCTTGCCGAGTGTATCAGATTCAGCACCCGGATGGTGTTGTCCCTCGCCATCCACATGGGGACAAATCCCACCTGGTCGCGGTGAATCATACCCAGTACATGAGGGAGCAGCCGGTTCACCTTGGCGAACAGCTTCAGGTCTGCGTTTAGGAGGGCTATAGGGCGGTAGCTCCCACAGTGCTGCGGATCCTTACCCTCCTTGGGGATGAGGGAGATAAAGGCTTTCAGGGAGTCCGCAGGGAAGGCGTGCCGGACTGGAATAGCGTTGAACGCCTCCACCCAAGAGAGTCTCGAGAAAGGCCTTGTAGTATGCGGGGGTCAGCCCATCCGGACCCGGGGCCTTCCTGGGTTTGGCCCCAGCCAGGGCAGTCCCGTGCTCCTCTGCCGTTATGAGCTGCTCGAGGTCTTCCTGGATCTCAGGGTCCAGGGTTGGCATCCCCTAAGAGGCCAGATAGGCGTGTATCGCTGGGTCCACTGCCTGGGGCGTACCCAGCGGAGAGGGATCATTTAAGTTGTACAATCCTTCAAAGAAGGAACGGAACTGTTAGAGGACAGGGATAATTTCTGATCCACCGCCGACTGTACACTAGAAGCGTGCCCGGTTTGTCAGAGAACTTGTATATATTCCATTTAGCCCATGCCAACTTTTGCTTTGTTTTATGGAACATAAGCGTACGGAGTTCCTCTCGGACCTTCAAGAGGTCCTGGAAGGTGGAATGGGCCAGGGACTCCTTGTGGACCCACTCTAAGGCACGTAGACGTGTGCACAGGTCCTCTGTCTGCTGTAGTCGCTCTTTTTTATGAGGAGCTCCCCATTTGATTAGGACTCCCCGCACCACTGCCTTGTGCGCCTCCCAGATCACCAGGGGGTTGGCGACAGAACCGGCGTTCGTGGAGAAGTAGTCCCACAGAGTAGATAGGACAACTAGGCAAGTCTCTTCCAATTGAAGGAGGGCCTCATTCAATTTACAACTTGGTGGAGAACGGGCCATCTGATCAAGCTGTATGGTAAGATGGATTGGGGCATGGTCTGAGAGTGACACAATACCGATGGATGTGTCTTCTACTCTGGCCAGTTCCTGGTGCGGTACCAGGAGGTAATCCAACCTAGAGTATGTGTGGTGCACCTGGGAGAAGTATGAGAAGTTGCGGTCCTGCGGGTGCTGAATCCGCCATGGGTCGACCAGGTGGAGGGTGTGTAGGTCCGCCTTCATTCTGCGGAGTGCAGAGTAAGAGAGGTGGGAGGCACCCCTCGAGACATCGAGCAGCGGTTCCATGGTGAAGTTCAAGTCGCCACCGAACACCAGAAGGCCCTCTGCGAAGTCTAGGAGTTCAGGGAGAAGCTGACGTAAAAATTGTGCATGGTCTTTATTGGGGAAATATAGGTTGGCAAGGGTGGCTTGGACACCTGATATGAGACCACGGAGAAGAAGGTAGCGGCCCCTCGGGTCTATCCTCTGCACCTCCAGTATCCAAGGTGTGGATCTGGCTATGAGAATGCTAACCCCCTTTGTCCCCTCTAAAGTGTGTCTCCTGAAGGAAGGCCCCCCTGCGACCCCTCTTTTTTCAGGAATGAGAGAAGCTGCGACCGCCTCTCTGGTGTGTTGAGCCCTCGAATGTTGAGGGACGTGATCTTGAGGAGTCCCATGGATGTACCTATGGTCTGCTATATGCCTCCAGGGGGCAGTGCGGGCCAAAAGGGGCCCAAAGGGACCCTGACACGCGGCACACAGACCAACCAGAAAAAGGAAAAAGAATACCACAGAAAAAGAGAGAAGGAATAAGAAGAGCGCAAAGAGATAGAAGAGAGAGGTCAGATAGGGTTAGATGGAGAACACAGGTGAAGTTAGCAGAAAAAAGAGGGGGGGGGAGCGAAAGGGCCGAGCCCCAAGGGCTGGGTAGGCAGAGAATAGAAGAGGGGAAGGCAGCAATGGCGGAGTGAAGACGTGCTCCTGGAGCTCTGCCGGACTGAGACCTGAGACACACCGAACAGCCCTGGTATAGAAGCCCTCAGACGTATGCCGGGTGACCACAGGACCTCGCACACCTTGGGGGACCACAGAGGCCTGGAGATTACCCAGTACTTTTTAAGAAACCACGGTCCTCTTCCCTCAGAGCCCTCAGCCAAGATGGCGATGCTGCGCGTGCACCAGCATGGGGAGGCAACCCCCTCAAAGAAAGGGATGCAGCCAGACTCGGGAGGCTGAAATGGAGGAGAGGACTGCACGAGAGCGCCTCAGTCACCCTCACCCATTCAATCCCCGGAGCTCCCTGTGGAGGACTCACTGCAGACCCCACTCCTCACCCTGCCGGGAACGAACGCAGAGGCCACCCTCCGGGATATTATCTCATCGCTGCCTACTAGACAAGACCTACAGGCCATGGCTACGTCCATTGTGAGTGACCACATCCGTGGCCAGGTAGAGGCAGTAGAGGAGTGGGTATCTGACCTAGAGACATTGGCTAATACCACAGAGACGAGGCTCTTGGCCCTGGAAGGAGACCAGCAGGCCTTCCACAGCCACCTTATTGATCTCCAGCTCCATGTCGATGATGGGGAAAAAAATCGCAGCCGACGAAATAACCTTTGCCTACGGGGCATACCTGAAGCTACCAGGGGACCCGACCTTAAGGCCACGGTGACAGCTATCTTAAACAGATATCTTGATAAACCGCTCACTGCGGACTTGGAGTTGGACAGAGTCCATCGCATCCCAGGTCCCCGGACCTTGGCGGGGGGTTCGGACTCCCGAGACCTGCCCCGGGATGTCCTCTGTCGGGTCCACTTCTTCGGTGTCAAGGAGGAAATCATTCGACAGACCTGGACGAAGGGCCTGCTGGACTTCGATGGGGCGACCCTTCATATTTTCCCAGATGTGTTGAGACAGATGAGGGCGATGCACGGCCTGCTGCGCCCACTCCTAGACCTCCTTAGAGAAGCGGAGGTCACATACCGGTGGGACCATCCTTTTCACTTGGTAGTTAAGAAGGGGGGCGAGGAGTTCTACCTGAGGGCGCCAGATAAGCTGCCGGACCTTTTCGGCTTTATAGACTGACCAGCAGGAGGTCCCCAACTGGCATGAATACCTTTTGTCCCAGGGTGTGGGTTCCCCCTTCCGCCGCGTCCCCAGCGGCAGCGTAGACCCCGATCCCGGGCACAGAGCAGAGAGCCGCCTCGGCGGCGACCTACAGCTTTGGAGGACTGAGAATCCCTGAATATCGCAGGCTCGGGTAAGAAACTGGCTCTGGGGCCTTAATCTGGATGATTGACTGGTTAGCTTCCACAGTTGATTTTTCTCCGGGCGCCTCTGTTGACCGTACTCCCACCCTTGGACTGAACATATGTTGATCCCTGGACTGAGATTGGCCCCCTGACATGGTGCTGTCCCCTTATGTCGTGTGGCCCGGGGGGATTTGCTGGCGGGCGTCCCGGCCATGCCGTCCCGACTGTTGGGCCAGGACGCCTCATTCGACTGTGATGCCATTAGTATACCTGGCGGGCCCAGCCGTGGAGCCTGGCTTGTTCTGGACACTGCCCCCTGGCCTGTTTTTAGGGTGTAGAAGTGTTCCACTCACTCCCAATATCTTATAGAGTACATTGGCTTTGTTTTTGGACAAATGTATTATACCTATCTGATTGCCTTTAACACGCTTCCCTTCACAGGTGGGGGGTTGGAACTTCCAGGTGGGTGTTCCGGTGGGGAGGCTGGGCCCCGTGCTGTCTCCCACACTCCTGGTCGCCCCCTGGCTGCCGCGCCACCATGGTGGCGGGGGGCCGTGGGAGTCGGGGGGCAGTGTGGGGGCCCGGCCGCTGCCCGCGGATCCGCTCGGTACCGGGATCAGAGGTTGGGGGTCATGGGCACTGCTTGCTGTGTGTGGAGTTTGGGGATCTGCGGGGGGGCGGCCCTGGATGGCCCGCAATGGTGGGGTCAGTTGGTGGGGGTGAGGAGGTTCTGAGGTTTTGAGGTTCCGGGGATGGGGGGTGTCTCACATTACAGTTTAAAGTTTATTTGTCTCTTCTGAAAGATAGCAGTCTGATGTTTGGTATCTATGGCGAGTGGCAGTGGTCCCGGTGTCCCAACACTAATGGGCTGCCGGTGCCTTGCACACTCTGACCCGATAGTTGGACATGTTTTTTCTTAATGGTTCCTCTCGTATTAGCTGCATGTCTCGTTGGTCCTCTTCTTCCAGTATCTCCGCTTTCCCTGACATAGCTACACCAAAACACTTGCTGTCCGGGTGATTCTGAGTACTCTTCACAGCCACCCCCCCAGTAGGCCTCGTACCAGGATATACGCCTTTATGCGCTACCGGGACGTTTAGGCTAGTGGCCTAGTTAATAGCTTAGTTTTAAATTCTCTTCTCTTTGGGAGGCACATAAGGTGGTGGTTTGGGGAGTCATGATTAGATGGGGGGCCCTTCACAGGAGAGAGCGTCTACAACAAATGGAGGACCTGTACGCGCGATTGCATGCCCTTGAGCGCACTCACAAAAAAATCCCTGGCCCGTGCCACTTTCCTGGACCCCTTGAAGATTCGGGAGGAGCTTTGTGAGCTTCTCTTCCATAAGACGAAACAAAAACTGGCCTGGGCCAAACGGAGCTTCTATGAATTCTCCAATAAACCGGACACGCTCTTGGCGTGGGCGCTTAGGGGCCCATGCTCCAGGACCTACATCCCTAGTGTGCAATTAGCGATGGGCAAGAAATTGTCCCTGTCCTCGGACATAGCAGGGGAATACCGCTCATTCTAAGACTTTATAACTTAGGTGACTCCACCTCCACGGGCACACCCAGAGTAGAGATTCCAGAGATGCGAGCCTACCTGGCCTCCTCAGGAATGCCTACCCTGGACCCCGAGGTCCAGGGGGAACTCGAACAGCCCATAACGGTGGAGGAGCTTGGGGCTGCCCTGGCCGGGGCTAGGCCCAGAAAGGCTCCCGGACTGGATGGGCTGACTCCTGCTTACTACAAGGCCTTTTTTGATTCTCTTTTGGGTCCCATGGTGGGAGCGTTCAATGACATCCCGAACAGGCAACCTTTTCCAGTTGACACACTGAGAGCCTACATATCCCTGATCCCAAAGGAAGGGAAGGATCCACAACACTGTGGTAGTTACCGCCCTATAGCCCTTCTGAATGTCGACCACCGGGACCAGACATGTTTTGTCCCTCAGCGTGAGGCGAGGGACAACACCATTCGGGTGCTAAACTTGATTCACTCGGCTAGATCGGGGAGACGACCTTTACTTCTACTGTCCACCGACGCTGAGAAGGCTTTCGACCAGGTCAATTGGTCCTTTCTACGGGCCACGTTGGAACATGCTGGCCTTTGCACGTCGATGCTCAGCTGGATCCTCTCCCTCTACGCTGACCCCTCAGCGGTGATTAGGGTCAACTAAACCAGGTCAGACTTTTTTAAGATTCGAAATGGGGCTCGTCAGGGTTGCCCACTATCCCCCCTGATTTTCATACTGACGCTTGAGCCCATTCTCTGCACACTGAGACTGGATCAGGAGGTGGTGGGCTTCTGTAAGGGTTCCGGGCACATAAGGTGGCCGCTTTTGCGGATGACCTTATTTTTTTCCTGTCTGCGCCCCGCACCTCCCTGCCGAGAGTCCTCAATTTGCTGCGGGAGTATGGGTCGCTGTCCCACTTTCAGATCAATATGACCAAATCCTCGGTGCTCAACATTACCATCGACCGGGCTGTGGTTGACCAGCTGAAGATAGCCTTTCCTCTGCGTTGGGCAAATGCCTCCATACGATACTTAGGGGTCGACATCACTAGCGATATACATGCCTTATACCCCACAAACTACGTACCCTTACTGGTCCAACTCCAGGCAGAACTTCTCCACTGGCACTCACTTACGCTGACGTGGTTCGGTAGATGCAGCGCATTGAAAATGACTGCTCTTCCCAGAATGCTGTATATCATGCAAGCGCTACCCATCTGGCTCCCGTCTAGCATTTTCAAGAGGGTGGAAGGCCTGTTCCGTGAGTTCGTATGGTCTCACCGTCAGTCGAGGATTCGGCTCTCTATCCTCCACCTACCTAAGTCCTGGGGGGGAATTGGCCTCCCAGATATGAAGGCGTATTACAGGGCGACCCACCTGACCAGGGTAGTGGACTGGTTCTGTCATGCCGATGCTAAACACTGGGTTGCCATGGAACTAGAAGACTCAGCCGACACAGCAAAAGTTGGCCGTGGATTCGCTCTCCCCTCCTGCGGAACATCGCGGAACATCCAACCCTCGGGGGCATCCTGGCAGTAGCCAGGGAGGCCTTCCGACATACACCAGTCTCTCCCTACCCATCGCCCATGATCCCGGTCCTGGGCAGTCTGGAATTTGAACCGAGCCTCAATAATAGGGCCTTCCAGCGGCTGATGGAGGTGGGACGTACATACGTCTCGGACTTCCTCAAAACCAATGGTTCTCTATCTGAGGTAGCGGGTCCAACGGTTGTCAACCCCCATTTGGATTTTCTAAGTGGCCTTCAACTGCGAGCCATCCTGCGGGAGGCACCAGACAGCTGACTACCCTAGAGGCCATGTGCCGCGCGGGGGAGCCGGTTCGCCACGGCCTTTCCTTGCTGTACACTTCCCTGACGCAGCCCCGAGATGGTTTTAGGCCGCTGTTCCTCCTCAAATGGGAGGAGGAATTGGGCATCCAATTTACTTATTCCAAACAAGAGAAAATACTGCATTTCACCCACAATTCCTCCATAGCTACCAGGATTCAAGAATCTTGCTATAAAATTTTGACAAGATGGTGTAGGGTACCTGCGGTTCTATACCCCCAGACTTCTAGACTGTGCTGGCGGTGCGGAAGGGAGGAAGGCACAATGCTCCACATTTTTTGTAGTTGCCAAAAACGACATCACTTTTGGCAGGGGGTGACCCACACCATTAGAAATCTGACTGGAGTTGACCTGGAGGACATGGCATGTCTTTTACATTTGTCTGAGCGCCCTATTAAGAAGTACTAAACTTCACTTACTATACAGCTATTAAATGCCGCCAAGGCCTGCATCCCTCTGTGTTGGAAGTCCGAACACCCCCCCCTCTGGCGTTGTGGTTCTCGAAAGTTAACGAACTTAGGACAATGGAGGACCTGACTGCTACCCTGAATAACAGGGAGGAGGTCTTCCGGGAGACCTGGCGACCCTGGCAGCATTTTGTCTTTACAGAAGCCTATTTGGCGGAACTTTCGCGCTAATCTATCAGGTGGACCTGGGGCTGGGGGGTTCTGGACGCGCGGAGCACAGCTCTCTCTGTCTTCTCTCTGTTTTCTGCTCTTATGTCTGTTTTATCGGGCCTCCTCTCTGTTTTTTTTAGGTGCCAGCTCCGAATGCCTTATTTATACTTTAGAATCTAACTTCAACCTCCCCTCATACTCTGGTGTTCAAGGTCCTGGTTGGTTGGCGATACTCGGCTACGGTTCCGGGTAACTGCTGGGGGAACCTTCCCCCCAAATCTCTGGGTTTCGGGGGACCCGGAGTTTCCATTACTATTTAGACACTAGCCAACCCATTGACCACTTTGTTCAATTTTTGACAGAAAGGAGCAGCTGCAAGGGCTGCCGCGATAGGGGGACCAGCCAGACATGCAATTCTTGGTTGGGTACTAAGGTATGCTATGCAACCCGCCGCTATGGTGGGCCGTTGTTCTGGAATATGGAGTTCCCTGATTTCACCATTACCGGTTTTTGGTTTCTTTGCTATGTATTTTCCCTTTTATTTTGTAGCTTAAGAACTTCACAGCATACCTTTTATCCGATTTCTGTTCACTAAAGGCAAAATAAGAATGTATCTCTTAATATCTGTTCAATGCTGTAATATCCCTATATACGTTTTGTTTTCCGAATGAGAAACTGATACTGGCAATCCAGTTGTAAGTACCATGTTACCTTTCTGATAAATAAAGGAATTTAAAAAAAAAAAAAAAAAGAAGAGGGGAAGGAATAGAAAAGACACTAATCTATATCCAAGGGGGGGGGGGGGGGGGGCCG
>BLSH010448438.1:890365-900911 GCA_018402905.1 Glandirana rugosa | reverse complement strand
TGATTTATGGCGTTTTTATTATTATTTTTTTTTTACTAGTAATGGCGGCAATCTGCAATTTTTATCGGGACTGCGATATTGGGGCGGACATGTCGGACATTTTTTACACATTTTTGGGACCAATGACATTTATACAGCGATCAGAAATTTAAATGTCCATTGATTACTGTATAAATGTCATTGGCAGTGAAGGGGTTAACCAGCAGGGGGCAGTGAAGGGGTTAACAAATGTTCCCTGGGTGTGTTCTAACTGTGGGGGGGCAGGGCTGGCCGGGACATAACAGATCTAACTGATCCCAGTGACAGGGATCAGTAGATCTGTTATGTCCCCTGTCACAGAACGGGGAACCGCCGTGTTTACAATGGCGGTTCCCCGTTCTGAGGCTCCTAAAGGAGATCGGCGGGTCTCGAGCGGACATCGAGTCCGCCCGACCCACGGGCACGCTCCAGGCGCGCCTGGAGCGTGTGCAGTGGAGGACGTCCATGGACGTCCTCCCGGCATTTCAGATCTGCGCTGGAGCCGTACTTTGGCAATAGCTCGGATCTGAAGTGGTTAAAATATTCAGCTAGTCAGACATCCATTGATTTTTTGGATTTGAAGATCAAAGTGGAGGACGGACATCTCCAAACCTCCACATTTTTCAAACCCACTGACCGTAACTCATTCATACCTAGGGATAGTTGTCACCACCAAATGTGGTTGAATTCGATCCCTAAAAGCCAGTATATACGTCTTAGGCGTAATTGCTCTAGGTTGGAGGACTTCCAGAAAGAGGCGAAGACTCTCACTTCCAGGTTTGTGAATAAAGGTTATGACATAGGAATGCTTAACCGAGCCCTCTCAGATGTTGAATCAATAAATAGAGAGGACTTATTAAGGGAAAAACAGTCTAGGGGTGAGATAGACCCTAAGTTTGTGCTCCCTTTTATAACCAAATTTTCCACCCAACATTATGGGGTGAAAAGACTGATTCAGAAACACTGGCACATTTTGAGGAACGACCCTATATTGGGATCAGTTCTACCAGAGAAAGCTCAGGTTATCTTCAAAAGAGCACCCACTCTTAGAGATACCTTGGCTCCTAGTGTTTGTAACCCCCCTCAGGAGAAACCTATGTTCTTTCAATGCATGACGGGGTTTTATAAATGTAGGCGATGTGCAGTATGTGAAATAAATAAAATCAAAGACAGAAAGACCACCCACTATGAGTCCAACAGCACCTCACAAGTTTTTCCAATTAGGTCCTTCATATCCTGTAATACACCCAATGTGGTTTATGTCATCACCTGTCCATGTGGTCTTCAATATATTGGAAGGACGGTGAGGCCTTTGCAGGTACGATTGAAGGAACACATTGGAAATATTAAAAGGGGCTTTATTAAACATCCCCTTTCTAGACATTTTCTTGAGGTACATAATAGGGACATTAGAGGTACTTCCTTTTTGGGTATAGATACACTCAAAATGCCCTGGAGAGGGGGCCCCAAAAGAAGGGAGATTTCAAAACTTGAAATGAGTTGGATCTATAGGGCACGCACTTTAAAACCTTGGGGACTCAATGTGGACATTGAAATTAATGCCTTTATAGATAGCTCATAAAGTCAATAGATAAGCATAAAATCTGCACTCCGATGATGTCATACCTAGACCTAGTTAAAGGCTAACACCTGAAATGTATACGATAGGAATATATGTGAAGTGATTTTTTCAGCTTTCTGGGTTCAACGATAGAGGGAAATTTATTTGTTAGAAATATTTTCTCATATGAATTTAAGGGAAATATGGTATTTTTATATTTTTCCTCATATTTGGGATGTATTGAGTGGTACATCCCTTACTATTATTTCCCTTTTTTTAATACATATGGGTTTGATGGATCTCATCTCGATATGTATAAAACTAATTGAGTTTGGGAGGAAAATGTATTAATTCTAAGATGATTTGATAGTCCATTTATACTTATATTCATGCCTGTTTTCATGCTTTTGTTGGTTTATGTGTGGTATCAGTTCTCTGAGATGGAAATATTAAAATTCGAAGGTTAGGAGTTGCCTTTAACGAATCTCTGTTCCGTGACAAGTCTATTATGCTTGAGACGATCCGGTATATTATTTATGAATGTACGGGACCATCTCCCCTAGTTTGGGAACATTTAGTTTTAGAGGTCCATGGATTGCTACTTATATGGATTTTGTCCGCATAAGTGGTAGTGATACAGGCTCCGAGAAAATGGCGGCCGCTCTCGGTCACGAGTTGCAGCTAGCTGTGATAACTTAAAGATGTCTTAACATTGAGATCAGTAGCCATGTTTCAATCTATGGACACTCGTTTTTATCAACCTAAAGGTTCAGCTTATCATGGCTCATACAAGATAATTTTGTTATTGATATAGGCTCCGAAAAAATGGCGACTGGTTTTGGAAACGAGGCCTGGCTATTTTGAGGAGATATAAGGTGGCGCGTCAGTGCGTCACCCGTGCCCTATTGAAGACGTTATCTCTAACGAAACATGTAGGGCGGAGCTACGCGCTGACGTCACCACGCCGCTACACAGGGAAGTGCGGGCGATGCTTACGATCTGTTATGGGACAGCCGGCTTTTTACTTCACGCTGATTTTATACATTTGTTTGTGAGTATGATTGTATTTTTTAATAAATCTGATTTTTAAACGATATCACACTATCGGTCCCTCTTTTCTTGCTCTGGGGAACACAGAGACTTTGCTTGGGCATCCCTTTAGCACTGGGAGATACCATCAGTGTAGTGCCGGAAGTAAGAGGAGGAGAGGAGGGGATACATCCATACCAGCCATCCATATATCTATACCAGCAGAATAGAAGAGTTATTTCTGCCTGCGTTGTAGACTCACTAGGAATAGTGGGTCCTTGATTTCTGGTAAGAGTACCCAACTACCTTTAACACATCGGGTGTGCGTGTCTTGGTGATGGAACACTATGCCTAAGTGCTATTTACTTCATCACAATTGTATCTTGTTTTATACTTGAGGTTGAGGCCTTGTAGTGACATCTTATCATTTAGGTGTCTATTTTTCTTGATTCCACTATTTGCATTGATGTTTGCACATATTTTTCATTCAATCATTTAGAGTCCTGGAACTATGCCATGACAGCAAATTAGCAGGGCATTTTGGGAGGCGTAAGACGGCGGAACTTCTAGCACGCTCCTTCTGGTGGCCCCTGGTGGACAAAGACTGTAAAGAATACGTTAAGGCCTGCCCCACCTGTGCCTGCAACAAGGGCGACAGGGCCAAGGCCTGAGGGTTGCTAAACCCGCTGCCTGTCCCGGAAAGGCCATGGTCACATGTGTCGATGGATTTCATCGTTGAACTGCCCCCATCTGCAGGGTTCTCCACCATCTTTGTGGTAGTAGACCGTCTCACGAAGATGGCACATTTCATCCCCATGAAGGGCACCCCCACAGCTACACAAACCGCAGAAGCCTTCATCAGGGAGATTGTCCGCCTTCACGGAGTCCCGGCCAACATTGTGTCAGATCGAGGAGTCCAGTTTACTTCTCGGGTCTGGAAGACTCTCTGCTCTCTGTTGGGAATTGAGTTGGCGTTCTCCTCTGCGTATCATCCCCAGACCAATGGCCAGACAGAGAGAACGAACCAGACTTTAGAGCAGTATCTCAGGTGCTATACTTCATTCTCTCAGGACGACTGGGCCTCTCTGCTGCCAGTAGCCGAGTTCACCTACAATAACTCTATTCATTCAGCCACCAATCAGTCACCATTCTGGGCGAACCTCGGCTACCATCCCTCCTTTTTGCCTGATCTGATCCTAGAAAGTACCGTGCCTGCTGTTCAGGACATGACAGCCTTCCTGGTGGAAAACAACAAACTCCTGCGGGAGACACTATTCCGGTCGCAGGAAGCCAGCAAGCGAGCCTTCGACAAGGGGAGGCGAGGGGAGCTGGACTTGCAGCCGGGCGATCAGGCTTGGTTAGCCACCAAAAATTTGAGACTATCCTGCCCCTCAAAGAAGCTGGGACCAAGGTTCATTGGCCCCTTCACGGTCAAGAAAAAGATCAACTGGGTGGAGTATGAACTGAGTCTTCTTCCTGCTCTCCGAATACACCCGGTGTTCCATGTCTCCCTGCTCAAACCCGTAACAAGGGATCAGTTCCCCGGAAGGAACACGGCCCCACCTGAACCGGTTCTTGTGGATGGAGAGGAGTACAAAGTCGAGGCCATCCTTGACTGCAGAGTAAGAAGGGGTGTGACACAATTCTTGATTAAATGGTAGGGGTACGGACCTGAAGAAAATTCTTGGGAACCCGAGGAACACATCCATGCCAACGAACTTGTCCGGTCTTTTTCGAGTTCCCATCCGGATCTGAAGGCCCGGCTGGGCATCCGGAGGCTGCCCCTTGGGGGGGGGCAATGTTAGAAGACTGTGCTAAGGGTTAATTCCATTTGATTGTGGTTTCCTCTAGAGCAGCTCTATTTGAACTTCCTGCTTCCAGTAGCAAGTGCTGTCTGATCTACAGTGTATAGTGTGTGGGTTCCTGAGCTACCTGTACCTGATTATCTGTTCCTGTGACCCGGCCTGCCTGACCTTGTTTATTTCCACCTGCACGACCCCCGGCTTGCCTATGACCATTCTCCTGCCTGATCCTCCGATACCTTTGCTGCCCGCCTGTTGATGACCCTGCTTGGACCCAACTACCCACCTGCCTTCTCTTGTACCGCACCGTCATCCCGGTTAACGACCCAGCCTGTACAACCATGCTACGAGTGCACCAATGGACTTCCTACCTACACCAGTGACCCAGTCCGACCCTCGTGCCATCCTGCACTCCCGAGCCACCTGTCTACTCTACCAGGGGCTCCCGAGTCAGGGTCGTAAGGGAGGTTGCCCGCTGCATAAGCCAGACTCTTTCACCAGGTACCTGACACCAAGGAGGAACCGAGGGCGCGGGGCACAGCGAGAGACCCCACCCCACCCAACAGGAACGCCTGCAAGGGGAAGTCCCCAACCTGTTAAAGGAGAATTAAGGTGAAAACGATCATAGTTTAAACATGCTATGTAGCTCATATCACTAATTACAGTCACCAATAGGCAGACTAGCACCCGGAGAATACTTGGTATACATCCCTAAGGTTCAGGTCAGGTCCATTGCATGACTTAGACTGCGGGCACTTCCCAAGTGGGGCAATCGCTGCAGCCGGTTCTGTCTAATGCTGAACGGGGCTATGGGGGATCTGGAGAAGCCCCAGCCTGGGGATAGGGGAAGGACAGCACAAAGGGGCCAAGTCCAGATAGCCAAGTGCCGCAACAATCGGGGTAGACTAGCCCTGGCAGCATCTCAGATCCAGGAGAAAGGGAGGGGCGGGGGGGAGACAGCGGGAGGCCGAGACAGGCGACCCAGGCCACTGGAAAAAATTCCACGCCAGCCACCGCCCGAGACGGCGGGCCTGGACCGCCCGCCAGCCCCCCCAGGTGACAGTCAGGAGCAGGACACCACAGATTCAAGAGGCATGAAAAAGTCTATCCACCGGGTAAAGGCAGCAAAGGGCTTACAAAACTCTGGTATTGTAGCGAGTGACCGCGGTAACAAAACAGTCAGATAAAGGCAATGGGTGGTAGATGTATCGTCTTACCTGAGCCCGCGTTGGTCAGCAGTCTCAGGCCTCTGGGGCGGTAGTTTGTGCCCAGGATCGAGGCCTCCGTTGCCGCTGCGGCCGCAGTGGTGGGGGTAAGTCCACTCCCTGGGAGAAAAGAAAATCATGCCAATTTGGCTCCTCCACTGCTGGCTGGTTGATGAAGCTGAAGAGGTCTGGCAGCTGCTCTGGCGTCCGGAGTAGTACTCCTTGTCGCCCTTCTTCACTATGAGGTGAAAAGGATGGCCCCATCGGTAGGTGATCTCTGTGTCCCTGAGGAGATCAAGGAGTGGACCCTGCATGGTCTTGGTTTGCCGAGACACATCAGGGAAAATCCGGATAGTTGCACCATCAAAATCCAACGGGCCCTTCGCCCAGGTCTGACGGACAATCTCCTCCTTGATGGCAAAGTAGTGGACCCAGCATAGAACATTGCGGGCCGGGTCCCGGGAGTCCGACCCCCCTGCAGGGGCCTGGGGGCCCGGGATCCTATGGACTCTGTCCAACTCAAGGTCTGCAGTGGGCGGTTGGTCTAGATATCTGTTTAGGATGGCCGTCACCATGGCCTTGAGATCTGGCCCTCTTGTAGCCTCGGGGATGCCCTGGAGTCGGAGATTGTTCCGTCTACTGCACTTTTCGCCCTCGTCCATTCTGAGCTGGATATCTATGAGGTGGCGGCAGAAAGCCTGCTGATCCACTTCCAGGGCTGAGAGCCTTGTCTCTGTAGAGTTGGTAGATGCCTCTAAGTCGGACACTCTCTCCTCCACCACGTCCACCTGGCCACGCAGATCATGCAATTCTTTTGTGAGAGCGCTCACTATGGATGTGGCCATGGCCTGCAGGTCTTGTCTGGTAGGCAGGGAGGTAATGATGTCTCGGAGAGTGTCCTTCGCATGGTCCCCTGACAGGGAGGGGAGCAGGGTCAGTCGCGAGTCCTCCACTAGTAGCTCCCAAGACCGGATAGGAGAGAGCGGCTGAGGCGGTTGCTGGCAGTCGTCTCCAACAGTCCTGGCTCCTACCTCTGTCTGTTCTCCCTTCTTCCCAGAAGCTGCCACGGCTCCAGGCTGGTTTGTGCGTGGCGGCGCCATCTTGGCCAGGGGCGCTGGGGATGAGAAGCCGTGATTTCTCAAGAAATATTAGGTGATCTCCGGGCCTCTAGGATCCCCCGAGGTTTGTGGATATTTACGGTCCCCCGGCATGCGTTAAATGGCTCCCAGACCAGGTCTAGTTGATGGGTTCGGGTCTCATCCCAGCAGAGCTCCAGGTAAAACGTCTTCACGCTGCCATCGCTTAGCCACGCCCCTTCTGTTCCATTCTTGATCCAAATGTAAGCACCAATGTCTTGCTGCTATCCTAGGACTAGGGTAGTTTGGATATGCTGGAACAGTAGACAAACAATAGACAAACAGAAAGCAGCAACCTAGTGCATTATCCTTATATACTATTTTTTTTTTTTAAATCAGAGCAAGTGTAGCACCACCTCCTAAGGAGGCACTTGGTGAATTTAAGTTCTCTCCGCCTCAACTCCAAGAATGGAGGGGCTGACCTCTGGTACACCTGTTTAGATATAAAATCACTACAAACACTTTCAAGAATACAAGTAGAAAATACTGATATCCTGGCTGTGGATTGTTACCAGAAACAGACAGAAACACCTGGTAGTGATAAATAAGTTTAGTATATTATCACAGAAAGAAATGTGGAAAATTACAGCACTGTTAAACCTTGCTGCAGAGTATCAATACTGAAATGACAACATTATATATTTAGCAACTGTAAACATAGAAAACAAAGTACTGTACAATAATCTACATGTCCATTGCATGAGCGCTGAGAGGGAGAAGAGAAGGTTTGTCAACTTCTCAGCTCCTTCTGGGCCACAATCACCATTGAAAGTAACAACACAAAAAAAATGAAGAAATGGGTTTACAGGAACAGTAAGCACAGTTCTGTAACTTTACAGGTCCTGGGATGAAGAGTACTAGTATCTTCTGCTAGCAAACGCTGGGTCCTTTGTAAAGAGAGTAGGTATAAGCAAGCAAAAATGGAGACGGTAATCATCTAGGATATTCCGTTAGGTAGTGGCTAAAGGTGGCAGCTCCAAAGAATTATCCTCTGACACTAGAAATGGGAATAGGTGTCTGAATGCAGTGTCTGTACTGTATTAAGAAGGATGTTTGGGTTTACACCCGCTCACCAATCCTCTGTGCAGTGACACAATGGAGATTCCCAATGCTGGTTCAGGCTACTGGCAATGTTGTAAGGCACCGGATCGCCTCCTGTCAGCCGATCAGGATGGCTGGTAGTTAAACTGGAAAGGTGACCGGACAGCGGCGGACTAGACACCTGGATGGATATTGCGATCCCTGAAGCGGTGTCGGTTGTCTCTGCTGGACGGCACTGGGTTGCTGAGCAAGGCTTTGAAGAAGAAGCTAAGACTTCAAAATGCGTCAGCCAGCAGCAGCTCTGATGTCCTTTCCATAGCCATCTGGAGACTAGTGGTCTTGGACTGGTTGCCACGATCAGGCGGCTACGTTAAGCACCTTTAGTTCTACTTGTTTGTGAGTAGTATTTTATTCTGGTTTTATTAATAAATTTGCTTGGGATAATGCACAAGGCTGGTGCGTCCTCCTGTTCTTTCTTGTTTTGTGACTACTAGGTTATCCCCTATCCCAGAGGGCAGCATGGCAAGACCCGTTCTGAGTGGAACCTGTCCTGTTAAACCGCTGTATGGTCTTGGCCACCGTTCTGCAGCTCAGTTTCGGGGTCTTGGCAATCTTCTTCTAGCCTAGGCCATCTTTATGTAGAGCAACAATTCTTTTTTTCAGCTCCTCAGAGAGTTCTTTGCCATGAGGTGCCATGTTGAACTTCCAGTGACCAGTATGAGAGATTGAGAGCGATAACACCAAATTTAACACACCTGATTCCAATTCACACCTGAGATCTTGAAATATTAATGATTCACATGACATTGGGGAGGGAAAATGGCCAATTGGGCCCAATTTGGACATTTTCACTTAGGGGTGTACTCACTTTTGTTTCCAGTGGTTTAGACATTAATGGATGTGTGTTGAATTATTTTGGACAGCAAATTTATATTGTTATACAAGCTGTACACACACGACTTTACATTGTAGCAAAGTGTAATTTGCTACAAAAAAAGAGTTGTCACATGAAAAGATATAATAAAATATTTACAAAAATTTAAGGGGTGTACTCACTTTTGTGAGATACTGTAAATCTCATCAGAAGAAGGAGCCATGCAGGTCTAAAAGTCTGACACATTTCAAGGGACATCCCCTCTTCCTCAGAACCAGAGACGATCTGTTCTTGGATTTATTTTAACTTCTTCCCGTCCGCGCCATAGCCGAATGACAGCTACAGAGTGGCTCTAAAATGCCGGGAGGCTGTCAATAGACATCCTCCCCTTCGACTCGCGCTGGACGCGCTCCCACCGGCGGCACGTGTGCATGCCACAGCCGCACGCTGCGTGAGCATGCCCGCGGGTCGGGCTGACCTGATGTTCGCCAGAGACCCGTGATCTCCTCACAGAGAGCCTGAACGGGGAACCACCATTGTAAACACGGCAGTTACCCGTTCTGTGAGGGGGGGCATGATCTGTCACTGGGATCAGTTAGATCTGTCATGCCCCTGCCAACCCCCCCCCCCACAGTTAAAACACACCCAGGGAACACATTTAACCCCTTCACTGCCCCCTTAGTGTTAACCCCTTCCCTGCCAATGACATTTATACAGTAATCAGTGTCTATTTTTAGATCTGATCGCTGTATAAATGGCATTGGTCCTAAAAAAGTGTCAAAATTGTCGCAATATCGCAGTCCCGATAAAAATGGCAGATCGCCGCCATTACCAGTAAAAAAATAAAAATGCCATATACCCTTGTCCATAGTTTGTAGGCGCTATAACTTTTGCGCAAACCAATCTATATACGCCGATTGCAAATTTTTTTTTTACCAAAAATATATATAAGAATATATATCAGCCTAAACCGATGAATAAATGTGTTTTTTTATTTTTGGATATTTATTATAGCAAAAAGTAAAAAAAAATTTATTTTTTCAAAATCGTCGCTTTATTCGTTTACAGCGCAAAAAATAAACACCGCAGAGGTGATCAAATACCACCAAAAGAAAGCTCTATTTGTGGGAAAAAAAGGATGCCAATTTTGTTTGGGTACAACGTCTCATGACCGCGCACTTGTCATTCAAAAAGTGACAGCACTGAAAACTGAAAATTGGTCCGGGCAGGAGGGGGGTTTAAGTGCCCAGTAAGGAAGTGGTTAATGAGCTTGTACACATGTTGTCTTGTGAGTATATTACTTGCTCTGGTTTTATCATTAACTGGTATATAAGGATAATGCACTAGGCTGGTGAACCCTCTCTTTGCTTGCCTTTTGGAGGAAAGGTAACATACAGTATCTCACAAAAGTGAGTACCCCCCTCACATTTTTGTAAATATTTTATTTTATCTTCAGTGATAACACTGAAGAAATTACACTTTGCTACAATGTAAAGTAGTAAGTGTACAGCTTGTATAACAGTGTAAATTTGCTGTCCCCTCAAAATAACTCAACACACAGCTATTAATGTTTCTATTTTATTTTATAAATGTTTTTACACTCCCCCCATGAGTGAAAACACTCTATGACATACAATGGAAAGGAGGTTTTCCGTTCGTTTCTCTCCCAAGTGGTCGGATCACGTAATAGGAATATATGGTCAATTACTATTTTGGTCTCGTTCATTATATGAGTGTTCTGTTGTACACATGTTCGAGTAATTGGTGAAGGAATGACCCGTGAATTTGGGGGGAGGACGGGCCTGGTTAAAAGTCAAAAGTCACGACAGTGAAAAACTTACTGTTCACGCGCCAGTACTCTGCAACATGGGTTTGTTTTA
>BLSH010448438.1:870805-885007 GCA_018402905.1 Glandirana rugosa | reverse complement strand
AATGCCATTGGCAGTGAAGGGGTTAACCTGCAGGGGGCGCGCTAAGGGTTAACTATGTTCCCTGGGCGTGTTCTAACTGTATGGGGGATGCCCTAACAGGGGAAGGGAAGTTATCACAGCCTTCACGTAAAGGAAGGCTGTGATCACAGCCCTTCCCCCTCACACAGAGCGGAGGTCCGTGTTTACATACACGGACCTCCGCTCACTCGCTCCGGGGGGGCCATCGCGGGTAGCCGGCGGCAATCGAAGCCGCCGCACCCGCTCCCTGGCCCTCCCCGAACACAGTGAGCGCGCCTCCGGCGGCGCGCGCGCGCTCACAGTGCGCGTTATCGCAGCCGCCGTCGTATGACGGCGATTTGCGATAACGAACCACCTTGTCGCCGTCAACCTGCGGTTGGCGGTCGGCAAGTGGTTAAGCAAAGAACATTGAACTACAACTGCTCATCATCTGCTCCCCCCCACCCCCCGCTTAGTGAGCATTTACTATGTTCCAGAGTATTTTATAAATTGCATTCACCTAAGAACTCTCTCCTTTAGAGCAGGTTGAATATATTCTGTAATTGTTGTTCTGGTGGTTTACCTGTTTATCAACTATTTACTGTTTTTGTCCTGTTTATCTACTATCTATTGGTTTATATTGGAGTGGTTTGACATTTCAGTGGTCATTCCCCTGCTCTCCTGTGCCTCACTCTGATGAACAGTGTAGAGACCTGTTTATACACTTATTGGTTGAGCCTATAAAGTTATAAGAAGTATACCTTGTTATTCACTGGTGTTTCATCATCATACTGTTGAGACTTATTTTATGTATCCTGTCAAGTCAGAGTTCCTCTTAAACAATATATTTTGAGTAAACACTATTGATTTTCTCAACTTTGTGTACTTCCTTCACTGTGTCCTACTTAAAGGAGAACTAACATTATGCGTGAACCCAGTGTGTCAGGAATGGCGGAGGACTCCCAGGGTCCTGGAAACCGGGGGGAATTGACTTATCTTGCGACCCCCAAGGGGGCAGCGCTACATTTAATTTCTGCGAACACAATAAACATCTATTGAAATGCATATGGAAATACAAATTATTTTTTACATGCTCAAATTAGGGTACCTTGATGTCCAGGGTGCTCCAAAGCTCATAGTAGGCTTATGTCTTGGTCTGGCTATGAGGAAGGAATTGATGTTTTCTGACACATATCTCATTTCCTGTTCTTTCAGCCTATACAAGAAAATTGCAAACTGTAATTTCACTTCATCCTTTAGCCTAAGGTGGCTACTAACATTAGTGCCAAATATCTTCTGTACAAGTGTGGTTACTTTACATGGTTGTGATTGGTTCGAATAGATCTTTCAGACGCTGTACCACAGGTGTGCGCACATAGAGTGGAAGGTGTGCCTGAGCACACCCTAATCACCCTGTACTGTGCAGATTTCCCCCTGCTGCCTGGCTGCAGAGAAAGGGACTGAGGAATCTCTGTCCTCTGTCTCTTTCTCTGTCTCAAAAGTGGGATTTCTGGGGTCTGTTTAGACCCCTGATATTTCACCAAAGCCCCCCAGCATGGCTCCTAAATAAAATTGTAAAAAAATAAAATATTGTAAAAAAAATAATAAAAAAACAAAATTGTAAAACAAATAAATAACATAAAAAATAAACTACTGACACCTATTTCTGCCCTACTGACACCTATCTCTGCCCTTCTGACATATATACACACACACTCATGTTTGCTTGCGCTTTGTGGTGCACACCCTAATGCAATAGGCTGCGTACACCTATGCGCTGTACACAGATGGCATAAAAAAATTCTGGTGTACTGTAGGGATGGGCTGGCTGCTCGAGTCGAATGCCCGTTCGTCTGTTTGGCAAACCTGGAACATTATGGGGCATTCGCGGGAACCCCATAATGCATTCCAATGGCGGGGAAATGCCACCCGCTGATTGGCCAAGGCATGCACATGACCTGCATGCTTTGGCCAATCACAGAGCGCTCTGCTGTGAGAGATATGATTGGCTAAAGGCAGGGTGCTTTTAACCAATCACTGCTCAGCAGCCTCAATCCACACCCCATACTATATAAAACCACTCGTACAGCGGCTCTATGTAGCGTCATAAACGGCGGATAGAGAGAGAGAGACAGTGAGCTTAGCTAGCGACATGCAGGCAGTTCAGTGTAGCTAGTGTAGTGACAGATTAGTGATTACTGTGAAACAAACTCATATTAGATAGATAGATAGATAGATAGATAGGGCGACCTATATACAGTCAGTTAGTGTAGAGTGAAATCTATACTAGATAGATAGATAGATAGATAGATAGATAGATAGATAGATAGATAGATAGATAGATAGATAGGGCAATCTGTATACAGTCAGTTAGTACAGGCAGTTTATTGTAGAGTGAAATATATATTAGATAGAGCAATCTATATACAGTCAGTTAGTGCAGGCAGTGCAAGAATATATATATACCTTCCTAGTGTGTGTATATATATATATATATATATATATATATATATATATATATATAAAATGCAATGCCTTTAGTGTATACTATATACAGCCGATTCCGTGCATAGTATATAGCGTCCATTCAGGCAGTGAAAGAATATAAATATATATATATGTATATATACAGTCTAATATATATACACATTGTATTGAGTGAACACTATATATCAGTGCATTATAGTACATTCGGGGGTGTACGTACGGTACATAGTACACTTGACGCGGTAGTATTGGCTCTTTACCACGTGACTGGCTGTGTCCAATCACAGCCCGTCACTACCGATCTCAACGTGCACGCCGCTCATGCGCGCCCCCGGGGGCACGCAGCGCAGCGATTGGGGCTAAGGCTAGTCCCTCGGACAAAGCCCAGCTCCGATCAGTGTAAAGAGCCAAAAGAATTGGCTCTTTACCACGTGACCGGCTGTGTCAATCACACCCGATCATGTGATGTAAATATACCGCGGTAACGAGCTGCTACCGCGGTAGTTACCGCCTACTGTACACCAAGCACATTGATCACCCCCCAATAAAGAGTACCTGTCACCACCCCATCAAAGTACCTGTCACAGCCCATCAGATTACCTGTCACCTGTCCATCAGAGTATCTGTCACCTGTCCATCAAAGTACCTGAGTACCTGTCACCAACCCATCAGAGTACCCGAGTACCTGTCACAAACCCATCAGAGTACCCGAGTACCTGTCACCAGACTATCTGAGTACCCGAGTACCTGTCACCAACCCATCAGAGTACCCGAGTACCTGTCACCAACCCATCAGAGTACCCAAGTACCTGTCACCAGACTATCTGAGTACCCGAGTACCTGTCACCAACCCACCAGAGTACCTGAGTACCTGTCACCAACCCATCAAAGTACCTGAGTACCTGTCACCAACCCATCAAAGTACCCAAGTAACTGTCACCTGTCCATCAAAGTACCCGAGTACCTGTCACCTGCACATCTGAGTACCCGAGTACCTGTCACCATCCTATCTGAGTACCCGAGTACCTGTCACCAACCCATCAGAGTACCTGAGTACCTGTCACCAGACCATCTGAGTACCCGAGTACCTGTCACCAACCCATCAGAGTACCCGAGTACCTGTCACCAACCCATCAAAGTACCCGAGTACCTGTCACCAACCCATCAAAGTACCCGAGTACCTGTCACTAGACCATCAAAGTACCCGAGTACCTGTCACCATCCCATCAGAGTACCTGAGTACCTGTCACCAACCCATCAGAGTACCCGAGTACCTGTCACCTGCCCATCTGAGTATCCAAGTACCTGTCATCAGCCCGTCAGTGTACCCGAGTACCTGTCACCTGCCCACCTGAGTACCTATCACCTTCCCACCTGAGTACCCGAGTACCTGTCACCTGCCCTTCAGATTACCCGAGTACCTGTCACCAACCCATCTGATTAACCAAGTACCTATCTGCAGCTCATCAGAGTACCCAAGTACCTTTTGCCAGTCCATCAGATTACCCGAGTACCTGTCACCTGCCCATCTGAGTACCCAAGTACCTGTCACCAGCCCATCAAGGTACCCGAGTACCTGTCACCTGCCCACCTGAGTCCCTGTCACCTTCCCACCTGAGTACCCAAGTACCTGTCACCTGCCCTTCAGATTACCTGAGTACCTGTCACTAACCCATCTGATTAACCAAGTACCTATCTGCAGCCCATCAGAGTACCCAAGTACCTTTTACCAGTCCATCAGATTACCTGAGTACCTGTCTCCAGCCCATAAAAGTACCCAAGTACCTATCTGCAGCCCATCAGAATAACTGAGTACCTATCTGCAGCCATTAGAGTACCCGAGTACCTATCTGCAGCCCATGCCTCATAGAATATACCTCGGGTGTTTGCGTTCCAAAATGGGGTCATTTTGTGGGTAATTCCACTGTCCTGGTGCTCCGGGGCCTTCAAAAGTGTGATGGGTAAGAATGAAATTTTATGTGTAATTTATGCTCCTATAATGCCTGACGGTGCTCCCTGCATGTTCGGCCTCTGTATGTGGCCAGGGTGTGAAAAAGTCTCACACATGTGGTATCGCCATACTCGGAATGAGTAGCAGAATATATTTTGGGGGGTAATTTTTGCTATGTACATGCTATGTGTTAGAAATATCTTATAAATTGACCACTTTGTGTAAAAATAAAAGCGTTTTCATTTTCTTTCCATGTTTTTCGAAGACTTGTGAAAAAAAATGAACTATTCAAAAGACTCATAATGCCTCATAGATTATACGTTGGGGTGTTTGCTTTTCAAAATGGGGTCATTTTGTGGGTAATTCCACTGTCCTGGTGCTCCAGGGCCTTCAACATGTAATTGGTGGTTAGGAAATTAGATGTGAAAATTCTGCTCCTAAAATGCATGATGATGCTCCCTGCATGTTGGACCTCTCTATGTGGCCAGGCTGTGAAAAAGTCTCACACATGTGGTATCGCCATACTCGGGATGAGTAGCAGAATATATTTTGGAGGGTAATTTTTGCTATGTGCATGCTATGTGTTAGAAATATCTTATAAATTGACCACTTTGTGTAAAAATAAAAGCGTTTTCATTTTCTTTCCAAGTTTTTCAAAGACGTGGAAAAAAAATGAACCATTCAAAAGACTCATAATGCCTCATAGATTATACATTGGGGTGTTTGCTTTCCAAAATGGGGTCATTTTGTGGGTAATTCCATTGTCCTGGTGCTCCAGGGCCTTCAAAAATGCAATAGGTCGTTAGGAAATTAGATATGAAAATTCTACTCCTAGAATGCATGACGGTGCTCCCTGCATGTTGGACCTCTCTATGTGGCCAGGCTGTGAAAAAGTCTCACACATGTGGTATCGCCATACTCGGGGTGAGTAGCAGAATGTATTTTGGGGTGTAATTGGAAGTATGCATATGCTGTGTGTGAGAAATAACTTGTTGTTATGACAATTTTGCACAAAAAAAAATAAAAAATAACTACTTAATTTTCCCAAGAATTGTGGGAAAAAAGTACAACTTCAAAAAACTCGCCATGCCTCTTACTAAATACCTTGGAATGTCTATTTTTCAAAATGGGGTCATTTGGGGGGTATTTGCTTTCCTGACATTCAGGGCCTCAAGAAATGAGATAGGCCATCAGTGCATCAGGTTTGATCAATTTTCAATGATCGGCACCATAGCTTGTAGACTCTATAACTTTCACACAGACCAAATAATATACACTTATTTGGGTTATTTTTACCAAAGATAGGTAGCAGTATAGGTTTTGGCCCAAATGTATGAACAAAAATTACTTATTTGCAAAATTTTATCACAGAAACCAAAAAAAAGTGTTTTTTTTTCAAAATCTTCGCACTTTTTTCACTTATGTCGCAAAAAATAAAAAACCCAGAGTTTCTTAAATACCACCAAAAGAAAGCTCTATTTGTGTGAAAAAAATGATAAAACTTTTCTTTGGGTACAGTGTAGCATGAGAGAGTAATTGTCATTCAAAGTGCGAGAGCTCTGAAAGCTGAAAATTGGTCTGGGCAGGAAGGGGGTATAAATGTCCTGTATTGAAGTGGTTAAAGAAAGCCCTATGTAGCCAACCAGTGCTGTACTCACCTGACTTTGCTAAGGACTTTGTGGTACAGACTGATGCGTCAGACGTAGGCTTAGGAGCAGTGTTGCCCCAGGTCTGGAACGGAGAAGAGCATCCAGCCATTTATCTTTGCAGGAAACTGAAACCCCACAAAGAAAACTATGCCACAATTGAAAAAGAGTGTCTAGCGGTGAAATGGGCACTAGACTCCCTGCGATACTATTTGCTGGGTAGACACTTTGATCTGATTACAGATCATGCACCCTTAAAGTGGATGGCTAAAAACAAAGAGACCAATAGAAGGGTAAATCAGTGGTTCATGGCCCTGCAAGAATACAACTTCACCATGAAGCATCGGCCTGGTGTTCAAATGGGGAATGTGGATGCCTTGTCTCGGGTACCTGCGTGCCTGACTGCCTGTGTTACAAACCCCAGTTTGAAACAAGAGGGGGGTATGTGACAGCAGGCGGGTAAAGACGCCGGGTTGCATGAAGGATGGCAGGTACATTTGCCCTAGATTTAAGCTGTATGCAGACTTATACCACTAAGGGTTGTCTTGCAGGAGTAGAGGTAATGAGCGCAGCTGATGGGAGCTGGCTCATTAATTCCTCTACAAGAACTCCCAGCAGGGATCGGTGAGTGCTCCACCCTGGAACCAGGTTCTGTGTCATGTCAACAGACTGGGGAGTGTAACAGCTTGTCTGGTAAGAAGCCTGTGTGGCTGACTGTCTTCAGTGAGAGATAGGAGCTAGGTACAGCGCTAGACAGGGAAACCTATTGTGTAGTTAGTGGCCAAGTGGCCTAGGGTTTATTTTGTTGTTTGTTTTTTTTGTTTTTCTGTTTTTCACATTGTACTTAGTGAGAATAAACTACCTTTTTGTTTTCCTCTGAAACTGCTGTCTCGCTGTGCCTAAATTGTGTAGTGAACCCTTCCAGGGGGTCAAACACTCCCGCTGCCGAGCTTACCCCCTTACAATATATATATATATATATATATATATACACACACACACACAGCGTATTGAGTGTTCACTATATATCAGTGCAGTCGCGGGAGTACGTACCGTATATAGTACACTTGACATGGTGTATTAAAATATATACAGTCTAGTATATATATATATGTATATATATATATATATATATACACACCGTGTATTGAGTGCACACTATATATCAGTGCATTCGGGGGTGTATGTACGGTATATAGTGCACTTGACGTGTATTAAAATATATACAGTCTAGTATATATATGCACACAGTGTATTGAATGTACACTATATATATCAGTGCATTCGGGGGTGTACAGTATTTAGTACACTACTTGACGTGGTGTCTTAAAATATATACAGTCTAGTATATCTATACACACAGCGTATTGAGTGTACACTATATATCAACGCATTTGGGGGTGTAAGTACGGTATATAGTACACTTGACGTGATGTATTAAAATATATACATTCTAGTGTGTATATACACACAGTGTATTGAGTGTACATTATATATCAGTGCATTCGGGGGTTTACGTATGGTATATAGTACACTTGACGTGGTGTATTAAAATATATGCAGTCTAGTATATATATATATATATATACACACAGTGTATTGAGTGTACACTATATATCAGTGCATTGGGGGTATACGGTATATAGTACACTACTTGAAGTGGTGTCTTTAAATATATACAGTCTAGTATATATATATATATATATATATATACACACACACAGCGTATTGAGTGTACACTATATATCAGTGCATCCAGGGGTGTACGGTATATAATACAGTGTAGTACGGTGTTAATAAAAATCCCCATCGTGTCAGGAAAGCAACAAAGGAGAGGCAGATGCTTCCAGGCCACTAAAAGAGGGCAAGCAGCCTCTGTATCTTCAGTGAAAAGTGGTGGTGACAGACATGGTGCATCCTCTGCAGGCGGGTCACGCTTGTCCTTTTTTTCTGCTGTTGGGCGTGCTATTCAGCCACAACATGCAGAAGAGTTGGTGGAGTGGATAACTAAGCTGTCCTCATCCTCTGTCACCCAGGCTCATACAAGTATGCCTTCCAACACAGCTGGCAAAGTGGCCTATTTCACCGGATCCTTCTCCACAGTTACTCCTTCTGTAGCCCCACCGTCATGCACGGAGGAGTTACCAGAATTATTCTACCATAGTGTCGGTTACATGCTGAAGGAGGATGTGCAGCAATTTGAAGGCTCTGATGATAGTTCCCAGGTTGAGGAAGGGAGTAGCGTGAGCCTAGAGACAGGGGGTGCTGCAGAAGCACAAGAAACTAGCAGTCATGTTCCCCCAGCTGCAGCATACAGCCAAGTTTGCTCCAGTGACGAGGAGGGAGGGGATGATGAGGACACACACTGTACTTGGATGCCTAAGAGAAGAGAGGCAGGATGTCCTCCAGGGGCCAGCTTAAGGGCAGCCACCCAATTGCATCAGACCACAGAGCTCCAAAGATGCAGGGCGCTGCTGGCTCCCTGCAGGCTTTCAAAAGTTCTTTGGTGTGGGCATTTTTCAACACTTGTGCAGTAGATCCCACCATTGCCATTTGCAATCTATGTCTGAAGAGGGTCAAGCGCTGCCAGAACTCCAGCCACTTGGGGACTACTGTCTTGACAAGATATATGACGACCAGCCATGCAGTCTGTTGGCAACAGCACCTGAAAAACCCACATCAGAAAACAAAGCAGACTTCGACTTGCTCCTCATCTGGGATCTCAACCCCTTCTATACCTCCAGTCCTCTCTAAAACCTGCACTGAGAGGAATGAAGGTCTAGCAATGCGTGCCACAAGTACTTGCAGCCAATCTGCTAGCAGTACACCACCAGGTGAATTCAGCAGGCAAATATTCCTACCCCAGTTGCTGAACTGTAAAAAAAATACTGTCCCAGCCATCCACATGCTCAGCGTTTTAATGCTAGCTTGGCCAAATTGCTAGCACTCCAACTGCTGCCTTTTCAGCTTGTAGACTCTGCCCCCTTTCGTGAATTTGTGGAATGTGCTGTCCCACAGTGGCAGGTTCCCAAAAGAAATTTCTCTTCATGTAAGTCCATTCTAGCTCTCTACCGTCATGTTAAAGGCAATGTTTTGGTCTCGTTGGACAGGGCGGTTAGCAGCAGGGTTCATATTACCTCTGACTCATGGTCCAGCAGGCACGGTCAGGGACATTACCTTCCTTCACGGCACACTGGGTAACTCTACTGGCAGCTAGGAAGGATGCAGGACAGGGTTCAGTGTTAGAGCTAGTTCTGCCACCACACCTCCAAAAAGCTGGTGGTGATTTTGCCACATCCGCCTCCTCCACCCCCTCCTCTTCTTCTACTTCTGTGGTCTGTTCTGCAGAATTGTCCTCTGAACCTGCAGTGCTCCCTAAGCGTTCAAGGGGCTACGCAAGCAGTCAGGCTAAAAGATGCCATGCGGTGCTTGAGTTAGTCTGTCTTGGGGACAGGAGCCATACTGGGGCAGAGATTCTGTCAGCTCTGCAGGGGCAAGCTCAGAGGTGGTTGGCACCACGGCAACTTGAGCCAGGAATGGTTGTATACGAAAATGGCACCAACCTTCTCTCTGCCCTTTGACAGGTACACTTGACACATGTTCCATGCTTGGCACACTTCTTGAATTTGGTGGTGCAGCATTTTTTGACCAGGTACCCAGGCTTACCAGATATCCTGAGGCAGGCCAGAAAAGTCTGTGGTCATTTCCTGCGTTCATGCAATGCCAGTGCCCGGCTGGCTGACATTCAGTGGGAATTCAACCTGCCCACCAATCGCCTCATTTGTGACATGCCCACCAGGTGGAACTCAACATTGGCAATGCTTCAGCGGCTGCACGCACAGCAGAGGTCCATCAATGAGTACCTCTGTGAGCATGGCACCAGGACAGGCTCAGGGGAGCTTGGCTTCTTTTCACCATGTCAGTGGCTACTGATCAAGGATGCATGCACTGTCATGTCACCATTTGAGGAGGCCACAAGGATGGAGAGCAGCGACAATGTAAGCATCAGTGACACTCTTCCTCTAATATTCCTTCTGGAGCACATGCTTCGTGGAATCATGGACAGGGCACTTGAGGCAGAACAGCGTGAGGAAGAGGAGGACTTCCTTTCCTCTCAAGGCCCCCTTTATGCAGAGAGCATTCCTACAGAGCCGCCTAACACACAGGAGGAGGAGGATTATTGTGTCAGCATGGATGTGGAGGATAACACGCAGCAGTCTTCACTGTTGTACGTGACTGGGAGGAGGTAGTTCCTGATAATGTCATCCTCAGTGACCCAGAGGACACTCATGACTCCTCAAACTTATGCTGCATGGGCTCTCTGATTCTGAAAAGCCTGCAAAAAGACTCTAGGATTCGTGGTATCAAGGAGAGGGATCATTACTGGCTGGCAACCCTTCTTGATCCACGTTACAAGGGTAAAGTTGCAGAGCTCATCCTGCTTGCACAGAGGAAGCAGAGGATGAAACTTCTTCAGGATACCTTGAAGAAAAGTTTGTGCAACGCCTTTCCAGACCTCGGGAGGCTATCATGTCCTGATGCTGGACAACGTGTTTCTGAAACTTTGGTCGTTCAGAGGCAGAGCGGTGGAGAAGGTGGCTGGCTGACCGATGCCTTTAAAAAAAATTTCAGTCCTCAGCACCCAGGACAGATAGGTTCAAGCAACCATCGTCAGCGTCTGCATTATATGGTGCAGGAATATATAGGGGCAAGAGCAGACTTGGAGACCTTTCCAACTGAGCATCCACTGAGTTACTGGGTCTTGAGGATGGACCACTGGCTGGAACTTGCTGAATATGCAATTGAGTTACTGACCTGTCCTGCATCCAGCGTGCTATCTGAACGGACATGCAGTGCTGCTGAAGGGTTTGTTACCGATCAAAGAGTGCGCCTGTCCACAGACTCGGTTGATAGGCTCACTTTTATAAAAATGAATCAGTCCTGGATCAGCAGCTATCAAGCCCCTGATGCTGATGCAACTGATTAAATTTGCTAGGGATCTGGGATCCCTTTAAAACTGCCACTGCTCCCATTCCTCCTGTCCGTAATCCAGAACGATATTTTACTATTTTTGATTGGGGGATTTTGTCACAATTTTGTAAACTAATTTACATCAGACCCTGTTCCTCCGTCCAAGATTAACTGCAAGGGGTTACAGTGTTCTGGCACCGCCAGCACCCAAGGCCCAATTTTTCGCCACCTGTTTAACTAGGGGATTTCGTCATAATTTCTAAAATAATTTACAACAGCGGGGCCCGCACCAAAATTTTAAATAAAAAAAATTGTGTAGGGTTCCTCCCCAAAGTCCGTAACAGACCCTTCAGGTCTGCTATGTATTTTAAGGGGAACCCAGTCCAAAATCAAAAAAATTGCGTAGGGGTCGTCAGAGGGGGCGGGTCACCCATTTACATCACGGGGTTGCCCCGCCCCTTCTTATAAAAGAAATGTCAAACTGAAGACCGCCCATTCTGGGAGTCGCCTCTGGAGTGGACGGCACGGCTGCGGCAGCGGGAGAGCGGCGGCGGTGAAACAAGAAGGAAGAAGAAGATGAAGATTGAAGATGAAGAGAGCAAGAGAGAAGCAAGAAGGCCAAAGAAGAAGCAGAAGACCAGAAGAAGGACCAGGGCAGAAGAAGATGGAGGAAGAAAGAAGAAGAGCTATTTTACACAATAAAGGACTTGTCAAAAACTGCCTCTTGTTTTTTTTTAACACTTTACTCCTTTTTTGGTGAATGGGTAGGGGTACAATATACCCCATACCTATTCACATAAGGGGGGTTGAGATCTGGGGGCCCACTTATTAAAGGGGGCTTCCAGATTCCGATAAGCCCCATGCCCGCAGACCCCCACAACCACTGGCAAGGGTTGTGGAGATGAGGCCCTTCTCCCCATCAACATGGGGACAAGGTGCTTTGGGGATGACCGCAAAGCATCCTCCCCATGTTGAGGGCATGTGGCCTGGTATGGTTTGGAGGCGGGGCGCTCGCTCGTACCCACTCCCTCCTGCCTGGCAGGGTTGCATGCTCGGATAAGGGCCTGGTTTGGATTTTGGGGGGAACCCCACGCCATTTTTTTTTTTATTTGGTGCGGGGTTCCCCTTAAAATCCATACCTGACCTGAAGGGCCTGGTATGGACTTTGGGGGGGACCTCCACGTCATTTTTTTAAAGAAAATTTGGCACGGGGTTCCCCTTAAAATCCATACCAGACCTGAAGGGTCTGTTACGGACTTTGCTGGGGAACCCTACACATTTTTTTTTTTTATTTCAGAGCGGGGTTCCCCTTTTAATCCATACCAGACCTGAAGGGCAATGCTTTTTCTGTGATTTTATGTATATAATACATTACATCTTTGGAAATGTCATTGTGCTCTGGCCATGTTCTAAACATCACAGAGGTGTGCCCTTTTACAGGCAGACTAAGCGGACCCCCCAGGCAAGATATTTAAAGGAATATTTAATTTTTATTGTTTCACTTTAAGCATTATTAAAATCACTGCTCCTGAAAAAACTATTGATTTAAAAACTGTTTTTTGCATTGATACATGTCCCCTAGGGCAGGACCCGGGTCCCCATACACTTTTTATGGCAATAACTTGCATATTAGCCTTTAAAATGAGCACTTTTGATTTTTCATGTTCAAGTCCCATTGATTTTAACGGCCTTCACATGTTCGCACAGATTTTTTTGCCTGTTTGCAAGTTCTGGTGCGAACCGAATCGGGGGATGTTAGCCCCATCCCTAATGTACAGTTCTTTTCATCATTTATCTGGAAGTACTCTCTTCAATGACTACAGTATGCTACATGGTTAATGATGTTTTTACTGATTTATTTAACTAGATTTTATATATATTATTTTAACATTGTACATGCTTTTTTATTACATGAGGTTGGGGAAGGAATCCTTAGCCCTGGGTAAGCACTGACCAGTTGTTTTGGAGCGGAATTGAGGAAATGTTAGTACATGCTTGTAAACAGGTGCATTTAACCATTTTGCCACTAGGTGGCTCTATACTAGAATAGTGCCTGGTTACAGTAAGTAAGGTCCTTGGGTAATAGGACCATTTTAGGTAGAGCCCATCTTCAGTGATGTCATAGCTGAGTCAGTGCCCTGTTATAAGCCACGTAGGCAGGGGCACAGTGAGTCTCGGGGCATGGGTCCTAAACACTCCACACTTATGAGGATGTAACCAGCACATGTAGGCCCTGGACAGGGCAGGAGGCCGGGTGGAGTGGACCTGTACTGAGGAGGAGCCTTCTGTAGACTTTCTGTTCCTTATGGAGTGCTAGGGCTGATTTCAAAAGGCCTTTTAGGCCAGGTTGGAGATCCCTGTGTGAGGCTTCTTTCCTGGTGGGTTCCCAATAGAAATGTACCTTTTAAGGAGATGACTTCAGGGAGAACAGTCCTGTGAGTGCTAATGACCCTGGGAAGAGGAAAGACAATAAGGCTGGCCATACATTATACAATTTTCTTATAACATTTTCCTTTAGGTTTACCAAAGCCATATAATATGAGGTCAAACCTAAACACTTTCAATTTGTATGTAATCAGGTAGGCCCTTGCATTATATAGTTAAGGGTAAATCTATAGGAAATTGAATAAAAGCATATTCTGTGGACATTCCTTCCTTGGGGATACAAAGGTCTATGGCTGGGAATGTTGTATAGAGCAGGGTTTCTCAACCCGTGGTACGTACCCCTGGGGGTACGTGTACCAAGGGCAGGGGGTACACCGCACAGAGCTGAGTGAGACTTCTCACTCTTGCTTCTGCTGCGGCTGCCTCCTTCACAATTCAGATCGCCGCTGCCACCCGGAGACTCACAGTCTCTGGGCGGCTTAGCGGCGTGTGTGTGTGAGAGGAGGAGGAGGGTGGGGGATTTGCAACCCACACCTGGATGGCCCCATCCCGAGAAAGGAGGAGGGTCCTGGAGGCAGGCCTCTTCAGCCGCAATATGCCGGCGCGCCGCTCGCCTTGAGTGAGGCTCCTCACTCCTTTCAGAAGCCTGCCACAGCCGCTCTCTGGGCGGCTGCACACTGCATCCTCCGCTCGCTGCCCAGGAGGGGAGGGGGGATGCCTGATGGGGGGTCTGCACAAAAGAAGGGGGGATTCCTGAGGGGGGGT
>BLSH010448438.1:831916-841949 GCA_018402905.1 Glandirana rugosa | reverse complement strand
CCCCCCACAACTCTGTCTCCAATGGCATCACCCTCATTGCTTTTCTACTCAACTGTATTTTCATCCTCCCCCCACCACCAGTACTTCCTGAACTCCCACCCTCACCCCCCCCCCCCTCCCCCACCAGTACTCCTACCCATATGTCTCCCCACACATAATCCCGCCCTTATGGCCACCCACAAGTATTTTCACCCTCATGGCCCTTCCTACACCAGTATTTCCAATATTCCCAGGACCCTTTCCCCAATCTGTACTTCCACTCTCTTGTCCCCCCTACCCACCAATACTACAACTCTATTAGTTTTTTTGCACATGTACTCTCATGCTT
Source organism: Glandirana rugosa (assembly GCA_018402905.1). Lineage (NCBI taxonomy): Eukaryota > Metazoa > Chordata > Amphibia > Anura > Ranidae > Glandirana > Glandirana rugosa. The sequence continues at coordinate 841,621 of BLSH010448438.1, read as the reverse complement.
ATGTTCCTTTCCCCAGCACACACACCCTTGTGGCCCTACCTCCAGGACTCCCACTCTCATGGCCATTCCCATCACTAGAACTGCTGCCTTCATGGCTTTTCCCCTCATGGCTAGTATTACCATGACCCTTCCGTACTCTCATGTTGGCAGACCACAGCCACCATTAACAGCATCACCCTCAGCCTGTACTCCCTTCTAGCTCTTCCCACCCACCACTACCACAAGTACTCCATTCCTCATAAGTCTTCCCTTCCACCCAAGACCAGTACTTTTACTCTCCCTGAGCAGTACTTCCAACCTCAATGCCCATTCCTCCCAGCACTTTCACTCTCATGGCTTTCCTCCTACTCCAGGTACTTTCACTCTTGTGGCCCATACCTTCTTCCCCCAGTTCTTCCCAACACTCCCAATCTTGTTGATCTTCCTTACACCCACCCCTATGGTCCATTCCTCAACCCCCAGTACTCCCACCCTTATGGACTTTCCTTTTCTCCCATGACCAGTACTCCACCCTCATTGCCTTTCCCCCCACCCACCAATAATCCCATGACTATTCCCTATGTGTAATGCTGGCAGACCTCAAGCCCATCTGTATGGCACTAACAGCATCACCCTATACCTTTACCTATACTCTCACCGTCATGGCCCTTTCCACATCAGTACTGTCCATAATTGTTTCTAAACCAACTGGCTAAAATCACACTGAACCTTTTGTCCACCCCACTAGTTGGAATTATCCATTGCCGTAACTGCCACTACATCAATATTTTTATTGTATGCGTGCAAGTGATCAAATATCACAATAAAATAACATCTTACATTAGTTTATCACATGCCTTGAGCGTACACTTTATGTATTCTTTCATATCATACCTTCCTTGACCTTTAAATAATTATTGATTAAGCAGGATATTAACATGTGGTTTCTGTTAGTGTTGACTGTCAGTCATTACACTATAGATTTTGAAAGAAGCTGAAGCATAATACCCTGTGGGCTCATCTAACAAGATGATCGCTTGTAATAAATCGTCAATAGTGTGGTTAATCCAAGCAGAGAGAGGTCAGAATAAAATATATTGAATTTTTGAAAGGAAAACGCTTTGAGCTTTTCTTCCTCAGTTAAAAGGAAAAGTTAAAACTCTTCTTAAAGGTAACTTGTACTGAGCGAAATATGAAGGCTGACAATTAACTCCTTGGGAAAATGCTAGATGTCTGACTGCCTATGGCCTTAATTCTTATTAGGTCACTGCACTCAAAAAAAAAAAAAAAGAAAGCATGCAAAAGATAAGTCAGAGTGGAGTGACTCAGTAAATATGGAAGCAAGCAGATCAGCCTGACAGCCAGGCAGTTACCATTTTCACAAGGAGAAGTCAGCAATGGCAGACTACATTATTATTATTATTATTATACAGGATTTATATACATGCATTCCTCTGTAAATATTACCTTTAACATTTTTCTAGATATAAACATATTGTTAATAAACTTTGTTTTAATAAGCCACTAAGCATGTCTTTATATTAAAATGGAGAATGTTAATTAAGTATGCACATGGGCAGTTATGGTTGCTTTATGCATATGCATGCTGTTTTCCTGTCTTGTAGTGCAGCACAGTGATGGTGATTTAACCCAGAAAGTTGAAGTTATACTGTGAGTGCATGGGGTTGTGGATCCTTGGTCACCATGTCTCTTTATTCATAATGTAATGAAGATCAGTCCTGATGTCATCATGTCTGCACCATGGAGGGCCACCCATCACCAAAAAAGGGACAAAGAGAACCCACCATGTTACGTAACCATCCTACAACAAATCTGGAAAAGATAAGTATAAAAGAAAAAAAACTCCTGGGGGAGTCCTTTGAGAGGATGGGGTGCAATTGGGGGGAGGGGGGGCTGTGGTCAGAGATTGGGCTTCAAAAACTGTGAGATGCAGTTGTTTTCTAATGCTTATGCTGGTCATTGATGAGCACTAACTGGTCATAAATTCTGGGCATATACCAGTGAATTTGGATGCAAATTTGGTCACTGGAATACAAAGGAATGACTTACATAGCTCAACCCACTCGTAGGGCTCATTCACACTTGCTTCAACTTCAACACATATTAAAGAGCCTACTGTTTTCATGATTTTTTTATGTGTTTTTGATGCTTCTGCGCTGCTTCTGCAATGCTTCGATGATGCTTCAGTGGTGTTTTTTTGAAGCTTTAATGAAGCTTGGCAGATGCCTTGTGTGTGTTGATATCTCATAACTGCAATTTCTGCAAAACAAAGCAAATCTAAAGCTGAGTAAAAGCCTCTGAAAAGCTTTAGGTGCTTCAAGCAAGCTTTGTCATACACTTCTATGGAAGCTTTGAAGATGCTTTGAAGCACCACTAAAGCGACATGGGGTATAATTTTTGAAGCATAGTGAAGCAAAGCAAACTCAACATGTAAACAGGACTGTATGCTAACCATTTTATTTAGTGACAGGTGCTTTGATTGGCATTCAGAGTGCTTTAAAAAAGCATTGCCAATGGCATGTTTGAAGCAAGTGTAAACTAGCCCTTATAGCAGCACTGAACCCTCCTATCATTTTCAGCCAAGGAAGCTGCCATCCTGGCCTCTGTTTGAGCTTCCACTGTCATGATGCTGCACATGTGACCAGTTATGACACCAGCCATTTGATGGTTTGACGGTTTGGGTGAAAGCAAAAGCAAATGTGACAGTTAAATTCGTGCCAGGAATGTAACTGGGTTTTAAAACTGTTAAATTGTTGTTCTTTAACAACCTGTCGACCAGCTGCCATCGTTATAAGGCGGCAGGTCGGCTCTCCTGTGCGAATTGCTGTAGCTGTACGCCGGCAACCTGCGATTGCGGTGTACAGAGGCAGAACAGGGATGTAAACAAGGCGGATCCCCGTTCTGCCAGATGACATGACAGAGATCTTCTGTTCCCAGCCATCGGGAACATCGATCTCTGTCATGTCCCTGCCAGCCCATCCCCCCTACAGTTAGAACACACCCAGGGTACACAGTTAACCCCTTGATCTCCCCTAGTGTTAACCCCTTACCTGCCAGTGTCATTTATACCTTGATCAGTGCATTTTTATAGCACTAATCAATGTAATAATGTCACTGGTCCCCAAAAAGTGTCACTTGGGGTTAAATTTGTCCTCCGCAATGTCGCAGCCCCGGTAAAATCGCAGATCGCCGCCATTATTAGTAAAAAATAAATAAAGAAAAGTCCATAAATCTATTCCCATAGTTTGTAGACGTGATAACTTTTATGCAAACTAATCAATATACACCTATTGAGATTTTTTTTTTTTTACCAAAAAATATGAAGAAGAATATATATCGGCCTAAACTGATGAATACATTTGTTATTATATTTTTTATTGGATATGTATTATAGCAGAAAGTAAGAAAAAAATGTTTTTTGTTTTCAAAATTGTCTGTCTTTTTGTTTATAACGCAAAAAATTAAAACCCCAGAGGTGATCAAATACCACCAAAAGAAAGCTCTATTTATGGCAGCCTTTCTCAACCTTTTCAACACACAGGAACCCTTGAAATAACTTTCCAGTCTCGGGGAACTCCTGCTAAAAATTACTACAACTGCAACTCATGATACATTAGTGTGATGGTCACCATTAAAAAACATTGGGCCCTCTATTACCTACCTGGCAGCTGCCTCCTCCCCCCCCCCAGGTGTCTTCCCATACACACCCACGACCCTTCCTTGTCTTCAAATAAACGTTAAGTGCCACCCACAACTCCCCTCCGTGTCCCTACCCTGGGGAAAGAATGGTAATAAAATGCCGATTTACCTCCCCAGTCCCCTTAAATACAGAAGAGCATACCCCTTATGCAGTTCTAGGAAAATCTCACCCCGTAATGCCCCACATGTCCAACCAAAATCGCTCTGATCCATCCTGGAAGCCCAAAGAAAAGGAGGGGAAGAAGAGCAGGGCTTTCAAATCCCTGGACAGCTGGACAGCTAATCACCCAAAGAGGTAAGAGTAGCGGGGACCAGGGGAGTGGGGAGGGTGCAGGATGATCGTTACAGTGCCTTGAAAAAGTATTTTATTGGGATTTTATGTGATAGACCAACACAAAGTGGCACATATTTGTGAAGTGGAAGGAAAATTATACATTTTTTACAAATAAATATCTGAAAAGTGTGTGCATTTGTATTCAGTCCCCCTGAGTCAATACTTTATAGAAACACCTTTCACTGCAATTACAGCTCCAAGTCTTTTTGGTAGAGATGGGCCGAACGTTGGGTGCACACCAGAACTTTCGGACATCGAGAAAGTTTGGAGCCAAATAACGAACCCCATTGAAGTCTATGGGACCCGAACTGTAAAAATCAAAAGTGCCTATTTTGAGGGCTTTGGTGCAATTTATTGGGCATACAAAGGGTATGGGTGTCTAGGCACTGCCCTGGGACCATGTATCAATGAAAAACAAGTTTGTAAAAAGCATCATTTTTAAATGAGCAGTGATTTTCTGATGCTTAAAGTGAACCAACAGAAATTTATCTAACCACTTGCCGACCGGGCCATAGCCAACAGACGGCTACAGTGCGGTCAGCTAGTTCTGGGAGGGCATCCATAGATGTCCTTCCAAACTCACGCTTCCCGTGCGCCCCCTGGAAGTCCGTGCTCTCCAGGTGCTCTCCAGGCTCACAGGACCTGGCGCATCATGGATTGGGGTAAAGGGATAATGACAGTGGCCCTTTACCACGTGATCACGTCCAAAGGAGGGAGCAAGTGCAGCAGCACTGTGGGCTGGATCTGAAGTGCCCACAGCATTGATCTGTGCCCATCCCTGGCTTTTCCATCCATCCAGGGTTCATCCATGCTCCATACATCCCTAGCTCATCTATCCCGGCAGGACTCATCCATCCCTGCAGGCTCATCCATGCTCCATACATCCCTGGCTCATCCATCTATCCCTGGCTCATCCATGCTCCATACATCACTGGCTCATCCATCCATCCCTGCAGGGCTCATCCATGCGCCATACATCCCTGGCTCATCCATCCATCCCTGCCACATCCATGCTCCATACAACCCTGGCTCATCTATCCATCCCTGGTTCATCCATGCTCCATACATCCCTGGCTCATTCATCCATTCCTGGCTCATCCATGTGCCATACATCCCTGGCTCGTCCATCCATCCCTGGCTCATCCATCCACGGCTCTTTCATTCCTGACTCATCCATACTCCATCCATCCCTGGCTCATCCATCCACGCTCTTCCATGCTCTATCCCTGGCTCATCCGTCCACATCCATGCTCCATCCCTGCCTCATCCACCCATCCCTGGCTCATCCAATCTTCATACATCCCTGGTTCACCCATCCATCCCTACAAGGCTCATCCATGCTCCATACATCCTTGGCTCATCCATCCATCCCTGGCTCATCCATCTCCATACATCCCTGGCTCATCCATCCATCCATGGCTCATCCATGCTCCATACATCCCTGGCTCATCCATCTATCCCTGGTTCATCCATGCTCCATACATCCCTGGCTCATGCACCCATCCCTGGCTCATCCATGCACCATCCATCCCTGGCTCGTCCATGCTCCATACATCCCTGGCTCATCCATCCATGGCTCATTCATCCCTGATTCATCCATGCTCCATTCATTCCTGGCTCATCCATCCACGCTCATCCATGCTCCATCCCTGACTCATCCATCCACATCCATGCTCCATCCCTCGCTCATCCGTCCAAATCCATGCTCCATCCCTAGCTCATCCATCCACATCCATGCTCCACCCCTGGCTCATCCATCCACATCCATGCTCCATCCCTGGCTCATCCATCCACACTCATCCATGCTCCATCCCTGGCTCATCCGCCCACATCCATGCTCCATCCCTGGCTCATCCATCCGCGCTCATCCATGCTCCATCCTTGGCTCATCCGTCCACATCCATGCCCATCCCTGGCGCATCCATCCACGCTCATCCATGCTCCATCCCTGGCTCATCCGCCCACATCCATGCTTCATCCCTGGCTCATCCATCCACGCTCATCCATGCTCCATCCCTAGCTCATCCTTCCACACCCATGCTCCATCTCTGGCTCATCCGTCCACATCCATGCTCCATCCCTAGGTCATCCGTCCACATCCATGCTCCATCCCTAGGTCATCCGTCCACATCCATGCTCCATCCCTGGCTCATCCGTCCACATCCATGCTCCATCCCTGGCTCATCCGTCCACATCCATGCTCCATCCCTGGCTCATCCGTCCACATACATGCTCCAATCTCTGGCTCATCCTTCCACATCCGTGCTCCATCCCTGGCTCATCCGTCCACATACATGTGTTATCCCTTGCTCATCCATCCACGCTCATCCATGCTCCCTCCCTAGCTCATCCGTCCATATCCATGCTCCTTCTCTGACTCATTCGTCCACATTCATGCTCCATCTCTAGCTCATCTGTCCACATCCATGCTCCATCCCTGGCTCATCCGTCCACATCCTTGCTCCATCCCTGGATCATCCATCCACATCCATGCCCCATCCCTGGCTCATCCGTCCACATCCATGCTCCATCCCTGGCTCATCTGTCCACATCCATGCTCCATCCCTGGCCCATTCGTCCAGATCCATGCTCCATCCCTGGATCATCCATCCTCATCCATGCCAAATCAATTCTCATCCATGCCACATCAGTACTCATCCATGCCACTACAGTGCCCATCAGTGCCTCACAAAAGGGTAATAGGCAGGAAGGTACAGGGAGTACTCCTGTATGGGGCCCCAGCATCTGAAGGGGCCCGGCGTCTGTCCCACTCCCTGCCTCCCCTCACATGAAAAAAGCTCTCACCTGCTCTGCATGTTGAGGCAGAGGGGGGCGCCGGGACAGCCCATACTGATGTCCCAAGGCAGCACAACAAGTACATGACAGTTCCTGTCTGCGGATTGATATAGAAGAGACGGGAACTATCATGTACTTGTGATAGGAGAGATCACTACGCACCGCCCAGCACCCGAAAGTGCTCGTCCATGCTCCATACATCCCTGGCTCATCCATCCACAGCTCATTCATCCCTGATTCATCCATGCTTCATTCATTCCTAGCTCATCCATCCACGCTCATCCATGCTCCATCCCTGGCTCATCCATCCACATCCATGCTCCATCCCTGGCTCATCCGTCCAAATCCATGCTCCATCCCTGGCTCATCCATCCACATCCATGCTCCACCCCTGGCTCATCCATCCACATCCATGCTCATCCCTGGCTCATCCATCCACACTCATCCATGCTCCATCCCTGGCTCATCCGCCCACATCCATGCTCCATCCCTGGCTCATCCATCCGCGCTCATCCATGCTCCATCCTTGGCTCATCCGTCCACATCCATGCTCATCCCTGGCTCATCCATCCACGCTCATCCATGCTCCATCCCTGGCTCATCCGCCCACATCCATGCTTCATCCCTGGCTCATCCATCCACATACATGCTCCAATCTCTGGTTCATCCTTCCACATCCGTGCTCCATCCCTGGCTCATCCGTCCACATACATGCGTCATCCCTTCCTCATCCATCCACGCTCATCCATGCTCCCTCCCTAGCTCATCCATCCATATCCATGCTCCATCTCTGGCTCATCTGTCTACATCCATGCTCCATCCCTGGCTCATCCGTCCACATCCATGCTCCATCCCTGGATCATCCATCCACATCCATGCCCCATCCCTGGCTCATCCGTCCACATCCATGCTCCATCCCTGGCTCTTCTGTCCACATCCATGCTCCATCCCTGGCTCATCCGTCCACATCCATGCTCCATCCCTGGCTCATCCGTCCACATACATGCTCCAATCTCTGGTTCATCCTTCCACATCCGTGCTCCATCCCTGGCTCATCCGTCCACATACATGCGTCATCCCTTCCTCATCCATCCACGCTCATCCATGCTCCCTCCCTAGCTCATCCATCCATATCCATGCTCCATCTCTGGCTCATCTGTCTACATCCATGCTCCATCCCTGGCTCATCCGTCCACATCCATGCTCCATCCCTGGATCATCCATCCACATCCATGCCCCATCCCTGGCTCATCCGTCCACATCCATGCTCCATCCCTGGCTCTTCTGTCCACATCCATGCTGCATCCCTGGCTCATAAGTCCACATCCATGCTCCATCCCTGGCTCATCCATCCTCATCCATGCTCATCCATGCCAACTCAATTCTCATCCATGCCACATCAGTACTCATCCATGCCACTACAGTGCCCATCAGTGCCTCACAAAAGGGTAATAGGCAGGAAGGTACAGGGAGTACTCCTGTATGGGGCCCCAGCATCTGAAGGGGCCCGGCGTCTGTCCCACTCCCTGCCTCCCCTCATGAAAAAAGCTCTCACCTGCTCTGCATGTTGAGGCAGAGGGGGGGGCGCCGTGACAGCCCATACTGATGTCCCAAGGCAGCACAACAAGTACATGACAGTTCTTGTCTGCGGATTGATATAGAAGAGAAGAGACGGGAACTATCATGTACTTGTGATAGGACAGATCACTACGCACCGCCCGGCACCTGAAAGTGAGGAAAGAGTCCGCTGGGCTGGGGAAAGTTCTTTTTCTTTTAATTGTTACAGGTCGCAGCACCCAGTCTGCTCTCTGCCTCCTTCCACCCCCTTCCTTCTCTGCAGCAGCCTGGGGACATCAGTATGCCCCCCCATGGCACCCCTCCTCTGCCTCAGCATGCGGCGCAGGTGAGTGTTTATTTTAATGTGAGGGGAGGCGGGCCCAGCGCCGGGCCCCAGCAGCCCAGACCCCAGGACCAGCAGCCAGACCCCCGGCCCCAGGACCAGTAGCCAGGGCCCAGCAGCCAGCCAACTGGCCCCAGGACCAGTAACCAGGCCCCAGCAGCCAGACCCTTGGCCGCAGGAGCAGTAGCCTGGGCCCAGCAGCCAGGCCCCAGGACCAGTAGCCAGGGCCCAGCAGCCAGACTCCCAGCCCCAGGACCAGTAATCAGACCCCAGCAGCCAGACACCCGGCCCCAGGACCAGTAACCAGGGCCCATCAGCCAGACCCCCCGTCCCAGGACCAGTAGCCAAGGCCCAGCAGCCAGACCCCCCAGGACCAGTAACCAGGGCCCATCAGCCAGACTCCCAGCCCCAGGACCAGTAATCAGACCCCAGCAGCCAGACACCCGGCCCCAGGACCAGTAGCCAGGGCCCAGCAGCCAGACTCCCGGCCCCAGGACCAGTAGCCAGGGCCCAGCAGCCAGACCACCAGCCCCAGGACCAGTAGCCAAGCCCCAGCAGCCAGACCCCAGGACCAGCAACCAGGCCACAGCAGCCAGACCCCAGGCCCAGCAGCCCAGACCCCAGCAACCAGGCCCAGCAGCCCAGGACCTAGCAGCCAGACCCCAGGACCAGGAGCCCAGCCCCAGAACCCAGGACCCAGCCCCAAAAGCCAGGCCCCAGGACCAGCAGCCAGGAATCAGGATCAGTAGCCAGCCCCAGGAGGACCAGCAATCAGCCCTAGTACACATTATTTAAGTTAAGTGAAGTCTTCTAGGGCTGGGCATCAAAGTACTATTAATATAATATTGTTTATTGGGAAAATGTACTGGGGAAAGTTGGTGGTCAGGCCCGGGGGGGGGGGGGGGGTGGGCGGATCAGGCCCAGTGGAGGGGGGCCCCGGACCGGGGGGAGGTGACCCGGACTAGGCGGGTGGGGG
>BLSH010448438.1:758733-798897 GCA_018402905.1 Glandirana rugosa | reverse complement strand
AGGGATGACCCAACTTTTCTCAGTAGCAGTTGCTTCTGTTAACCTTCACAGTGTCATAAGGCAGTCGCTCAGGACAGTATTTGATGGCTGTGAAGGAGGCACTGCAGAAGCATCTGCCTGCAGGTAAAGGAATACACACCATTAGGCCTCATTCTTATGGGCGATCCTTAATCGTACACCTGTGTGAGGGCCATGTTTGCCGCGTGTCCCCAAACGCAAACTGTGTGAGTTTGGGGGCATGCATCCACATACATATGGATGTCAAATTGGGAGCAGCAGCTTGGCAGCTGTTTCCATGTGGCTGCTGTGTCCCAACTGACATGATTGGGACTGCCTGCCTGGGGTTAAACCTGGCCCTTCGCATGGGTGTACACTTTATTACACCCATGTGAATGAGGCCTTACACATAACTGTGGTGTTTGGTCTGTATTCCCAAAAAAATTTTTTAAAAATAAGCGTAATCTTTAAGCATTCATCACTTCCAGGAGTATCGAATACATGTATCCCCTGCCTCCACTGTGGTTCCATTCACCCTTATGGCACTATTGTAGGCTGTAGTGACTGAAGATGAAGCCATAGTGTGCAACAGGGGACATCTTAGTGCTGATAACAGTGTCACTTTAAAATCAGCAATTGTGTTAAAATCAAAAAGGCAACCAACACCAAAACAAAGGTATGTAGATTTTGCTCTTTGTATGCATCTTGACCAGGGTTGTTTTTTACTTTCTTCTGTTATTGAAAAGTTATATTCAGGGTAGAGCTATTTGCTTCTGTAGACATATTTTAACCACTTAAGGACCGGAAGGATTTCCCACTGTAGGACCAGAGCACTTTTTGTGATTCGGCACTGCGTCGCTTTAACTGACAATTGCACAGTTGTGTGACGTTGTGCCCAAAAGAAATTGATGTCCTTTTTTTCCCACAAATAGAGCTTTCTTTTGGTGGTATTTGATCACCTCTGCGTCACTTCTGATCACGGCTATAAACAAAAAAATAGTGACAATTTTGAAAAAAAAACTATGTTTTTTACTTTTTGCTAAAATAGATATCCAAAGAAAAACATAAAAAAAAAATGTATTCATCAGTTTTGGCCAATATATATTCTTCCTCATATTTGTGGTAAAAAAAAAAAATCGCAATCGCGTTTATTGATTGGTTTGCGCAAAAGTGGCAGTGTTTACAAACCATGAGAATGAATTTATGCCATTTTTACTTTTTTTTTTTTTACTAGTAATGGCGGCAATCTGCAATTTTTATCGGGACTACGATACTGCAGCAGACATGTCGGACATTTTTGACAATTTTTTGGGACCAATGACAATTATACAGCGATCAGAAATTTAAATATCCACTGATTACTGTATAAATTTCATTGGCAGGGAAGGGGTTAACCTGCAGGGGAAGATCTAGGGGTTAACTGTGTTTCCTACGCATGTTCTAACTGTGAGGGGGCTGGGCTGCCAGGGGCATAAGAGATCTAACTGATCCCAGTGACAGAGATCAGTAGATCTCTTACATGCCGCCTGACAGAGCAGGGAACCGCGGTGTTTACATAGGCAGTTCCCCGCTTTTCTTCTGTGCCAGGCGATCGCAGGTAACTGGTGGACATTGAGTTCGCCCAACCCACGTCCATACTACTGTAGAGTGCGGCGGGCTCGAGAGCGCGCCGCCGGCCGTGCACTCCCACCCGCTAGCCGCGCATGCGCAAGCTGCTGTTTATAGATGGCGATTCGTGCTACAGCGCCATTCTGCGGCAGTAAATTTACACGAGGCGGTCCGTATCCTGTTAACCTTTTCCTGTTGCTTTTTATTTTGTATCCATTTCTTTGTTTTTTTTATTACAAGCCAAATGAAAATACACTGCTCAAAAGAATTGAAGGAACACTTTTTAACTGCTTCACCCACGGAAGGATTTCCCACTGTAGGACCAGAGCACCTTTTGTGATTCGGCACTGTGTCGCTTTAACTGACAATTGCACGGTCGTGCGATGTTGTACCCAAACAAAATTTGTGTCCTTTTTTTTCCCATAAATAGAGCTTTCTTTTGGTGGTATTTGATCACCTCTGCGTCATTTCTGATCACCGCTATAATCAAAAATAGAGTGACAATTTTGCAAAAAATATATATATTTCTTACATTTTGCTAAAATACAAATCCAAACAAATATGTAAAAAAAATGTATTCATTGGTTTTGACCGATTTATATTGTTTCTCATATTTTTGGTAAAAAAAAAAAAAAATCGCAATCAGTGTTTATTAAAAGTTGCCACGTTTACAAACTATGAGAATTCATTTCTGGCGTTTTTACATTTTTATTTTTTACTAGTAATGGTGGCGATCTGCAATTTTTATCAGGACTTTGATATTGGGGCGGACATGTCGGACATTTTTGACACTTTTTTGGGACCAATGACATTTATACAGCAATCATAAATTTAAATATCCACTGATTACTGTATAAATGTCATTGGCAGTGAAGGGGTTAACCTGCAGGGGGCAGGGAAGGGGTTAACTGTGTTCCCTAAGCGTGTTCTAACTGTGAAGGGGCTGGGCTATCAAGGGCATAAGAGATCTAACTGATCCCAGTGACAGGGATCAGTAGATCTTTGCCCACTGACAGAGCGGGGAACCGCCGTGTTTACAATAGCAGTTTCCTGTCCTTTACCTCTGGCAGGTCATCACGGCTCGCCGGTGGACATTGGGTCCGTCCGTACCGTGGGCACACTCCTCCAGAGTGTGGCAGGCACGTGAGTGCACCGCCGGCCCCCTATCTGAGCATGCGCGGATATACGGCAATTCGCAGAATATAACCACTCTGCCACTGTACATATACAGTACGCGGCCGGGAAGTGGTTAATCAGAGTAAAGCATCAAGTCAGTTTGAGGCTGGGTTCACACTAGTCCGATTCTCGGACCGACATGAGGAACACAAGTCGCATTACGTCACAAAAACAATGATTCCCTATGAGTGCCGTCTTAACTGGTCCGACTTGTGTTTTTCAAAGTCGGACCAACTTTGAAAAAGGTTCCTGTACTACTTTTGTCCGACCTTGATCCCACTTCAGCCCATTGAAAGGCATTGAAGTCGGATCAAAGTCGGATCACTGATCCGAATATGGCATACGATTTGTGCTCTGGGGATCATGAAGGGGAACTCCACTCCAAATTTAAAAAAAAAACTGGCATGGGGTCCCCCTTCCAGGAGCATACCAGGCCCTTTGGTCTGGTATGGGTTTTAAGGGGAACCCCCACGCCGAAAAAACGGCATGGGGTCCCCCCAAAATCCATACCAGACCCTTATCCGAGCACGCAGCCCAGCAGGCCAGGAAAGGTGGTGGGGACGAGCGAGCGCACCCCCCCTGGACCGTACCAGGCCGCGTGCCCTCAACATGGGGAGTATGGGTGCTTTGGGGCAGGGGGGGCTCTGCGCCCCCCACCCCAAAGCACCTTGTCCCCATGTTGATGAGGACAAGGGCCTCTTCCCGACAACCCTGGCCATTGGTTATCAGGGTCTGCGGGTGGGGACTTATCGGAATCTGGAAGCCCCCTTTAACAAGGGGGCCCCCAGATGCCGGCCCCCCACCCTATGTAAATGAGTATGGGGTACATCGTACCCCTACCCATTTACCTGGAAAAAAATATGTACAAAAAACACACTACACAGGTTTTTTAAATATTTTATTAAATCAGCTCCGGCAGTCTTCTCCCCTCTCCGGTGTCTTGTTTCTTCGGCTCTTTTGCGGGGTCTTCCATCTTCTGAGGGGTCTTCTTTCTTCCCCTTCTCTGCGGCGTCTTCTGCTCTTTTGCCGGTCTTCTCCGCTGTCCTCTTCCCTCTGTTCTTCCTCTCTTCTTCTTCTTCTTCCCATGTTGACACGACGCAATCTCCTTCACGAATGCCCTCTCCGCTGTGTGCTGTGCCTTATATTGGCATGGGGCGGGGTCACCTGCTGACATCACCCGGCAGGCCCCGCCTCATATGATGTCACACCCTGGGGCGGGCTGTGACATCATAGGGGCGGGGCCTGCCAGGTTTTTTTTTTTATAATTTGGCGTGGAGTTCCCCTTCAAGATCCCCAGAGCACAAACTGCCTGGCATTGTCAGGATCAAAGTCGGATCCCTGTTCACAGGCAAAAAATGTAGGACTGCAAATCGCACAGCAAAGTAGGATCAAAGTCGGACCGTTTTTTTGTCGGATAGTGTGAACCCAGCCAAACTAATGATCTGGTCAGTTAAGTAGCAGAGGGGGTTGTTAATCAGTTTCAGCTGCTTTGGTGTTAATGAAATTAACAACAGGTGCACTAGATGGGCAACAATGAGATGACCTCCGAAACAGGAATGGTTTTACAAATGGAGGCTACTGACATTTTTTTCCCTACTCATCTTTTCTGGCTGTTTTTCACTAGTTTTGCCTTTGGCTAGGGTCAGTTCGCTACTGGTAGCATGAGGCAATACCTGGTCCCTATAGAGGTTGCGCAGGCAGTCCAACTCCTCCAGTATGGCACATCAATACGTGCCATTGGCCGAAGGTTTGCTGTGTCCCCCAAGAGCATGGAGGAGAATCCAGGAGACAGGCAGTTACTTTAGAAGAGCTAGACAGAGCCGTATAAGGTCCTTAACCCATCAGCAGGACTGGTATCTGCTTCTTTGTGCAAGGAGGAACAGGATGAGCACTGCCAGAGCCCTACAAAATTACCTTCAGCAGGCAACTGGTGTGAATGTCTCTGACCAAACAATCAGAAACAGACTTCATGAGGGTAGCCTGAAGGCCCGACGTCCTCTAGTGCGGCCTGTGCTCATTACCCGGCACAGTGGAGCTCGATTGGCATTTGCCAGCGAACACCAGAATTGGTAGATCCATTGGCGCCCTGTGATTTTCACAGATGAGAGCAGGTTCACCCTGAGCACATGCAACAGAGGTGAAAGGGTCTGGAGAAGCCGTGGGAAACGTTATGCTGCCTGTAACATCATTCAGCATGACCGGTTTGGTGGTGGAACAGTGATGGTCTGGGTAGGCATATGCATGGAGGGATGCACAGACGTCTACAGGCTAGACAATGGCACCCTAACTGCCATTAGGTATCAGAATGAAATCCTTGGACCCATTGTCAGACCCTACGCTGCTGCAGTGGGTCCTGGGTTCCACCTGGTGCACAACAATACTCGGCCTCATGTGGCGAGAGTATGCAGCCAGTTCCTGGCGGATGAAGGAATTGATACCATTGAATGGCCCCCACGCTCGCCTGACCTAAATCCAATAGAATACCTCTGGGACATTATGTTTTGGTCCATCCGACATCACCAGGTTGCACCTCAGTCTGTTCAGGAGCTCAGTGATGCCCTGGTCCAGATCTGGGGGGAAATACCCCAGGACACCATCCATCGTCTCATGAGGAGCATGCCCTAATGTTGTCAGGCATGCATACAAGCATGTGGGGGGGGGGGGGCATACAAACTACTGAGTGCCATTTTAAGTTGCTGCAATGAAATTTCAGCAAAATGGACTAGCCTGCTGCATCATTTTTTCACTTTGATTTTCGGGGTGTCTGAAATCAGCCCTCTGTAGGTTGATCATTTTCATTTCCATCAAACGATGTGGCATCCTTTCGTTTCTAACACTTTACCCAGTCCATACCAGTATAGATATCCAGCATGATATTTTTCCGCATTGAGATCTGATGTGTTTTCAATATGTTTTTAGCAGTGTATTTACAGTGTCTGTGCAATTGGCAATACAAACCAAAACCCTTGTTTCATTTTTGGATAGAGCAGGGAATGATTACATTTTTCTAGGTGCCATTGGGGAGATTTCCCCTTACCTCTTGTCCTGCAGACACAATAGGAAGTAAAAGGAAATCTCCCCAAAGTGAGAAAAATGCACTCTCAGGGCTCATTTAGATGTGCAAAGAAATATGAGCACCAATTAATGCACCTAAGGCGTTAAGACTTGTTAACGGTGCATTTTTGATGTGTTTGTATTGTGTTAAATAACGCTTGCAAGACTCCCCCTCTGTTTTGGCTTTTTATTGTATGGATTTTTGTATTATCTCGGCTAGTAATGCTTTCTAAACACATCTCAAATGCACTATAAATGCCATAAGGGCATTTGTGATGCATTTGAAGCATGTTTACATTGACATCAATTGACATCAATGAAAGCGTTTGGGGAGTGGCAAAGCCTGGTAATCGACATGGGCACTGTAATGCACACAATTTTGACAGACGTTTGTGGAGCTTCAAAAACGCTCATGAAACTCCTGCTTTCAAAGCTAGTGTAAACTTAGCCTTAAAGTGATTTGAAACCCCAGCATCTGGTTCAGCCTCTCAGAGTGCCTCTGAGCGCCTGAGTAAGTCACTCCAGCCCAGTCCTCCAGTGAGCGCTGGAGGGGCAGAACAGAGTGCTGTGGACCGAGGACTCAGTGGTCAAGTGAGCTTATAGCCAGTGGTGGCTGCTGCAGCATCACACCAATGTTGCAGCCATAGAGGTTAGTATGTATGTTTTGTTTTTTTTTATCCCCACACTTCTCCTTTAAGTTAAATAAAAATCACTTTAGGAATAAAATTATTAAATACTGTACCCTTTTTAGCTTATTCATAATTGGATCATTACTTTTTTTCATTTTCACTGCAGCATGACCATGGCTGGGGGTAGGGCTAAGTTGGAGCTGGCCTTATTTTCTGTGATGTTGTCTCAACCTTTTCAGGCCCTCCCCAAGGTCATGCAAAGCGGAGTAGAGCTGTAAATCAAGTATCTGCTTTATCCACCAATGCCTTTGGGCGAATCATATTCTTTAATGATAACTGAAAACCATTTTGACTTGGGGGGAGTGAAGAAGCTTGGATGATGCCACAGGACATGTGACCTGCTCTGGCTTAGCCCCTCCCCCAACCTGGGCCATAGTGGCGCACCCAGTTAGGAGATTTCCTTCACAGTAAGCTGAGTGTAGACGTGGCTTATTATATAAAAGAAGGGGAGCATGCACAGCGCAATGGCGACAGTGCAAAGGCTCTGTGAGCTGCACAGAAGGGCAACTGGAAAATAGGGACAAAGTATTGTCAACGCATAACAGGAATTTCCTGAACAATGGCCATCATGGCAGGATCACCAGGTTTTATTTTATTAGATGTAAAAAAGAAATTAAAATAACATTACCATGGTAAAGATTACATGTAATTTGTGCTTGTTATATTTAGCATTTATTATTTGCACTCCTTTACTGATAATGTAAAATTCTGTTTAATGCATTGGCGCTTTACACTGATCATAGTGCTTCAATGCCCAACCAATGGCACAGTTATAGATGAGCTAAAAACCAAAGGCAACATTAGTTGTACTATAATAGATAATAGTATCATACTCCTATTGTCTGTGTTCTATGAATGGAGCTAACCTGCATCTACTAGATACATATCTGTAGCATGCATTCAATTACTGGTGCAGGCCTGCATCTCTTTGTAACAGATCTATAGCTTGCATTCAATTAATGGAACAAGCCTGCGTGCATTAGCTATATGGTTACATGTCTATATGTTGCATTCAATGAATAGAGCAAATTGGGTCTCTTTGCTACATATCTGTGGCTTGCTTTTATTAAAAGGAGCAAACCTACACCTATTTTCTCCATGTCTTTAGGTTTCATTCAATGAGAGGAGCAAGCCTGCCTATATAGGCTACATCGCTATTTGATGCAATGAAAGGAGCAAGCAGCATCTCTTTGCTATATATCTATACTTTCCAATCAATGAATGGAAAATCCTACCTATATTAATTACAGGTCTGTACACAGTGTACAATGAATGCAGCAAATGTTGCATCTATTAGCTACATACTTACAGCTTCCATTCATTGAAAGAAGCAAATGTGTCTCTATGCAACACATCTGTGGTTTGCACTCAGTAAATTTAGCAAGCCTGCATTCCCTTTCTCCATGTCTGTAGGTTGCAATCAGTGAATAGAACAAGCCTGCCTGTATTAGCTACATTTCTGTACACTGGTGTTTAATGAATGGTGTAAATGTTGCATCTGTTAGATACATATTGTATATACATCTTATATTTGATGAAAAGAGCAAGTTGAATCTTTTTGATACATATCAGTGTTTTGATTTCCGTAAATGTAGCAAGCCATGTTTGTAGGTTTCAATGAATGAATAAATGTAACAAGCCTGCCTATAGTCTACATGTGTGAAGAAAGTTGCATCTCTTTGCTCATATTTACTTATTAAACACCTGCGCACAGTGACCAAAAAATATTAACTCAGTGACCAAGAATATCAGCTGCTGTGAGTAGGTTAGGTTCACACCTATGCATTTTTTAAGGCTCCGTTCACAGCTGACTGTAATGGAATCGTGGATGGAATCGCTCAATTCTGCCCAGGATTCCAGCATCGCTGCAAAACATGGGACGCATATGCCATTATTTCTTAATGGCACCCCAAAAGCCGTGTGATTTTGCTGCAATTGTCGAGTGACAAAACGTGCTAAAATCGTGGTAAAAATCACACCGCCAAATGTTCCTGGCTCTATGCCAAAATTTGGTACATGAGCTTGTTTGGAGCATTTTTAGAGTGGAGGGAGACCAATTCAAATGCTGCAGCTCCATACACAAACACACAAAAACACAAATGCTCCACACAAAAAAAGTTGAGGCTTTCCTTCCTGTAACTACCGGCGCTAATATTACTAATAAACATATCGGATGAAATAGTGAGCAAAAAGTTCATTAGTGAAAAAGTTCATAGGAGACAAATTGTGTCCATAAGCAATAAGTGATCCAAAGGGGAATAATAGATTACACCACATGATACACCACAGGTAACAATGGACCCTTACCAAACTTATATGTGTCACATATCTGGTGGTGGAGACTGCAGTTGCTGAGGACAGCCTCTCTTACAATCCTGACTCAGGAACCCCTGATGTAGCGAACAGAAGGTTCAAGAGTGCAGAATGGCACGAGTGTTTGACAGGAACACTGGTGCGATGGTCACAGGCAGGGCTGAGAGTGCAGCTTAATGGAGCAGTGAAGAAACCCCAGGAACAGCTGACGAAAGCCCCTTCCGGCTTGACCAAGCAGGTGATGCTGGGTGAGAAGGCCAGGGATGGACCGGATCAGACAGCAGACAGGCAGATCAGGAACTGAGGAGCAGGCAGAAGAGTGGTCAGACACAGGCCGGGTTGGCAACGGGCAGGCAGTGTGGTACCAAGGAGCAGGCAAGTGGATCGTCAGGAATAGCCAGAGGTCAGGGCAGGCGGATAGCAGCGGTGTCAGGATCAAGCCAAGAAGTCAGGGAAACCGATACAGCAGGTAGACGGGTAGCAGGAATCACAGGAACGTTGTAGACCAAACGGCATTGAACTCATATCACTGTTCAGTTTAAATAGTCCCATTGGCGCCAAGAACGGTTACGAACTGGGATGCGCGCCTCCCGGTCGCGCGTGCGCACGAACGTTCGTACCGGGCGTTCGTTCTTGTCTGCGCACAGCTTCCCTTCTCACGGGCACACGGGCTCTACGTCTTTCCTGACAATATGACTCTATCACGGAGTTAAATATGCCCAATAAAGATATTGAGGACCATGGAAGGAGTCATCCAGTCAAAGGAATGCAGATAAATCAAGGACCAATCTCATGGAAACATTGGGAATATCCATTAAAACAAACGAGCATATCATGATCTATACGATCGATCGCCATGCAGCCTGTGTACACAGCAAGGTAATGTTGGCATGGCAGCGGCGCATATGTTGGCTCCGCCCTACATGTCTCGTCACAACTGATGTCACCGGGGGCATGTTTCCTTCCTGTAATCCCAGCTCGGTGTACTTTTTGTCGTGCTGACGTCTTAAGGATGGTATCACCTGTGGGGTTACAGGAAGGAAAGCTGGTCCGCTGGAGGTACCCAGATGTGGTAAGAGGCCAGAGTGATCAGAGCTACAAACAGATTTTGCACTTGTTATAGTGAAGCCAGTGTTGTATGATAAAAAGTTTATATAACCCGGGTGCAGGGCGGAATGCAGAGTTTAATGTGAGCGTGATAGCTTATGGATTTTTAAAGTTGTATATGTCAGTCGCCTAAATAAAAAAGTTTTTTTTAACACTATTGGAGCCCTTTTATCTTTTCTTATTTTATGAAATCCCTGACCATGGTGAGAGGAAGGAGCGTTGTTACCTGGGATGATTAACTCCTTGGGGGAAAGCGCTGACTGACCTACTCTAGCAGGGGGTCTGTTAGGAAAATGGACACTTTCTGGCCGTTTCCAGCTTTCCGTGCGCATGCGCGCCCGCGCGCTAATTGCGCCAATAGCAGCCATTGTGCAGGACAGCACCAGGAAGCAGGTGCTGTCCGTTCTACAGCGTTAGTGTGAGTTCCTTGCTTCCTGATTACCTGTTACCTGTTCCTGTGAACCCGGCATGTTTGACCCTGCTCTGCACCGACCCCAGCTTCCACGACCACTCTTCTGCCTGCTTCCTTGTACCTCGCTGCCTGAACGTTGCCGACCCAGCCTGCAGCCGACCATCCGTTTGCCTGAACCTTTGTACTGCACCGCCCGCCCGGTGGGCACTCTTCTTCTCACACTTCCTTTTCCACGTAACATACAAGCCAGGGTCGAAGAACGTCAAGCCTGACGCCCTATCAAGGATGTTCTGTAAACCTGGTGAGCCTGCGGCACCTGATACAGTCCTGCATCCCCGAAATTTTCTGTTAACCCAAGAGAGGGCACCATGAGAGTACGTCCATGATCTCGATGGACTTCATTGTCGAGCTGCCACCATCCCAAGGTTATTCTACCATCTTCGTGGTAGTGGATCGGCTAACGAAGATGGCCTACTTCTTACCCATGAAGGGGACCCCATCGGCCACTGAAACGGCCGAGATATTCATCAGGGAAATAGTGAGGCTCAATGGACTTCCAACCAGCTTTGTCTCCGACCTCAGAGTCCAGTTCACCTCCCGGTTCTGGAAGGCCCTGTGCTCCACACTTGACATTGAATTGGCATACTCCTCGTCATACCACCCACAGACAAAGGGGCAGATGGAGAGGACCAATCAAACGCTCGAGCAGTATCTCCGCTGCTTCTCGTCATTCTCGCAAGACGACTGGGTCTCTCTGCTGCCCCTGACGGAGTTTGCCTTCAATAACACCATCCATTCAGCTACCAACCAGTCTCCGTTTCTGGCCATTACGGTTTTCACCCGACCTTTATGCTCAACCACGGCCTTGAAAGTACAGTGCCAGCAGCACAGGAAATGACCAAGTTCTGGGAAGAGGACTGCAAACTCCTTCAGGAGACCATGGCCAGGACCCAGGAACGTAACAAAGAGGTGTTCGACAAAGGAAGACGGGGAGAGTTGGACTTACAGCCTGGGGAAAAGGTCTGGCTGGCCACGAAGAACTTGAGGTTAGCCTGCCCCTCCAAAAAATCGGGCCTCAGGTTTATTGGCCCTGTGAAAAGGAAGATTAACAGGGTGGCCTATGAGCTGGAGCTCCCGTCTTCCCTGCGTGTCCACCCAGTGTTCCATGTGTCACTGCTGAAAACCGTGACCCCAAATCCTTTTCCCCAGCGGAAGACTAGCCCGCCAGGCTAAATCCTGGTGGACGGCTAGGAGGAATTTGAACTGGAAGCCATCCTGGATTGCCGGAAGAGGGGTAACAAGGTTCAGTACCTGGTGAAGTGGAAGGGCTACGGCCCAGAAGAAAACTCCTCGGAGCCTGCAGATAACATTCATGCGGATGAGCTCATCCGATCCTTCAAGGAGAACAACCCTGCTAAGCTTGCCCGGCTGGGCAACCAGAGGCTGCCCCTTGGGGGGACAATGTTAGGAAAATGGACACTTTCTGGCCGCTTCTGGCTTTCCGTGCGCGTGCGCGCGCGTTCGCGTGCGTGCTAATGGCGCCAATATCAGCCATTTAAGCAGGACAGCACCAGGAAGCAGGTGCTGTCCATTCTACAGCGTTAGTGTGAGTTCCTTGCTTCCTGATTACCTGTTCCTGTGACCCGGCCTGTTTAACCCTTCTCTGAACTCTGCCTGCACCAAACCCGGCTTCCACGACCACTCTTCTGCCTGCTCCCTTGTACCTCGCTGCCTGAACGTTGCCGACCCAGCCTGCATCCGACCATCCGTCTGCCTGAACCTTTGTACTGCGCCGCCCGCCAGTTACCGACCCAGACTTCCTCACTACTCTTCTGCCTGCACGAGCTCCAGCGGACACCTACCTGTCACCAGAGACTGTCCAACCCTCGTGTCCCCCCCCCCCCCCATGCTCCTGAGCTCCCTGTCTGCACTACCAGGGACTCTCGAACCGGGGCCGCAAGAGAGGTTACCCCTGCATAAGCCAGACTCCATCACCAGGTACGTGACAGGGTCAATCTTGTCTGGTGAGTTCTCATATGTGGTGGTGGCTTATTTAGGGATGCCACCTCATCCCTTTAAATCCGAACACCTATTAATTACACAGGTTCTGTGGCTGATTAAAGTGGTTGTCAACTCATGACAACCACTTTAACTTACAGGTAAGCCTATAATAAGGCTTACCTGTAGGTGCCCTGCATATCTCCTAAACCTGCACGGTTCAGGAGATATGCAGTGTAAGAGATGTGCCGATGTCATGTCGGCACATGCACAGTGAAGAAGCAGCCTCTGTGCCGTTTCTTCACTGTGATCGTGCCATGACTGGCGGCTCCCGCACATGCACGGGAGTGATGTAACGCGACTCCGGCCAGTCATAGACCCGGAGATCGTGACCCCTGAAGGAAGAGGGGCTGAGGATGGACGTCGCAGGCTTCGTTTGCAGGTAAGAGGACAGCGCTGGACGTCGCAGGCTTCGTTTGCAGGTAATTGGCACATAATGGGCTACTATGCGATGCATAGTAGCCCATTATGCATCTACTTTGCCGGGAAATGTAGAGGAAGTAAACCCAATCTGGGTTTACTTCCTCTTTAAGGTGGTGATTAAACTCATTTGGTGCCTTATCTGCATTAAATTAGCCTCAGAACCTGTGTAATTAACATGTTTGGGTTTAAAAAGATGTGGTGGCAACCCTAGTATTATTGCTGAAGACGATAATACTTTTTGAAGAGCATTTTATGATCAATAGAATTTGGTTTGCACAATTTGCATTTAAGGATAAATTATTTGCTCATATTAGCAGCTTGTTTTCAATAAAAGGAGTCAGCCTGCATCTCTTTGCCAAAGATCTCTACACTGCATTCATGAATGGAGCAAATTTTGCAACCAAGCTACATATTTACATCCTGTATTCAATGAAAGAAGAAAGCTGCATGTCTTTGCCACATGTGTGTAGCTTGCCTTCAATAAAAGGAGCAAGCCTTCCTCTGTGTGCTAAATATCTATCACTTGCAATCAATGAATGGATTTAGCTACAGTACATGTCTGTACTGTGCTTTCAATGAATGGAGCCAATGTTGCATCTATTATGTACATTTTACAGCTTGTACTGAACTATAAGGCCTCATGCAAACAAAGCATTAGAAAAAACAAGCTGCGCAGCCACTACCAATGCCAGGAAAAAGGTGCTGTAAAAACATGCTTTTAGTAGCTTTTGCATTGGCGTTAATGTGCATTTAGCCGTGCTAGCTTTTAGCAGCGTTTCTCTGCCTCAAAATCAATGGTTCCCTATGAGAACCCATTGATTTGAATAGAAGTCACATCCAAGTCTGATCATTATGATCCGAGCTGTAGTGCGACTTGTGCACTGAGGATCTTGCTGGGGAACCCTTCGCCAAAATTAATGGCCCAGTTGCATCTCTTTGTTACATACCTATAGCTTGCAATCAATAAATGGAAGAAGCTTGCATAAATTAGCTACAAGTCTGTACACTGTGTTCAATACATGGAGCAATTTTTGCAGCTATTAGCTGCATATTTACAGCTGGTATTCAATGAAAGAAGACAGCTGCATCTCTTTGCTATATACAGTACCTGTGGCTTGCCTTCAATAAAAGGAGCCAGACTGCATCTCTTTGCTACATGTCTGTACTGTGCATTCAATGAATGGAGCAAATTTTGCATGTATTCGCTACATGTTTACTGCTTCTATTCAATAAAAGCAGAAAGTTGGATCTATTTGTAATTATCTATAGCTTGCACACAATGGATGGAATAGGTCTGCATATATTACAACTATATACTGAATTCAATCAGTGGAGAAAATGTTGAATCAGTTACAATTTCTCAATATTTGGTAGTAAAGTTAGTCTTTGTTAACTTAGAACATAGGTTCATGGTTTGTCCTAACTGCTGGCCCTGCGCAGCCTAATTGTTTTGGCGGAATTGTACTGTGTAACCGCCTATATTTTTTGTGTTTCTTACTTTCCAAGAAAATTTATAATTGGTCGGTGACATCCGCAACCCCCCCCCCGCATCTTACCGCAGCAGGGTTGCAGGCTCGGTCAGGCAGCGGCGGGCTCTGGTGGCATTAGAGGGCTATGGGCTTTAGTGGCAGCGGCGAGCTTTGGGCTCCAGTGGCAGCAGCGGGGTTCGTGGATTGCAGGCTCCAGCTTCTATGGACGGCAGGCGACTATTCCCTTCATCTCCTAGGCATCCAATAGGATCACGTAGAAGTTTCAGCCAATCAGGTGATGGGTATAAACCCGCTTCCTGATTGGCTGGGAGGAAGATCAGAGTTGCAACAGCGAACATTCATTCGCTGTTGCAACACACCTGGCTAGGCTCCGTACACAATGCTCTGCGCCCGAGCCCACCCTATTTTGAAGCCTATTAGAGCCTCTGGCTCTAATCATGTGCTTCAAAATACACACCCTCCTCCTTTCCTCCCTGAATATTCGCTGTTGTAACACTGATCTTCCTCCCAGCCAATCAGGAAGCGGGTTTTGACACCCGTCACCCAATTGGCTGAAAGGACAGGCAATCCTATTGGACGTCTAGAAGAAGGAGGGGAGGGCCTGGAAGCCGTCATGGAGGAGAGGACTCGGAGCCAAGCCATGCTGCCTGCCACCTGCCAAACAGCGCGGGGGGAGGTGCTGCTCAGGGCGGGTTTGGGATGAGTGGTTGCTTGCCGCCACCCCCCCCCCCCAAAGAAACCACCAGCCACCACTGAATCCCACCCACTTTCACACTTTCAGTTGCCATTGTAGTAAGATAATCAATGTTATTCCCTTTACCTATCAGTGGTCATAATGCTATGGCTGAACAGTGTAGAGTGCTGATCTATAGCTTGCAATCAATGAAAGGAACAAGCCTGCCTATATTAACTATAGATGTCTGTACAGTGAATTCAACGAATGCAGCAAATGTTGCATCTATTAGCTACATATTTACAGCTTGTATTTAATAACGTAGCAAGCCTGATATACTGTACATGCCTATAGCTTTTATTTAAGCACTTCAATACAGAGCACGTATACACCCTTCCTGCCAAGACCAATTTTCAGCTTTCAGTGCTCTCACACTTTGACTGACAATTACTCAGTCATGCTACACTGTAGCCAAAGAAAATTTTTATCATATTTTTCTTACAAATAGTGTTTTCTTTTGGTGGTATTTAATCACCGCTGGGCTTTTTTTTTGTGATATAAGTGAAAAAAGATAGAAATTTTGAAAAAAGATCATTTTTATTCATAAATTTCGGCCAAAATTGATACTACTACATATCTTTGGTAAAGCTAGCCTAAATTAGGGGCTGTTATTTAGTCAGTGTAAAAGTTATAGTCTACAAGCTATAGTGCCAATCGTTGAAAATTGATCACATCTGATGTACTGTCGGCCTATTTCTTAAGACCCTAACAAGCCAGGAAAGTACAATTACCCCCCGAATTACCCTTTCTTGGAAAGTAGACAATCGATGGTATTTAGTAAGAGGCATGGTGAGTTTTTTTTCCACAATTCTTGGGGAAATATTTTTTTTTTTTTACACAAAATTGTTTCTCTCACACAGCATATGCATACTTGCAATTACACCCCCAAATACATTCTGCTACCCCTCCTGAGTATGGTGATACCACATGTGTGAGATTTTTACACAGCCTGGCCACATACAGAGGCCCAACATCCAAGTAGCACCTCCAGGCGTTCTAGGAGCATAAATTACAATTAAATAATTTTTTGACTACCTATCACTGTTTTGAAGGTCCTGGAGCACCAGTACAATGGAAACACCCACAAAATTACCTCATTTTGGAATGCAAACACCCCAAGGTATTTTCTATGAGGCATTACGAGTCTTTTGAATGTGTAATTTTTTCCACAAGTTTTTGTAAAATGTTGAAAAAAAATGTAAAACATATTTTTTTTACACAAAGTTGTCAATCTATAGGATATATCTAACACATAGCATGTACATAGCAAAAACGACACCCCAAAATACTTTCTGTGAAAGATGGGTGTAATGTAGCGCTATCTCCAATGGTGAACTGTTGTATCCTCTTACTCTGGTGGTTATATATAACATATGCTAAATGAAGTGCATTATACAATGGTGTCATAAAACTTAATAAAGTGCAATAGTGCTTTAAATGTGCAATAAATATAGTGAATGGATGAGTACAACAGATATAGCGAATGGATGAATAAATACAATTAATTCAAACAATAAATTGAATCAGGTAATTGATCATCTGCTTCCTGTATAGTCCATAGAGATACATATAATGGCTTTAAGTTTTTGATGTGACTGCACTGCTTATAAATCATAGTCAATATTGAATAAAAATATGTGGATCTGTGTCTCAAGGCTGGACACCAATAACATGTGCTAAATAAAGTGCATTATACAATGGTGTCATAAAACTTAATAAAGTGCAATAGTGTTTTGAATGTGCAACAAATATAGTGAATGGATGCATACAAACAACAGATATAGTGAATGGATGAATAAATAAATTTGATTCCATCCACCAGAGTAAGAGGATACAACAGTTCACCAATGGAGATAGCGTTACACTACACCCATGTTTCACATATGCACAATAGTCACGGATAACTATTCAAGTGTGAGCAGCAATCTCTCAGGGCATCACTCAATAGTGGTAGCGCGAGTATCACACACCATTTCTTACAGTCAAAATGCATTCTGCTACTCCTGAGTATGGCGATACCACATGTGTGACTTTTACACAGCCTAGCCACATAGAGAAGCGTTACATTTTTAAAATGTATTTATTTATTTATTTTAGGTACTTATATGGCACTGTCAATTTACGCAGTGCTTTACACATATATATATATATTGTACATTCACATCAGTCCCTACCCTCAAGGAGCTTACAATCTAAGGTCCCTATGTTAGAAAAAGACTGTGCTGAGGGCTAATTGCATTTGATTGTGGTTTCCTCTATTTCCTGGATGCGCAGCTCTATTTAAACTTCCTGCTTCCTGTAGCAAGTGCTGTCCGTTCTACAGCGTTCGTGTGTTCCTGTAGCAACCTGTGATCCTGATTGTTTGTTCCTGTGACCCGGCTTGCCTTGACTCTGCTATTGATCTCCGCTTGCACCGACCCCGGCTTCCCCGACCACTCTTCTGCCTGCTCCCTTGTACCTCGCTGCCCGCCAGTTAACGAACTCTGCTTGCACCCGACTACTCCTCAGCCTGACCCATCTGTACTGCTCTGCCAGCCCGTTACCGACCCGGCCTGCACCACCACGCTTTAGCTTGCACGAGCACCTCACGGACCAGCACACCACCATCTGTGACCCAGTCCGACCCTCGTGCCTTCCTGCACTCCCAAGCTCCCTGTCCACACTACCAGGGGTTCAGGAATCAGGGTCGTAAGAGAGGTTGCCCACTGCATAAGTCAGACTCCACCACCAGGTACGTGACACCCTAACTCACATTCATACATATACTAGGGCCAATATAGACAGGATCTAATTTATCTACCAGCATGTCTTTGGAGTCTGGGAGGAAACTGGAGTACCCGGAGGAAACACACCCAGGCACAGGGAGAACATGCAAACTCCAGGCAGGTAGTGTTGTGGTTTGGATTTGAACCAGCGAGCCTTTTGCTGCCAGGCGAAAGTGCTATCCACTACACCACTGTGCCACCCAAAGTAGCACCTCTAGGTGTTCTAGGGACATGAATTACAAACATAAATTCCTAACAACCTATCACATTGTTGAAGGCCCTTCATATTTCTAACACATAGCATGTACATACCAATTTTACACACCAAAATACATTCTGCTGAGCAAAGGGTAAACAAAAGATTACCTGTGGTTTTAGTAGTGCAGTGGCCCACAAAGGAGAGCATCGGTCCAGGCAGGAACGTTGACAGTGACAGCAAAGCAGGCAGCAGGCAGGAATACTGTCCATAGTCAGTACAGGCAGGGATATTGTCAGCACAGCCAAAGCATTAGTCCAGGTAGCAGGCAGTGATGTGGTCAGCAGCAGCGAAAGTATTGGTCCAGGCAACAGGCACATGGTCCATAAATGGTCCTGGGTCAGTGCAGGTAGAGATATTGTCAGCACAGCCAAAGTATTGGTCCAGGCAGCAGACAGGACAATCGAGCTTAGGGCCTCAGTCAGGAAAGAATGAGGACAGGGGTAGAGGCTTATCCCAACCCTCCTAAGCCTCCGGACTCCAGACCCTGTTCTGGGAATTACAAAACACAGAGAATACCAAAAACTGTTTTTCTCAACTCAGAACACTATTCTGAAGCCCCTCACATATGTAGCAGGGTGAAAGATCAGTCCAAGTGCCAGACAAAAATCATGGCCAACAGGCCGAGGTCAGTGCAGTTAAAAGGCAGAAATAGACAGTAGGCAGAGGCATAATCGATCGAGTCTAGGGTCAGTTCACGTGAAAGGCAGAAACATGGCAGATAAACAATGCAGACAGCAGGCAGAGGCATAGTCGATAAACAGGCCAGGGTCAGTTCACATGGAAGGCAGTGATATGGTTGGTTGAGGCACCAGGGAAATAATCAGCACAGAAATTGAAAACGGGGCAATGGCAGTCTATTAGAAATATGGGCTAATAGTTTACATGATAGCGTCTGTAGCAATCTCTGATGCACAGGCCAGGTTGGGAAAGACATTGGGGACAATGAAAACTGGCGTCTTTCATAACACCTCTTTTGCTGCACACCCAATATTTTTTTGGCTTCTTCTTCCGGTTTCTGATGTTGGAATATTGTCATGGAAATAGCGCTCATGCAGTCTGGTGACTTTTTAATACCAGAAGAGGGACTTTCGTGTTGATAAATAGGGCTGCAGCATTTGATTGTTTAAATAACCCCCCCATGAACTTATTGTACTCGTGGATACAGTAAGGCTTTTGAACGGGACCGTGTCTTCTGCGAAGTTACACCGAGGTGTCATAGTGGATGGTGGACATGATGTACACATCTTTCCTATCCCTCCACTTCACGGCCAACACTTCCTCGTTCCTCAGGCTTGCCGATTCCCCCCCTTGGTAGCCTTGGGGTGACTAGTCACTGTGGTAAGCCCTTCTTGTTCTTTCTTGCTGTACCGCAGGCCAAAGTTTTAGTAAGAGTTGGGGTTGTTCTCTATATATTGATGGGCAAAAAGATTTGTTTTGTCCACAATGCTTTGAAGTAAATCATCAGGGAAAAATACATTTAAAAAAATCTATCTCAGGAAAACTTTCGGTATTGGCCTGCACACCTGGCTGTGCTGTGAAAGGGGGAATTGTAGCTAACCCTGTGCTAGAAGGCAGCTACAATGGGTTTGCTAAGACATCCGGAAGATGGGTTTGGGCCCTAATTCTTTGGGTCTGGAGTGAAATTCCAGTGCTTGTCATGGGCCTTTCCTCCTGGGGTGTAGCAGCATTGCCATTTGCCAATTGGCCACTGGGGTGTATGGCGCTGCTGGTAGCTGCCTGGTCTTCAGACCGTCTTCTTTTAGGACAGACTGCTTGCTCCTCCAATTCGGATGCCGATGTACTGCCTTCAACAGGCTTGGATTCTAAACCGAAATCGGAACTGGAATCGGGCGATGAGAGCTCCCCGCTGCTCTCATCGGTCAGGCTTAGAATTTGATATGCCTCTTCTGGAGTAAGTTTTTGGACATGTTGGCTGTATGATGGGTGACACTGATGGGCTACATGACAGGAAGTGATGGGCTGCATGATAGGTAGTGATGGTCTGCACGATAGGTAGTGATGGGCTGCACGACAGGTAGTGATGGGCTGCACATCAGGTAGTAATGGGCTGCATGTCAGGTAGTAATGGGCTGCACGTAAGGTACTGCTGGACTGCACGACAGACACTGGTGGGCTCACAGACAGGTACTCCTGATGGGCTCACGGACAGGTACTCCTGATAGGCTCACGGACAGGTACTCCTGGTGGGCTCGCGGACAGGTTCTCCTGATGGGATCAGAGACAGGTACTCCTGATGGGATCACAGACAGGTACTCTGGTGGGATTACAGACAGGTACTCTGATGGGATCACAGACAGGTACTCTGATGGGC
Source organism: Glandirana rugosa (assembly GCA_018402905.1). NCBI lineage: Eukaryota > Metazoa > Chordata > Amphibia > Anura > Ranidae > Glandirana > Glandirana rugosa. The sequence goes on along the minus strand of BLSH010448438.1, from coordinate 778,481 downwards.
TCACGGACAGGTACTCTGATGGGCTCACAGACAGGTACTCCTTATGGGATCAGGGACAGGTACTCCTGATGGAATCAGAAACAGGTACTCCTGATGGGATCACAGACAGGTACTCTGATGGGATCACAGACAGGTACTCTGATGGGTTCACGGACAGGTACTCCTGATGGGCTCACAGACAGGTACTCCTCATGGGATCAGGGACAGGTACTCCTAATGGGATCAGAAACAGGTACTCCTGATGGGATCACAGACAGGTACTCTGATGGGATTACAGACAGGTACTCTGATGGGATAATGGACAGGTACTCTGATGGGCTCACAGACAGGTACTCCTGATGGGCTCACGGACAGGTACCCCTGATGGGATCGCGGACAGGTACTCCTGATGGGACCACAGACAGGTATTCCTGATGGGATCACGGACAGGTAATCTGATAAACTCTAATGGGATGATGAACAGGTACTCTGATGGGTTCATGAACAGGTACTCTGATGAGCTCACGGATGGCTGCACAACAGGTAGTGATGGACTGCACATCAGGTAGTAATGGATTACACGACAGATAGTAATTGGCAGCACATCAGGTACTGCTGGACTGCATGACAGGCACTGCTTGGCTCACAGACAAGTACTCCTGATGGGTTTATGGACAGGTACTCCTGATGGGATCACGGACAGGTACTCCTGATGGGATCACAGTAAGGTACTACTTATGGGATCACAGACAGGTACTACTGATGGGATCACGGACAGGTACTACTGATGGGATCACGGACAGGTACTCCTGATGGGATCACGGACAGGTACTCCTGATGGGTTCACAGACAGGTTCTCATGATGAGATCACAGACAGGTACTCCTGATGGGATCAGTGACAGGTACTCTGATGGAATGACAGATAGGTACTCTGATGAGCTCACGGACAGGTACTTTGATGGGCTCATGAACAGGTACTCTAATGAGCTCATGGACACATGCTCTAATGAGTTCATGGACAGGTACTCTAATGAGCTCACGGGCAGGTACTCTAATGAGCTCACAGACAGGTACTCCTGATGGGGTCACAGATAGGTACTCCTGATGGGCCCACGGACAGGTACTCGGATGAGATCACGGACAGGTACTCTGATGGGATCACGACAGGTACGCTGATGAGCTTGTGACAGAGCCTCTTTATTTAGGGGGGCAATCAGGGCAGAGTAAATGACACAGAAATCTGTAACTCATTGTTCTCACAATCTTCTCCTTACACTGGATTGGTGTGTGAGGAGAAGAACCCGGGAACAGGCAGTTACCCATGGTTTGTTTACATTTATGATCGGCTGTGATTGGACACAGCCGGTCACGTGGTAAAGAGTCAATTTCATTGGCTCTTTACCCTAATCAGGGCTGGGCTTTGTCTGAGGGACCAGCCTCAACCCTGACTGCCGCGCCCCCGGGAGCACGCGCAAACAGAGTGCACACAGATCCCTAAAGTAACCACTGATATTGGACACAGCCGGTCACGTGGTAAAGAGACAATTTCTTTAGCTCTTTACCCTGATCTGGGATGGTCTGTGTCCCAAGGGACACGCCTGATCCCCGATCGCCGTGCTGCGGCCCCCCAGGGGGCACGCAGGCGCGGCGAGAATGAGAGGACGTCATATGACGCCCGTCCGGAGGGAGAGAGTGTTCCTGCCAGCGTCATATTACTATGGGCCAGTATGGAACTGGTTAAAGGATAAGTGCACCTTTGTGAACATGTTACACCCATATTTTGGGTATAACTTGTAACATGTTCAGCGTCTGCCTGCTCTTCTTCTGATCCCCCCTCGTGACAGCAGGCAAGGGAGTGGGCCACCCGCTGCCACAATTCAAAAAGAGTTGTTCACTCACAGATCTCTGTGAATCAATAAACTACAACTATAGTCAGCCTTTGCAGCTAATGGCTTGTAGTTCTCAAATGATCTACTAGGGCACTGATGAGTGTTCTAGGTCGTTCATTGAGCTTAACGACATTCAGTAACTGCCTGCCTGTATCGAAGGTATGGGCAGACAGCTACACTGACAGTTTGCAGGAACCTACTAGCATTAAGCCTAGTACACACGGGCCAAATGTCAGGTGACATCGGGCAGTTCAATAAAAACTGGCCGACATTGAGCCGTGTGTATGGCGCCCTGCTTCAGAACACAATAGCTTAGTGGGGGGAGATCGCTGAACTGCGTTTGGATCATTAGTACAGCAGCTCTGACCTAATGTGTACTAAGCTTTACACCCACCATCTGCAGATTATGGGTGCAATGCTTTACAGGCTCCTAAAAAAGGAAAATAATAGATGAACATTTTTTTATATGCAAAAAAAGAAAAAAAAAAGTGCATTTATTATTTTTTTGTAAAGGTGAGCTTATCCTTTCAAGTAGTTTTAAAGGCAGAATGTTTTCTTACCTTACTGCATTCTATGCAATAAGGTAAAAAACCTTCTGCATGCAGTTCCCCCCGCAACCCTCCCCTAAATATATACCTAGCCCGATCTCGATCCAGCGATGTCCACAAGACCCAATGCTCTCTTGGCTCTCTCGCTCCTCATTGGCTTGGATTCAGCAGGAGCCAATTAGAGCCAGTGATGAGGGATGTGGGTGGGGCTGAGCCCAGCTCTTTGTGTCTTATGGACACACAGAGGCTTGAGAGCAAGCCTGCATAAGTGCCCTATTGCAAGCTACTTGCTGTGGGGGCACTAAGCGGAAGAGAGGAACCTGGAGAACTGCAGGGAGACCCAAGAAGAGGAGGATCGGGGCTGCTCTGTGCAAAACCCTTGAACAGAGCAGGTAAGTATAACAAGTTTGATATTTTAATTAAAAAAAAAAACACATTTATGATCACTTTAATGAAAAGACCAAGCCTGCATTTATTTTTGTTTTATTTATTACAGGTATTTACAGTCAGGTCCATAAATATTGGGACATCGACACAATTCTAATCTTTTTGGCTCTATACACCACCACACTGGATTTGAAATGAAACAAACAAGATGTGCTTTACCTGCAGACTTTCAGCTTTAATTTGAGGGTATTTACATCCAAATCAGGTGAACGGTGTAGGAATTACTACAGTTTGTATTTGGGCCTCCCACTTTTTAAGGGACCAAAAGTAATGGGACAATTTGCTGCTCAACTGTTCCATGGCCAGGTGTGTGTTATTCCCTCATTATCCCATTTACAAGGAGCAGATAAAAGGTCCAGAGTTAATTTCAAGTGTGCTATTTGCATTTGGAATCTGTTGCTGTCAACTCACAATATGAGATCCAAAGAGCAGTCACTATCAGTGAAGCAAGCCATCATTAGGCTGAAAAAACAAAACAAACCCATCAGACAGATAGCAAAAACATTAGGTGTGGCCAAATCAACTGTTTGGAACATCCCTAAAAAGAAAGAACGCACCAGTGAGCTCAGCAACACCAAAAGACCCAGAAGACCACAGAAAACAACTGTGGTGGATAACCGAAGAATTCTTTCCCTGGTGAAGAAAACACCCTTCACAACAGTTGGCCAGATCAAGAACACTCTCCAGGAGGTAGGTGTATGTGTGTCAAAGTCAACAATCAAGAGAAGACTTCACCAGAGTGAATACAGAGGGTTCACCACAAGATGTAAACCATTGGTGAGCCTCAAAAACAGGAAGGCCAGATTAGAGTTTGCCAAACAACATCTAAAAAAGCCTTCACAGCTCTGGAACAACATCCTATGGACAGATGAGACCAAGATCAACTTGTACCAGAGTGATGGGAAGAGAAGAGTATGGAGAAGGAAAGGAACTGCTTATGATCCAAAGCACACCACCTCATCAGTGAAGCATGGTGGTGGTAGTGTCATGGCGTGGGCATGTATAGCTGCCAATGGAACTGGTTCTCTTGTATTTATTGATGATGTGACTGCTGACAAAAGCAGCAGAATGAATTCTGAAGTGTTTCGGGCAATATTATCTGCTCATATTCAGCCAAATGCTTCATAACTCATTGGACGGCGCTTCACAGTGCAGATGGACAATGAGCCGAAGCATACTGCGAAAGCAACCAAAGAGTTTTTTAAGTGAAAGAAGTGCAATGTTATTCAATGGCCAAGTCAATCACCTGACCTGAATCCAATTGAGCATGCATTTCACTTGCTGAAGACAAAACTGAAGGCAAAATGCCCCAAGAACAAGCAGGAACTGAAGACAGTTGCAGTAGAGGCCTGGCAGAGCATCACCAGCAATGAAACCCAGCGTCTGGTGATGTCTATGCGTTCCAGACTTCAGGCTGTAATTGACTGCAAAGGATTTGCAACCAAGTATTAAAAAGTGAAAGTTTGATTTATGATTGTTAATCTGGCCCATTACTTTTAGTCACTTAAAAAGTGGGAGGCACATATATAAACTGTTGTAATTCCTACAACCTTCACCTGATTTGGATGTAAATACCTTCAAATTAAAGCTGAAAGTCTGCAGTTAAATCACATCTTGTTCGTTTCATTTCAAATCCTTTATGGTGGTGTATAGAGCCAAAAAGATTAGAATTGTGTCGATGTCCCAATATTTATGGACCTGACTGTATCTAGCACTGTTAATTTATGCAGCACTTTACATATATATTGTACATTCACATCAGTCCCTGCCCTCAAAGAGCTTAAAGGAGTTCAGAAGAAGTTCAGGCAAAAACTAACTAACTTTTTTTTTTAACTCAGAAAGGATTTTATTGATAATAATCAGATATCATGACAACATTTTAAATATGTATCTCAAATCCAGTCACAGCAGTGCAGTACATTACCATCCACAGCACATTTAACTATCATAACAATATATTAAGGAATGACCTGTGCACCTCAAACCATCCATCTCCCAGCACCCTATAACCTACAAGAGTGTAACCTAGCCAGCACACAACTAATACAAGCATGCCGTCTCCCCGATGTGTCAGCCTCAGAGCATTAGTCTGTCCCACAGCAATTCTACTGGTGAGAGGCCAGGAGTATATAGCCATGAGGACCATAGTTAATCAAACTTACCGGGGCTCCCACTATGCTGGTAGATGTACTTTTCTAGGTGCAGGGTGCCGCCCATTTGGCCAATCCATTCCTTGACTGCAGGGGGGGCCGTGTCCTTCCAATGTCTAAGGATAAGGAGACGGGCCTGAAAGAAGGTCCTGGAAATAGCTTCTTCAGGGGCTTTATCTATAGGCAGGTTATCCAGGATACCCAGGATACAATGTTTAGGGCCGGTCGTAATGGTAACCTGAAACACTCTGTTAATAGTATGGAGCACCCCTGCCCAGTAGCGGTGTAATTTGGGGCAACGCCATACAAGATAGATTAGGTCACGTGGTCTCTGGTACATCTAGGGCATTCTGAATTCTCCCCCACCCCCATGGTAAAAAGTCTAGCTGGTGTAAAGTGTACTCGCAGTACTATATATAGTTGGGACAGCCGTTATGCCACATTCAAGGAGCACATCTGTACAGCCTGTAGCACTTCCTCCCACTGCTCCTCCTCAAATGTATGTACCCACATCTTTCTCTCATTTTGCTATCACCTGTAGTGGGAAGTCCTCGTGGAAGACAGATAGGAGCATGGAATAGCATTGGGATATGAATCCCTTCGTCTTCCATATAGCAAAAAATGGGGGCGGGTGATAGTGTCCACTACGACTCTCAGGATTGTGCCTGGATCGCATGCTGCAGCTGTATATAATGAAAATGCATGGACCGCGGCAAAATAAATCTCTCCTGTAATGTAGCGAATGGGCATAGTTGACCATTATCAAAAATTTGTTTTAGACGTGTAACCCCATATCTCCTCCATCGTGCCCCACACGTTAATGTAAGAAGCTCAGGATAGTGGCCATCATCCCAGATGGGGCTATATTTGGTGAACCCCTCAACTTTCTGGAGGTATCTAATCTTACTCCACACTTTTTGCATCAGGCTGTACGTGGGGAACCGCCTCTTAGACTTAGCATAAGCTTGAGCTTCCAACCCCTGTGCCACATTTTGTATTCCCGTTACATGGCCTACAAGAAATTTTGCGGGATCCATGTCACTCTCCTGACCTGATGAGATGAGCCTGGCAATGTGCTGTGCCTGCGTAGCTAGGTGATAGAGCCATGGGTTAGGTAGCGCCTTCTGCAGCTGTTCAAGCTTAAACCTTGGGGTTTTGTTCAGCCAGAGAAGGGTTCTGAACATAGAGTTGATGACCCGGAACACCTTCAATGGAACCACCGCTGGGGTGTTTTGCAGAACATACAGTAGCTGCGGCATGAGGACCATTTTTGTTAAGTTTACTCTGCCCACCATGGATATCCTAAGTCTGGACTATATTCTAATTTTATCTCACATCCGAGTGATCAGTGTCATCAGGTTTAGTCTAATGTAGTCCCTTGGTTCGAGTGTAACCTGTACTCCTAAATATTTGAAACAGGAGGCCACTGGTAGACCCCGAAGTATAGAGCTCTGTTTATCTGGGTCTGTATCTAGTGGCATAATGTAGGACTCTGTCCAATTTATCATAAGGCCCGAAAAAATGGGTCGAATCATGTTATAACAGGCATCCCCTCTCGCAGGGAGTCAGAGGTGTCTCCCAGCAGAAGCATAGTATTGTCTGCATATAGCATTAGTTTCTCCTGTACCTCTCCATATTGAAACCCTCAGATTTGAGGGTTCGCCCTGATCTGGGCAACCATGGGCTCAATTGCCACCGCGAACAGTAGAGGGGACAGTGGGCATCCCTGACGGGTGCTCCTGAAGAGTGAGAATGGCTGGGATATGCGACCCGCCTCTCGTATAACTGCTTGTGGAGAACAGTATATGAGTTGTACCCAGGATAGGAATGTATCCCCAAAGCCAAACTTACCCATGACCCCCCAGAGGTATTGCCACTCTATGCTGTCAAAAGCCTTATGGGCATCCAATGACAGCAGAGCTCTATCACCTATATTATCAGGTTTGGATTGCAGATTGAGGAAGAGTCGTCTAAGATTAATAGATGTTGATTTTTAAGGTATGAAGCCTGATTGATCTGAGTGGATGATGGAGGAGATAACCTTATTAAGTCTCAATGCCAGTACTTTGGCTAAGATCTTTATATTGCATTGAAGGAGAGAGATAGGTCTGTACGGTACACACAGCGCCCACCACTGGAGACTCCCGGATCGGCTTTAGAAAAGGAATGTATAGCAATTTTTGCTTTACATGGTTAGATAGATTAGTCGTAGGCTCTTTTCACACGGGCGCCTCCGCTGATCCCTGCTGAGCAGGCGGATGACAGGTCCGTGTCTGCTCCACTGTGCAGAGCATACACAGACACAGTCCCGCTCTCCTCAATGGGGAAGTCAGATGAAAATGGACCACCTGTCCATTTCCATCTGATCCAATCTGCCAGACAGATGGAGAGTAGAACCAGGGCCATCTTAATAGCATCATGGGCCCCTGGGCAAAGTAATGCATTGGGGCCCCCACAAGGCTGCACTACTCCTCACCAAACGCAACCCATTTAAATAAAAGGGTCTTCGCTGCAAGTTCCCACAACCGGGGGTGATGCAGCATTCAGAGCAGGGGTAGGCAACCTTTGAGAGGTGGAAAACTACTTGAACAACAGAAATGATCAAAGATCACCAGGGGGTAAATAAATGAACTAGCAAAGCCTAACTAAATAGTAAGAATGACACAAGGAACATTTAGAAAACTTATAATAAAACTAATGTCATTGTAAAAATATAAACTTAGCCTCACTTCAGTGAGCAACTAGTTTCAGGCCTGAATGTAGGGCAGTGTATAGAGATCAGCAATAGGTAGGGCAGCGTATAGAGGTCAGCAATAGGTAGGGCAGTCTATAGAGGTCAGTAATAGGTAGGGCAGTCTATAGGGTTCAGTAATAGGTAGGGCAATCTATAGAGGTCAGCAATAGGTAGGGCGGTATAGTATAGGAGGTCAGTAGGGCAGAGTTTAGAGGTCATACTATAGGAGATGGTCAGAGACTGCAGACATAATACAGGAGATGGTCAGAGACTGCAGACATTGTACAGGAGATGTACAGGAGGTGGTCAGAGACCGCAGACATAATACAGGAGATGGTCAGAGATGGCAGACATGATACAGGAGACGGTCAAAGACTGCAGACATGGTACAGGAGACGGTCAGAGACTGCAGACATGATACAGGAGATGGTCAGAGACTGCAGACATGATACAGGAGACCGACTTCAGTGAGCAACTAGTTTCAGGCCTGAATGTAGGGCAGTGTATAGAGATCAGTAATAGGTAGGGCAGCGTATAGAGGTCAGCAATAGGTAGGGCAGTGTATAGAGGTCATACTATAGGAGATGGTCAGAGACTGCAGACATAATACAGGAGACGGTCAGAGACTGCAGACATTGTACAGGAGATGGTCATAGACCGCAAATATAGTACAGGAGTTGGTCAGAGACCGCAGACATAGTACAGGAGATGGTCAGAGACTGCAGACATAGTACAGGAGATGGTCAGAGACCGCAGACATGATACAGAAGATGGTCAGAGACTGCAGACATAGTGCAGGAGATGGTCAGAGACTGCAGACATAGTACAGGAGATGGTCAGAGACAGCAGACATAGTACAGGAGATGGTCAGAGACTGCAGACATGATACAAGAGATGGTCAGAGACTGCAGACATAGTACAGGAGATGGTCAGAGACTGCAGACATAGTACAGGATACGGTCAGAGACTGCGGACATAGTACAGGAGATGGTCAGAGACTGCAGACATAGTATAGGAGATGGTCAGAGACTGCGGACATAGTACAGGAGATGGTCAGAGACTGCAGACATAGTACAGGAGATGGTCAGTGACTGCGGACATAGTACAGGAGATGGTCAGGGACTGCAGACACAGTACAGGAGATGGTCAGAGACTGCAGACATAGTACAGGAGATGGTCAGAGACCGCAGACATAATATAGGAGATGGTCAGAGATTGCAGACATACTACAGGAGATGGTCAGAGACTGCAGACACAGTACAGGAGATGGTCAGAGACTGCAGACATAGTACAGGAGATGGTCAGAGACCGCAGACAAGATACAGGAGATGGTAAGCAGGTAAGTATGATATTCTTTTTATATTAAAGAAAAATATAATACCTCTTAGTATCACTAAAAATATAATTGGGGAGTTTTTGGCAGCAACTCCAATTCAAGGGGGAAGAAGGGAAGGCAATACAATTAGCAAGAAACATACTGTTTCAAGATAAGTAGAGGTCTCCAGAGGGGAAGGAGTATAGGGAAATATCAGGAATAAAGTAGACATTATAAAATGAGTGCACCCCACCCCCACCACAATGTACTAGGCACACACTGCACAGCACACACACAGACTGAATTGGTGCAGCAGAGTTGGGGGATGTTTCACTACACTCACCCCGATCATAGAGATAATGATGACAGGCTGCTCTCTCCTCGAACCTCCGGAGCGCTCCTACCATCCCCCTCACAGCTCACTCAGCCGTGGCTATTATCAGCATTGGCCGGGAAACGAACGGTCCGGACAAACTTCAGAGTCAGAGAGCAGTTATTTCTTCTAGTGCTGGGAAAGGCTGCCGGGTCCTCCCTGCACCTGATTGGCTGTTAGAACGCTAGCAGCCAATGGTGTTCACAGACAGGTGGACAGTGGGGCAGACTGACGGGCATGGGAGACAGAAAAAGCAGCTCCTACCCGAAAGTGGTTGCCGCGGACACCGGAAGGACCGCTGGAGGACACCAGTGTCCAAGTCCATTCTGCATTCCCCTAGATAGAAGCCAACTTTGATTGGGCCCCATGAGCACTTGGGGCCCCTGGGCTGTGCCCAGGTGTGGCCGCTCGGAAAGACGGCCCTGAGTAGAACCATCATCCGTCTGCTTTTGGCAGACAGGTATGGATCGGATGGCAGCAGGTGTCATCGGACATGTGTACGCTGACATCCACTGCTCCATAGAGGACAATGCAGGGTTTGATCACCTCGTACACATGATGCGAATTTCGGACGACAGAACGTCCATTTTTTTTGTTGGATGCTTGTCTCCTGTGAAGAGCGTACTAACAATACGAAAATTTTCATATGACCGAATTCAATGTCAGAAGTGACGTAATGTGTTGAATAGTTTTGTATGTATTTTTTTGTTTCTGAGCATGCGTAGTTGTGATCGTATGATTTTTTTTTTTGTACGAAAACCACACTAATGATATGAAAAACGGATGTTGAGTTGCCATATGAATAACATTTTCTAATCTGCACAACCAGCTTTTGTCTTATGAAACATCAAAATCGGCTGTCGAAAGGAGCATACTAACGGTAAGAATTTCAGACGATCGGCCGTCGAACGAAAATTCCCATCGTGTGTACAGGGCTTTAGAGTTAGTTTTTGGCTGAATTTCCACTCTAAATCTAAGGTCCTTAATCCATATACTAGGGAAAATTCAGACAGGAGCCAATCTTTATTAGTTTACATGTTTCTATGCTGCATTCAATGAATGTAGCAAATGTTGCATCTATTAGCTACATACAGTATCTCACAGAAGGGAGTACACCCCTCACATTTTTGTAAATATTTTATTCTATCTTTTCATGTGGCAACACTGAAGAAATTACACTTTGCTACAATGTAAAGTAGTGAGTGTACAGCTTGTATAACAGTAAATTTGCTGTCCCCTCAAAATAACTCAACACACAGCCATTAATGTCTAAACCACTGGCAACAAAAGTGAGTACACCCCTAAGTGAAAATATCCAAATTGGGCCCAATTAGACATTTTCCCTCCCAGTGTCATGAGACTCGTTAGTGTTACAAGATCTCAGGTGTGAAGGGGGAGCGGGTGTGTTAAATTTTGTGTTATCGCTCTCACTCTCTCATACTGGTCACTGGGAATTCAACATGGCACCTCATGGCAAAGAACTCTCTGAGAATCTGAAAAAAAGAATTGTTGCTCTACATATAGATGGCCTAGGCTATAAGGAGATTGCCAAGACCCTGAAACTGAGCTGCAGCACGGTGGCCAAGACCATATAGAGGTTTAACAGAACAGGCCTCTCCATGGTCGACCAAAGAAGTTGAGTGCACATGCTCAGCGTCATATACAGAGGTTGTCTTTGGGAAATAGACATAAGAGTGCTGCCAGCATTGCGGCAGAGGTTGAAGGGGTGGGGGGGTCAGCCTGTCAGTGCTCAGACCATACGCCACACAGTGCATCAAATTGGTCTGCATGGCTGCCATCCCAGAAGGAAGCCTCTTCTAAAGATGATGCAGAAGAAAGCCCGCGAACAGTTTGCTGAAGACAAGCAGACTAAGGACATGGATTAATGGAACCATGTCCTGTGGTCTGATGAGACCAAGATGAACTTATTTGGTTCAGATGGTTTCAAGCGTGTGTGGTGGCAACCAGGTGAGGAGTACAAAGACAAGTGTGTCTTGCCTACAGTTAAGCATGGTGGTGGGGGTGTCATGGTTTGGGGCTGCATGAGTGCTGCTGGCACTGGGGAGCTACAGTTTATTGAGGGACCCATGAATGCCGACATGTACTGTGACATACTGAAGCAGAGCATGATCCCCTCCCTTCGGAGACTGGGCCACAGGGCAGTATTCCAACATGATAACGATCCCAAACACACCTCCAAGATGACCACTGCCTTGCTAAAGAAGCTGAGGGTAAAGGTGATGGACTGGCCAAGCGTGTCTCCAGACCTAAACCCTATTGAGCATCTGTGGGGCATCCTCAAACAGAAGACAGAGGAGCGCAAGGTCTCTAGCATCCACCAGCTCCTTGGTGTCGTGGTGGAAGAGGACTCCAGTGGCAACCTGTGAAGCTCTGGTGAACTCCATGCCAAAGAGGGTTAAGGCAGTGCTGGAAAATAAATGGTGGCCACACAAAATATTGACACTTTGGGCCCAATTTGGACATTTTCACTTAGGGGTGTACTCACTTTTGTTGCCAGCAGTTTAGACATTAAAGTGTGTTGAGTTATTTTGAGGGGACAGCAAATTTACACTGTTATACAAGCTGTACACTCACTATATTACATTGTAGCAAAGTGTAATTTCTTCAGTGTTGTCACATGAAAAGATAGAATAAAATATTTACAAAAATGTGAGGGGTGTACTCACTTTTGCGAGATACTGTATGTATAGCTTGCATTCAATGAAAGTAGCAAGCCTGATATAAAGGTCTATAGCTTGCAATCAATGAAAAGAGCAAGCCTGCCTGCATTGAGACCCCCTTTCACACTGAGGCAGTTTTCAGGTGCTTTAACGCTAAAAATAGCGCCTGTAAAGTGCGTGAAAACTGCCTCTCAATGCTTTCATACTGGGCAGTGCGCTTGCAGAATAGGAAAAAAAGTCCTACAAACAGCACCTTTGGGGCAGTTTGGGAGCGGTGTACACACCGCTCCGAAACCGCCCTGCCCATTACAATAAATGGGCAGTGATTCGGAAGAGCTGCAACACGGGTGGTTTTAACCCGTTCTTGGGGATTTAACCCCTTCATGCCGAAAAGTGCTGCTGAAACAGCGGTAAAGCGGCGCTAAAACTAGTGTCGCTTTACTGCTAATGGATCCGCTGCCCCAGTGTGAAAGGGCTCTTACTAAATGTCTGTGTGCTGCCTTGAATAAATGGATAACTTGTATTAAATAAAAGTAGCAAGTTACACCTTTTCTGTGTCTTGCATTCAATGAAAGTAGTAAGCCTGATATACATATATATATATAATTTTTTTTTTTATTATTATTACAGGTACTTATAGTGTCAACAATTTTAAACGGCGCTTTACATATTTATCAAACATTCACATCAACACCGAAAATCGTTTGAAAAATACCGCATACGATGCAATCGTACGATAATCGGATTGTTAGTACACAGCTTATGAGAGCTGATCATGACAGTTCATCAGATACTATTCGATCGGACATGCATGAAAATTTAGATCGCATGGTACCAGATCGTACGATTTTTGTTCAATCAGTACAGTTGTCGTCAGAAAATACAATACAAATACACTACAATACATGACATCACTTCCGATTTTTTATTCTGTCGTACAAGAATTTTCATGACTTTAGTACAGTCGTCCGATTCGATCTGAGATTAGCATTCAAAAAAAAAAAAACGGACGATCTGTCGTCCAATTTTCGGATCGTGTGTACGGGGCATTATAGCTTGCAATCAATGAAAGTAGCCAGCCTACATATCTTTGCTCCATGTCTGTGTTTTGCATTCAATGAGTGGAGCAAATGTTGCACATCAGCTACATATTTACAGCTTGTATTTAAAAAAAAGTAGCAAGTTGCATCTCTTTACAACATATATGTGTCTTGCCTTCAATGAAAGCAGCAAGCCTGTATCTCTGCTCCTTATCTGTTGTCTTGCATTCAGTGAATGGCACAAATGTTGCAACTATTAGCTACATATTGACAGCTTGCATTTAATAAAAGTTTCTAGCTTGCAGTCATTGAAAGCAGCAATCCTGATATAGGGCTCTATAGCTTGCAATAAATAAAAATAGCAACCTTGCAAATATTTGCCCCATATCTGTGTCTTAGATTCAGTTAAATGGAATGGAGCAAATATATTTGACCTTTAGCTACATATTTACAGCTTGCATTCAATAAAAGTAGTAAGTTGCATCTCTTTACAACATATAGTAACTGTAGCTTGCATTCAATTTAAGCAGCAAGCCTGATATACATACAGTTGTGCTCATAGGTTTACACACCCTGGCAGAATTTATGATTTCTTGTCCATTTTTCAGAGAATATGAATGATAACACAAAACAATTTCTTTCACTCATGGTTAGTGTTTGATTGAAGTCATTTATTATCAAACAAATGTGTTTACTCTTTTTAAATCATAATGACAACAGAAACTACCCAAATGACTCTGATCAAAAGTTTACATACCCTGGTGATTTTGGCCTGATAACACGCACACAAGTTGACACAAAGGGGCTTTCATGGCTATTAAAGGTAACCAGCCTCACCTGTGATCTGTTTGGTTGTAATTAGTGTGTGTGTATTAAAGGTCAATGAGTTGCTGGACTCCTGACAGACCCTTACATTTTTCATGCAGTGCTGCACTGACGTTTCTGGATTCTGAGTGATGGGGAAAAACAAAAGAATTGTCAAAGGATCTGTGGGAAAAGGTAGTTGAACTGTATGAAACAGGACAGGGATATAAAAAGATATCCAAGGAATTGAGAATGCCAATCAGCAGTGTTCAAACTCTAATCAAGAAGTGGAAAATGAGGGGTTCTGTTGAAACCAAACCACATTTAGGTAGACCAACCAAAATTTCAGCCACAACTGCCAGGAAAATTGTTCGGGATGCAAAGAAAAACCCACAAATAACTTCAGGTGAAATACAGGACTCTCTGAAAACATGTGGTGGGGCTGTTTCAAGATGCACAACAAGGAGGCGCTTGAAGAAAGTTGAGCTGCATGGTCGAGTCGCCAGAAGAAAGCTATTACTATGCAAATGCCACAAAGTATTCCACTTAAAATACATCAAACAGCACAGATACAAGCCTCAAATCTTCTGGCACGAAGTCATTTGGATTGATGAGACCAAAATTTAGTTTTTTGGCCACAACCATAAATGCTACATTTGGAGAGGAGTCAACAAGGCCTATGATGAAAGGTACACCATTCCTACTGTGAAACATGGAGGTGGATTTCTGATGTTTTGGGGATGTGTGAGCTACAAAGGCACAGGAAATTTGGTAAAAATTGATGGCAAGATGAATGCAGTATGTTATCAAAAAATACTGGAGGAACATTTGCATTCATCAGCTAGGAAGCTGCGCATGGGATGTACTAAGACGTTCCAATATGACAATGATCCAAAACACAAGGCCAAGTCGACCTGTCATTGGCTACAGCAGAATAAAGTGAAAGTTCTGGAGTGCCCATCTCAGTCTCCTGACCTCAATATCATTGAGCCACTCTGGGGAGATCTCAAACGTGTAGTTCATGCAAGACAGCCCAAGAATTCCCAGGAACTGGAGGCTTTTTTGCCAGGAGGAATGGGCAGCTTTACCATTTGAGAAGATAAAGAGCCTCATCCACAAATACCACAAAATACTTTAAGCTGTCATTGACGTTAAAGGGGGCAATACATGGTATATAGAACTGGGGTATGTAAACTTTTGATCAGGGTAATTTGGGTAGTTTCTGTTGTCATTATGATTTAAAAAGAGTAAACACTGTTGATTGATAATAAATGGCTTCAGCCAAACACTAACCATGAGCGGCCAATAAATCATAAATTCTGTCAGGTTATGTAAACTTATGAGCACAACTGTATGTATAGTTTGCAATCAATGAAAGTAGCAAGCCTGCATCTCTTTGCTCCTTATCTGCATCTTGTGTTCAATGAATGGAGCAAATGTTGCATCTATTACCTATATATTGACATCTTACATTCAATAAAAATCTATATCATGCAATCAATGAAAGCAGCAAGCCTGATGTACATGTTTATAGCTTGCAATCAATAAAGCAAGCTTGCATGTCATTGCTCCATATCTGTGTCTTGCATTCAATGAATGGAGCAAATGTTTCATCTTTTAGTTACATATTTACAACTTGCATTCAATAAAAGTAGCAAGTTGCATCTCTTTACAACATATCTGTGCCTTGCATTCAATCATAGCAGCAAACCGGATATACAGTGGGTACGGAAAGTATTCAGACCCCCTTCAATTTTTCACTCTTTGTTATATTGCAGCCATTTGCTAAAATCATTTAAGTTCATTTTTTTCCCTCATTAATGTACACACAGCACCCCATATTGACAGAAAAACACAGAATTGTTGACATTTTTAGATTTATTAAAAAAGAAAAACTGAAATATCACATGGTCCTAAGTATTCAGACCCTTTGCTCAGTATTTAGTAGAAGCACCCTTTTGATCTAATACAGCCATGAGTCTTTTTGGGAAAGATGCAACAAGTTTTCCACACATGGATTTGGGGATCCTCTGCCATTCCTCCTTGCAGATCCTCTCCAGTCCCGTCAGGTTGGATGGTGAACATTGGTGGACAGCCATTTTTAGGTCTCTCTAGAGATGCTCAATTGGGTTTAAGTCAGGGCTCTGGCTGGGCCATTCAAGAACAGTCACGGCATTGTTGTGAAGCCACTCCTTCGTTATTTTAGCTGTGTGCTTAGGGTCATTGTCTTGTTGGAGGGTAAACCTTCGGCCCAGTCTGAGGTCCTGAGCACTCTGGAGAAGGTTTTCGTCCAGGATATGCCTGTACTTGGCCGCATTCATCTTTCCCTCAATTGCAACCAGTTGTCCTGTCCCTGCAGCTAAAAAACACCCCCACATCATGATGCTGCCACCACCATGCTTCACTGTTGGGACTGTATTGGACAGGTGATTAGCAGTGCCTGGTTTTCTCCACACATACCAATTAAGGCCAAAAAGTTCTATCTTGGTCTCATCAGACCAGAGAATCTTATTTCTCACCAAATTGGAGTCCTTCAGGTGTTTTTTTTAGCAAACTCCATGCGGGCTTTCATGTGTCTTGCACTGAGGAGAGGCTTCCGTCGGACCACTCTGCCATAAAGCCCCGACTGGTGGAGGGCTGCAGTGATAGTTGACTCTCTACAACTTTCTCCCATCTACCGACTGCATCTCTGGAGCTCAGACACAGTGATCTTTGGGTTCTTCTTTACCTCTCTCACCAAGGCTCTTCTCCCCTGATAGCTCAGTTTGGCCGGACGGCCAGCTCTAGGAAGGGTTCTGGTCGTCTCAAACGTCTTCCATTTAAGGATTATGGAGGCCACTGTGCTCTTAGGAGCCTTAAGTGCAGCAGACATTTTTTGTAACCTTGGCCAGATCTGTGCCTTGCCACAATTCTGTCTCTGAGCTCTTCAGGCAGTTCTTTTGACCTCATGATTCTCATTTGCTCTGACATGCACCGTGAGCTGTAAGGTCTTATATAGACAGGTGTGTGGCTTTCCTAATCAAGTCCAATCAGTATAACCAAACACAGCTGGACTCAAATAAAGGTTTAGAACCATCTCAAGGATGATCAGAAGAAATGGACAGCACCTGAGTTAAATATATGAGTGTCACAGCAAAGGGTCTGAATACTTAGGACCCCCATGTGATATTTCAGTTTTTCTTTTTTAATAAATCTGCACAAATGTCAACAATTCTGTGTTTTTCTGTCAATATGGGGTGCTGTGTGTACATTAATGAGGAAAATTAATGAACTTAAATGATTTTAGCAAATGGCTGCAATATAACAAAGAGTGAAAAATTTAAGGGGGTCTGAATACTTTCCGTACCCACTGTACATGTCTATAGCTTGCAATCAATGAAAGTAGCAAGCCTGTATCTCTCTGCTCCATCTCTCGTCTCGACTACTGCAACTCCCTCCTCACTGGTCTACCTTTAAATAGACTAGTCCCTCTCCAGTCCATCATGAATGCCGCTGCCAGACTCATCCACCTTACAAACCGCTCAACGTCTGCCACCCCCCTCTGCCAATCCCTCCATTGGCTGCCACTCGCCCAACGAATTAAATTTAAAATACTAACGATCAGCTACAAAGCCATCCACAACTCTGCTCCCAGCTACATCACCAACCTTGTCTCAAAATACCAACCTAACCGTCCTCTTCGCTCCTCCCAAGACCTCCTGCTCTCCAGCTCCCTCATCACCTCCTCTCATACTCGCCTCCAAGACTTCTCCCGAGCCTCTCCCATCCTCTGGAGCTCCCTACCCCAATCGGTCAGAATGTCCTCAAATTTATCCACCTTCAAGCGATCCCTGAAAACTTTTCTCTTCAGGGAAGCCTATCCTGCCACCACCTAATAACTACACTCCTTTTTTCTCAATCAGCTCATCCCCCACAGTTTACTGCCCTTTTGTATCGTTTAACCCTCCCTCCTAGATTGTAAGCTCTAACGAGCAGGGTCCTTTGATTCCTCCTGTATTGAATTGTATTGTAATTGTACTGTCTGCCCTAATATTGTAAAGCGCTGCGCAAACTGTCGGCGCTATATAAATCCTGTATAATAATAATAATATTGGTGTCTTGCATTCAATGAATGGAGCAAATGTTGCATCCATTTGCTACATATTGATGGCTTGCATTGAATACAAACTGCAAGCCTAATGTAAGCTTGCGCCTCTTTGTTCCATATATGTCTTGAATTCAGTGAATGGAGCAAATGTTGCATTTAATACCTAAATATTGACAACTTGCATTTAATAAACGTCTATATTATGTAATCAATAAAAGCAGCAAGCCTGATATACAGGTCTATATTTTGTAATCAATAAACATAGCAAGCTTGCATGTCTTTGCTCCATATTTGTGTGTTCATTCGGTGAATGGAGTGTTTACAGGAATGACTGCTGATCATGTTGATGTGTAGTGTTATAAGCAGAGATGGCACCTCTGGGTATGTGTGTTGGTTTTCAGTGTCTCTTCTCCCAGTGAGGTTGAATGTGGTGGCTGAGATGTAGTGTAATTTTAGCCTGTCTCAGCCCCTTTCCTCCTCCTCCTTATCCTCCTCCTCCTCCTCCTCCTCCTTCCCCCTGGCTCTGCGTGGTGGCAGGAGGGGAGGCTTTACCCTCTCTGTCTGCCTTTCTCTCTCTCTCTCCCTCCTGCCTTCCTCCCCTCCCCCTTTGTACAGTTCACTGAAATGTATGCTGGGAAGCTGAAATAGACACATAGAGAGACTGCAAAAATGGCTGCACCATGAGAAAAAAAACAAAACCCGTCTGCCATCCAGAGACACAGGGGCTGCTCACGGAGCCTTCCAGGGGGCTCGCCTGTTCTCCTGCGGGGGCTGCACGGGAGGCGCCCCGAAACAAACACATTATTTGATTCCTTGCTTCTTATTTGATTGGTGGATCGCAGAGAGAGAGAGAGAGAGAGGAGAACAGAGAAAGGAAGCAGGAGGGCGAAAGAAAAAAAAAAAATTAATCAAACAAAAATCCGACAAAGAAATTAATGGATAGGAATTATCCGACGGCTGGATTTGGAGATCCTTTGGGGGCTGGTTCAGGATGGAGTTACGAAAGGACGGCCAAAGCAAGGTAGGAGCAATCAAATAATAATAATAAAATAATAATAGAAAGAAGGGGCATCTGGGGGGTTGAATTGTTTCAAATGAAATTGCACGGTCGGGTGGGGGTCGGGTTGCTGCTGGTGGTCACATTGGGTCAGCTTTGTGCTTGCTTTCATATTGCATGGATTGCAAACTGCACAGATTTCTGGCCCTGGCTCTGCTAAAGAGAAAAGGGGGGGAGGTGACCCTACAGCCAAGGGTGCTGCTAGATCAGCTTCTACAACATATCTGCTTTTTGACTTTTTATATTTATTTTAGGGTGCACACTGATTGCACCCCCAGACATTCCAAGTGCAAACAAGAGGCGCCCTCCCGCATCAAATTCCTTGATGGTTGCAAAAGAGAGAGAGCAAAGAGGGAGGGAGGGAAAAAAAGAATGAAGCCAGCCCTGTCTGTAACAGGCCTGCAGTCTGCAGCAGGGAGCACGTTGCAAGCAAAAGGGATTTCCTTCCATTTTGCTTCATTCTTTCTGCTTGCTGGGGAAGAGGAGAGAGGGGGGATGGGATAGTGGAAACACACAAAAAAAGGGGGGGGGGGTTCAATCGTGGAAATAAATAGAAAAATTTATTTATATTTTTCAGTTTTTCGTCTATACAACATCTTCGACTAGATCGTCGTGGGAACCGACATCCCAGTGGAGGGGGGGA